>JAYRCH010000484.1:0-67768 GCA_037179445.1 Phengaris alcon alcon | reverse complement strand
ATACTAACTATATTATGGGCTATGCCTGAAATAAACATTTATTTATTTATTAATCTGAACTATATAGTAGTATATAGTAGAGTTCAATTCCGTTGATACATTAAAGCCCTGACTTCATTGCTCTGTTAAACATACAGTTCGAATTATTCAAAAAACTCACCTCCTTAGCCAGTTTCCCCACGTGGTTCCTCATCTGCGCCAACATAGCCCTCATCTGCTGCCCCTCATACTTCAGTCTGCCGACCTCACTGTCCAGCTTGTCTACCCTAGCTTCCTGAGTCCGGGTTAGTTGGGCCAAGTCGGAGGTCTCCAGGAGTGCTTGCTTGAGCTGGTAAAAAGATAAAAATTTCTTACATTGTTGGAAAGTACCTTTGCTCGGAATTCTGATAATTTTTTCTTTGTTCTGCAAAATTCCGATGTAAAACTGCCAATCGGACTGACATAATAGAGTCGAAATTATTGATATATTGTTGCAACAAAAACCATGTATAGCATAAAAATGCGCAGTTTCCCAGAGATAACACCTAGCTAGATTGATTTTTAAGCCTTTTCTTTTTATTTTGGAAATAGGATTTAACTTTTTCTTTCAAAGTAAATGTAGGATTAGCTCTGGTTTGTATTATATTATTATGGAAATAAATGATATTAGCGGAAGATTAATCAGTATGGATTATATCACATTAGGCATCAGTGAATGTAAAGCTTTAGCTAATCCAATGAATAGGTACCTAGCCATACGTGAAATAGTTGTTCTATATTAATTTTACTAAATTTAATAACAAAATATACGATTTTCTAGACTATTGTAGTTTTGAGTTTGTTAAATGAATTGCAGACCCTTGAATATTCTTGGTATCTATATGTAGTTTATTTTATTGAAAAAATGTCCAATAAAATATTGTTAAAGCAGATAACAGGTAGCCAAAATTAAATATTTACTCAAGAAGATTAAATGAAACTCAAATTAATATTGAATATCGTAATCAATCAATATTAATCACAAGTCGAAAATAAGAAATCGTATTTGCAAACGAGACCTACTGCAGGTGAACGCCCGTGCCACTTATCTGGGGGCACGGTTATGCCCCTGCCAAGGCGAGTCAGGCGAAGCGCAAACATCAAATTCCTTAAACCCTCATAACTTGGGTTTAGATTAAACTAGATAAACAAAATGTTCATGATATGTTCCCAGTTCCTAGTAGCGGACTTATATAACACTAGCTTTTGCCCGCAGCTTCGCCCACGTGGTAGTGTTCCTGGCAAAAAACTTGTTTAGCGAATACACCTGTAATATAGTAATAGTAAAAATATATACTTTCTAATACATTTTCACACGTACTTTTCAAATTTTATGATATCTCCTAGATAAGGATAATTAAATTGTATCCGTCTAAATAGCTTCTGAAAATACCACATTATTTCTGATCATTTTTTTAAAACTTAGAATGGGTAAAGTAACCTATCCTTAAAAGATAGACATATCTATGACATCGCGGACTTTTTTGTAGACCTATAAAAGACAAACAGGAACCATACAATATTGTTTTGTAATTTACCTCCAACGGGTTAGGTTAGGCAGCGTTTTCGATAAAAGTTCCCAGACAGCTTGATTTTTTCCAACACCAATTAATCGTCATAAATTAAACAATTTCCACAAACCCTTAACAAATTATTATCGACCTAAGCCTTCCTAAGGAACCTGCGCTCTGTGGGTAAATGTAAACGGCATGTAAATCCTTTCAGTAGTTTTTGAGATTATCGCGAACTACGCGGGGTACGTATCCTATGTCCGTTTTCTGGTTCTAAGCTACCTTCTCACCAATTTTCAGCCAAATCTTGGTTCTTCCCACCAAGGTGAAACTCCCCACTCTTAAACTTGCGGAATGAAATCTGTATGAGACTTCTTTTTGACACTAGAGGTCTGAAAATTGATTTTGGGATCTTTTTTAAAAATGATAACAAATAAAAATTATAAACGAAGTAAGTAACCCTTTATTAAAAACAAAAAACACATTAAGTATTTTTTAACCGACTTCATTTTTGTATGTTCAACCATAAATCCGCCGTCAGTGGACCGATTATCATTCTTTTCTTGATGTAAAGGGTATAATCCCAAGTTGGTCCCGTTTTCACCTTAGTTATTGAAACTATTTCTATTCTGCTTAATAGCACAACGTACGGGAAATACGACACGGATAGGAAAAAACATTTTTATTTAAATTATATATCTTCGATTATATTTTGCGTAATAATTGTAACTAAAATACGCAACAGAAATCCGCCACCTACTGGCATGTCGACAGACGGACCCTAAGTAGTTATTTAAAAAGCTAATTGTATAAAAAACCAGTATGAAAAGATGTTGTTTTTTAAATGATTATTGTAAACCGTATATCCTTTTGTACGTACTTATAATATAAGAAATTTGGATGAATGATTTATTTTTTTATTATCACACAAAATATTTGCGTTTACTGACTTTCACCTACTTTCACCTATTTTCACCTTAAGATTACAAAATATTTCAGGATAAAATAATAAAAATTTGTAATAATTCCGTTACTTTACATCGTACAGATTCTAACAACATAATTTTTATACATATCTTTCAAAGAAAATTAGGGAGTTTTCGTCATTTTAATGCGACGGGGCGCTTTTTTAGATCTAGACCGAAATCTAAGCTGACAGATGCGCCGATTACACGCCATTTAAATATTGACACTTGAGAGGGAAATTTGTTTTTTTACAACTTATTTTATTGCTAGAGACAAACGCCACATAGACATTCATGAATGCTGTATTTTTTTATTCATCACTTGAATAATATACACAGTAGTAATTGTTTCCTTGTAAGTAACGCACTCAAAGCTCGGGTGTGAGTAATTTGAATGGAGAGGCATTATGGAGAGTGCACCGCTATCCAGTGCACTCTGTAAAACCTGGTGTCTTCGTTGCATGCTTCCATTTGTATATTACGGAGGTATTAATTAATGTAGGTATTAACGAAGAATTAAAGAGTTTATACAACGTAAAAATATGTAACTTACTGATTGTTTTTTACTTTTTATGTTATTCCAAATAAATTTTAATATGTATTGTTAGATTATTGTGTAACCGAATATAAGGTTATTATATTAGCTATCTTTGGTTATTATTAAACAAACAAAATAAGCTACATAAGAGTAGCAAAATGATCCTAAGCACGACCGCTTTTTGTAAATTTTGGGTGAAAAGGTTCTGGAAAATTGTTTTTATCACACTAAAAGTCATAATTTTTTATTAAAATTTTCACCGATTTTTAGATCTTCGCATTTCGATTCCGATTTAGGTCGCAAAATCAACCAAAAAGCAGCCAATTTATGTCAAATTTGTAAACGCGCCCATGAGGAAGAACGGTTAAGATGTACCAAGCTATCCCGTGAATAACATAAAGATAGTGGACTTTGGAGTCATTTCAGTATCTGTCATAGGATTGAAAGTAGCTGAAAAACATTGACGAGGTATGCGAGCCCACGTAGTTGATGATGCTGATGCTTGCATAATGTATAGCACCTGGGAGACCGAGCTTTGCACGGAGTTTAAAGAGAACGATATAATATTGAAAAATGAATAATAGAAAGAGAAATTAAAATGATCACAAAAATATTCGTTTGACCGGGATAAGAACCCGAGACATCAATTTGCCAACAACGCAAAAAGTCCAAATGTATCCAAGCCGCCAACCGGATTTGACATTTAGTCATCGAAATCACTCTAACACTAATATCTTACTACGCGACGAACGCAAAACATATATAACTTAAAAATGCACATTTTCCCAGGATTACGACCGAGTAAGATAAATTTTTCTCCCCTAAATCTCTCTACATACTTTTCCGAGATTCCGAGAAGCACGTTTCGAAGATTCAGATTTTATATAATATATACGGTTGTTTAAACTTTATGATGATACTCACTTCATTCCGTATAGTGTGAAGTTGCCGCAGAAGCAACGAGCTGTTGACACTTCGACTCAACTCCTTCATTTCGACTCGCAGTTCCTTCATGGAGGTCTTCGCCCATTGCAGGGTTGCTTGCTCGTTGCGCTCATGGTTGTTGGTCGGTGTGCAGTGTTGCCTAGAAAACGTATGAAGATTAACATCAAGAAGACACTAAAGTTCTAGAGTGAAAAGGAAGGAGAGGATATTTTTGTTAATGCCTGTATTCGGAATGAAAAAAAAAAACGGCCAAGTGTGCGTCGGACTTGCGCTTAAAACGGAAAATCACGATTAATGTATGGGAGCCAGCAAAAATATTTATTTAATTCTGTTTTTAGTAGATATATGTGATAGAGGCAACAGAAGTACATCATATCTGTGAAAACTTCAACTGTCTAGCTATCACGGTTCACGAGATACAGTCTGACGACAGACAAACGGACGGACGGACAGCGATGTATGAGTAAAAGGGTCCCGTTTTTACCCTTTGGGTACGGTACCCAAGCTGATCTGATATGTGATAAATATGTGCTTCGTTTTATAAAGTTAAAATCTAGACTGTTATCACTGATAGATCCAAAACTAGCAGTTTAATACGTTTTTGTCGCTATCTGCTAACTTTGAGTGGGTTTTGGCATGACGCTAGCAATCTAAAGTGTAACATTAACCTAACAATCTGCTGCTGGCGTAACAGCTGGACGTAAATAACTCTCTATCCCGCGGCTTTGGCCTGAAACAGGGAATTATGCCGCGTATTTTGCAGGAATTTCTACTGCAGTATGGAAATACAAGTACTAGGTACGTGCCTATTGCCTATACCATCTAACTTCCCACGAACACTACTATCCTACTAATATTATAAATGTGAAAGTTTGTGAGGATGGATGGATGGATGTTTGTTACTCTTTCACGTGAAAACTACTGAACGGATTTTGATGAAATTTGGTATTGTAGTAGCTTGAGTTCTGGATTAACACATAGGGTATTTTTATCCCGAAAAAGTAGTGTTCCCGTGCGCAACAGCTAGTATTATTAATGTAATGTGAAGGTACATATAAAAATATAGTACCTGGTTGACCGAGCTTTGCTCGCTGTTTTAGTAGAACGATAAAATAATTAAAAATAAAAACAATATAAGAGAAAAAGAAATCATAAGAATCACAAAAATATTTATCTTACTGGGATTCGGACTAACCACATTCCGAATTGCCAAAGAATTTAAATTATACATAGGTAGTAGGTACCAGTGGCGTGGGGTTCCCATTCCTACCGGTTTCACTTACCACATAGCTTTTAAAGACCCTCATACAAATCCCTACCTATTATACAGGCTAGGGCTTCCCTATGAAGATGAACCAGCCCTCGCCACTGGTAGGTACTCGTACCAAGCTGCCAGTCAGACTGACGTAAGAGCGTTGAAATTATTGATATATTGTTGCACGACGAAATAAAAAACATATATTGCTTAAAAATGCGCAGTATCTAGCTAGATCGATTTTTCTCCCCTAAAATACTGCATACTAAATTTCTCCCCTGCATACTAATTTTCATGGTAATACTTGCAGCCGTTGTCGAGATACCGATTATATATACCTATACAAGATCGTCTCGTTTAAAGTATAAGATTTCGTAATTAGATGTACCTACCTGCTATGCTCATTTGCCCGAAAAAAGCTTCATAGACTTGAATCATTGCAAAACATCCTACTACACTATTATAAACGTAAAATTTTGTCAGGATGGATGGATGTTTGTTACTCTTTCGCGCAAAAACCACTGCACGGATTTTGATGAAATTTGGTATGTTAGTAGTTTGAGCTCTGGATTAACACAGGCTATTTTTATCTCTGAAAAGTACAGTGTTCCCGTGGGATACTATATTCACGCGGGTGGAGCCGCGGGCAAAAGCACTAGCTTTTAAGCATATAAGCTTTTGAAGGAGCAGCAAAATATTTTTAATCATGTATCGATATTATTATAGAATTTATGAATACGTTAAAAAAATATATTAAGTAAACATTAACATACCTCAACGACATTCGGATTTAAAGATTTTAAATGACCGCAAAGGTTGATCTACCGAGCGCAACTCAAGATAAACGTTAAATAAATAAAATGTTAAAATATACATAATTAATTAATGCATTTATATATCTCCACAGGTGAGGTGAGGTATTTTAGGGTTACTGATTCCACGTACTGCGGTCAGATAGCCGTGTCGCGTTGATGTTTGAATCAAGTGTAAAAAAAACTATTAAACGTAATGAATTCCTACTAATTACAATATTGTTACCAATAAAAAATATATAAACATGTCTTTTTATATACTAGGCAGTAAGCAACGCATCGTTAGTCGTTACTCGTGGCAAATGAAATGAAAATTTTGTGACGTGATAACGTCTTATAAATCGACGAACGCCAGCCGGCTGCACGCATAAAAATTGTCACGTTCCGCCTGAGCCGAGCATGCAATCGAGAGCGATAGAGAGGCACGATCGGCCTAAGCGTTCGGCTTGTGATGACGTTATCACGTAAAATTATCGTCCGTAAACCGACTTATTAGACAACCTTTTTTTTTTCAACAACAAATTTTAAACAAATATTTTCAGAATTGTCCTACTTGTTGGTAAAATTAGAGTTATGCGGTAAATAAACTGGGAAAACAACATTTTAATCCGTTCAGTAGCTTTATCATTAAGGAATACCCAAATAACATACCAACCATATGCGGACAATAAAGTATTTGAAATAGCAATTCGGTCGTGTTGACCATAATATTGTACACGAGATAAGCAAAATTAATAATTAAAATAATTAAAATAATTTAAGTAAACCCCGAATTGTCAAGCAGTGGGCGAGCGGATGATGATGAATTACAGCTAACAACACTTGCGGTTGTGACAGCTTTCAAACAAACTAAAAAACTAGATCAAAATCGGTTCATCCGTTTGGGAGCTACAATGCCACGGACAGACATACACGTCAAACTTATACTCAGATCTTAGACCACAAGGACCGTATCCGAAACCTTGACCCGAATATTGAAGTACTTACTCAGATTAGGTACAAGAGGAATGATTAAATCTTAGACTATTCTACTAATATTATAAATGTGAAAGTTGGTGAGGATGGATAGACGGATGGAAGGTGTTTGTTACTCTTTCACGCAGAAAGTACTGAACGGATTTCGTTGAAATTTGGTATGCTATAGCTTAATGTCTGGATTAGCACATACGCCACTTTTTACCCAGAAAAAGTACAGTATTCCCGTGGGATCCTGTGCTTACGAGGGCGGAGCCGCGGGCAACAGCTAGTAAATCATATATTCGAAACAGCGTTTCCGTTATTTGGATGTATGAAGGATAGGAGGACTCATCGGATAAACAGGAACAGATAAACAGCTCCATAGTTAGATTTCGATTTGATTGCACTACTACAAGCATACGGTGTGTCCACGATTGTGTGGAAAAATGGTTGAAGGGGACGTCAAAGCTCTGTACGTAACTTTATTATAATATATTTCCTATTCTGTGCTATGGGTATCCGTAATTCGGGCGCATGTGAGCGGAAGAGGATGTTACGTTATGCAAGAGTGGGCGCCCCGACCGTGTCTCCTCTGCAGGTACTGCCAGTACTCTGGACTACGTCAGTACTCTGAACGCCTCGCCCCTTCGGTGTCACGCTGCACGCTCTGTATGTGCCATAAAAACTAAAGGTTCCAACGGCAGTTAAAAGGGTATAAGTATGTACTATATATAATAGGTCTTTACCTATGAAATTGCCGTTCTGCAGTACTGGCCATTTCAAATCAAAATATTTTTTGTTTGGCTAAGAATTCTAATTTCAAATTAATTTTATTTTAAAAACATGGAATTCTTTTTACAAAAGTAGTCATTTGTTTATTGATAGTGTTACATTTTCATCGCATTTCAATCTTTTTCGTCATCATGGATACGTTAAAAATTCGAGTAATTATGGAATATGAGTACCGTCGTGGCAGCAACGCGGCACAAGCGGCACGCAACATCAACGACGTTTACGGAGCGAACACTTCAAACCAACGCACTACCTGTTATTGGTTTGCTAGCTTCCGTTCTGGAAATTTCGACCTGAAAAATGAACCTCGCGGTCGTCCGAAGACTTTGATCGACAATGACGAATTAAAGGCGATTGTGGAAGCTGATGATACACAATCTACGGCTGAATTAGCAGCAGCTTTCGACGTTAGCGTCAAAACAATATTGGTCCATTTACGTCAAATTGGCAAGGTAAAAAAGCTTGAGAAATGGGTGCCCCACGAACTCAATGATCGCCAGCGCGAAGTACGCATCGAGACGTGCCTTGCACTGCTCAACAGACACACAAATGAAGGAATTTTGAACCGCATTGTTAGCTGCGATGAAAAATGGATTCTGTTTGATAACCGCAAGCGCTCAGCAAGTTGGTTGGATCCTGGTTCAGCACCTAAACAATGCACTAAACGAAAACTTACCCCTAGAAAAGTGATGTGTGTGTCACTGTTTGGTGGTCTAGCGCCGGTGTGATTCATCACAGCTTCTTACTAAACGGGGTGAGCATTACTGCAGATGTGTACTGTGAAGACCTGAACACAATGATGGAGAAGCACATCTCCAACCAGCATTGGTCAATCGCTCGTCTCCGCTGCTCCTGCACGACAACGCGCGACCTCATACTGCACAGCAGACGGTCTCCAAGTTACAAGAACTGGGGTTGGAAGCTCTCCGTCATCCGCCCTACTCACCAAACCTTGCAGTGAGGCAGTACAAAATGCCTTTGTTGCCTCCCGTTCAGCTGATTTCTTTAAGAAGGGCATCAACAAACTGCCACTGCGTTGGCAAAGATGCATTGATTGCATGAGTGATTACTTCGATTAATACAAATAAAAAATTCATGAAAAAATTCGTTTAAATTTTTTCATACAAAACGGCAATTTGATAGGTAAAGGCCTAATATTCAATCACTGATGTATCAATAGTGTAAAATTAAAAGTATCACTTAGGGTCAGTTCACACCGCGACCATACGCAGCGCTTCATTTTTTTAAATTCACTACACACAAAGATACACGTCGTATGACATCAGTCATATACTGCACATTGCGCTGTGCAGCGCGGTGCAACATAACATTTGAAATCTTATAATTAATTCCTGTGTAATTATTTCAAAATTTAAATAGAGCCTATCTTATAGCGCCATGTCGCGTATCGTTTCGATTCGGTGTGAATTGACCATTATAATTTATTGTTTCAATAATCAAGAGAGCGAGCAATTTTCAAATTGACTATACAATTTTATAAAAAAATATATAATATAAATATTAATCACATAGAGACATTTTTTTGCCAAAAGCTTTCGAGATAAAAAATTATGGCTATCAATTTCGTGATCAATTAAATTAGAAACGTACATAATATATATCTACGCTATCAAACACCTGTCGATTCTCGGAAGCAGTTTTCCAGACGATAACCAACGATTTGGGTCGTATTGAGCAAATATATGCGTCCTGCTCTTATCATAAATTGTGTAAATAGATACGCCTCTTATAAGTCAAGGTATATCAGACGCAAGGTGCCGCGATTACTTGTCATTTCCTAGTATAATTTTACTCAAATATTTACTCCCCGTTATTGATTAGTAGGTTTACTTTCAGAATAGAAACTGTTGGAAAGTATTAGATATTAATTTTGTTACTTATAACGAACCAATTAAAAGTTTTCACCCTCGATTGAGTGTAATGTAAATATTTGCTCGCTGGATCATATCTCACATTCATAATATACTTCTTCCGTAGTTACTTCCTCTTATATTATATTGTATGTACTTCAAAACTTTGATCGGTTTAACCGAAACTTTTTATTGCAAAAAAAAAGAAACGTCATGAAATGAAACATCATAAATTATTTTAAAAATCCAAACATATCATCGTGCCTGAAGAACAATCATTTCTAAAAATAAAAAGTGTTTGTTTCCTTTAAAAAACTATAAAAGAAAAGGAAATGAAAATAATAAAAATATTTCATCTGACCGAGATTCGAACGCGAGACCAATTGGCCAACAACGCAAAATCCACGCGCCTACGTAACTGCGTTACGCGTATCTGACATTAGAGTTCGAAATTACTCATATCTTATTTGTATTGCACGACGAAAGGGCCATAACGCTTTTTCGTGATAGAAAATCGTAAAGCGTTTTTATAGAAGAATCCCTTGTCTATATAGAAGTTTCACTTCAAAACTAACGATAAGAGTTAGTTGAAAACAAAAACTTGCTAAAGCATAATGTACTCCGTGCGCGAGTTCGACTCGCACTTGACCGATTCATATATCATACTACCATGCCGCAACTTTTTTCCATTATTATTTAATTACATTGTTATTTAGTTTCTTTTAGTTTCTTTGTTAAAAGGTTGCCTGGAAGAAACTACTTCAGCAGCAAGGCCGCCAATTTGGACTTTTTTATATTCTGCATGTAGTTTTGTGTAATTTTATTATTATTATGAGTTCAATTAAAGGAAAAGGTTAGGTTACGTTAGGCTAGGCTAAGGTTTTCTGTTCATTACGTTGGAAACACTTAATAAAATAATCTTAAATCGCAAAGGTATGGTATTATATTTGATATTTTAACTATGTAATTAAGTGTATATATTTTGGTTTCGTAAGTTTATAGTTTAACTCGAGTTCGCGCGCAAGTCGAAATTCGCTATTTTCGAGTAAACGCCCTCCAAAGTGGTTTATAAGTTTGGTCCGCCCTGGCATTTCAAAACTATAGAAGATATAAACTTGTAAGTTTCCATGGTTGTAGATCATACTAAAAACTCTTTAGTAAAATTATTTTGAGCGAAATCGGCTAATAAAATTTGAAGTAATTCAAAGAACCCTTTTGCGCGTTAATAGTTATGGAACCCTCCTTAGACATGTCTCGACATGTTCTTGGTTGGGTTATATATGTATAACTGTCAGTAGCTGACCCGGCAAACGTTGTTCTGCCATTGTATATATTTTCAATGCCACATCCCACATAATATGAAAATAAAAAAATTTACGAAACTTTTTAAAAAAATTTTTAGGGGTGGGTTGGGTCACCCTTATCATTTAGGGTTTGAAAAAATTGATTACGACCAATTTTCAGACCTACCGAATATACAAAAAAAAAATCATAAAAATCGGTCAAGTCGTTTCGGAGGAGTGTGTCTCCGAACACTATAACACGAGAATTTTATATATTAGATTGGTTAATTGGTTTATAAATCAAATTAGTTGTACTACATTTCACAAAAAGAGTCCCACGAAGTACATTTTTATATAAAATGAAGCCGAGACGAGACCAAATGACTCGCACTGTCTAAAAGTTATCAGATCTCACCTAGATCCAAGCTTCTGACTCAACACCCCCTAACTCTACAAAGCCTAATTTTACATGACAATTTTTTTTCCTGTGGGATTTCACTTTTTTTGTAGTTGCTTATATTTTATATTATTTATAACAATTTTCTGATGTCCAGAGTCAAAATTTGCTGAAGTTTTATACAAACTTCTATCCTCGAGTTTAACCACCCACCCCGGGTGGGTAAAATTTTCAAGTTTTACAATTTTTATTACGTACCAAATTTCAGTTGTCTAGATCATTAGAAATGAATGAATTTTGATGATCATAAGTGGCGAAATCAGGGGTTTTTAGATATCATTGAAATCTATAGTATACGAGCTATGAAATTAAAATTCTATGTGTTTAATAACTACTGGGAATATATTCCGAAAATTTCGTTCATCTGGTATAACCTAAGCCCAAATTATGAAGGTTAAAAAATCGACATAGCGCTTCGAGAAAAGGTGATTAGATACAAAGGTTGCCAGTCTTGGCACTGCTGTGCCCCCAGATCATAAACTGCTTTGCATAAAAAACAGGGTACTGCCACGTACCATCAAGGAAATTAAATTATCATTTAATAGGATTCCTTATCATAATTCATTCTGTTACTGTTCGTTTACGAGCATATGGAAGCGACATTTGTTCACCGAACTTATTAAAAAAAATACGACGACCCTTTCTATCTATTAACAAGCCCTTGAACCGATTATAGCGTTTGCATCGGCGAGATAAAGCCCAAAATCGCCTGCTATGGTATTAACATATTTAATTATACAGGTGTACGAAAACGTTTGGTCAAAATTAAAAAGCTGTATAGGTTGTATTGGCAGCGCATAAGGTTAAATTTCAAACTTCAAGTCTCAAAAAAAGAAAAACATCGACCAAATGCCGTTGTATAAAAATGTACCACCTGCTTACTATATTACTAGATGTTAGAAAAACTTCGCTCCTAATGCGGTCCTCGATTTCTAACGCCATGTGTTTTAGATGTAAATACATAATTTACCTTATTTAATTAGTTACATTTTCGCTCTACCATAAACGATGTTTGAATATTTTAAAATGTTTGTGTTTTAGTGATGTTAAATTTAGTCATATAGTCATATATATAGATAGTTATATAGCTTCAGGAAGTTAAGTAAATTTACCTACTCATTCAATAAAGAGGAATTAAAACCTATGCGGAATCGCATACATAATACATTAAATATCCGTTTCAATTGAGACCGTATTTAATGTTAACCAAATTTAAAATGACACCGACTGCTAATGAGAATTTATATTCCGGGATTTGATTGAAATCAAAATAGACAATGGTTAATATAGCACAGTTGTGGTTTTGTCTTACTCTCCACATTTTAGTACAAAATGTATCCGTTAATTTTATTGTGTAACGTGACGTTAAAAAGCTTGCGTTCTCAAAATGTTTGACACCCCGCTTAGTAGTCAAAGAGGTTCAAAAATTCCGTCAAAAATTTTACACACCTTTGCATTAAAAAAGCCTTTCCGCTACATTTCTTATAGTCGAGTGATACACAAAATAATAAACGCGAGTTTCAGAATATTTGGTTTCTTGTACCCACACGTGCCATTAGCGGATGTGGGCTCGCTCGCTACTTCCGATTGGGATATAAATAAACATACCATTACAGCCAGATGTTTCGCCCCCATACCCGTGGACTTGATTTCTACGTTTTTACCCGCGACTTCACTTGGGTTTTACGTCAACTCTCATGTCTACCTATGTTGCCTATAATAGTATCATTATAATAAAACTGCGACAGGAACTCTACTTTTTACGACAATTCGACGTTACATAGGCTTTTCCTTATTTTTTTCAGGAAACGTAACATATTCTGAATGGTGATACGTCATACGATGAATGTCAGTTCATGGAAAGCAATTAATTTATCAAATAGAAGATTAAAGAACACTTGCATATTATCTTATACTTTAAACGAGACGATCTTGTATATATATAATCGGTATCTCGACAAGTATTACCATGAAATTTAGAATGTAGGGAGTTTTGGAGCAGAGTAATCGATCTAGATAGGTCATATCCCTTAGAAATTGCGCATTTTTAAGCATATATGTTTTTATATTTCGTCGTGCAACAATATATCAATAATTTCGACTCTCTTAATGTCTGTCTGATTGGCAGCGTGGTATGCGTACCTACGTATAATATTTGCATTGTTTGGATATTCGGAATGTTGTGGGTTCGACTCCCGGTAAGATAAATATTATTTTTGTGATTCTTATTATTTCTTTTTCTTTTATAATATTTTTTCATTTATTTTTAATTATTTTACCGTTCTACTAAAACACCGAGCTAAGCTCGGTCTCCTAGGTACTTGGATTAACACATAAGTTACTTTTATCGCAGCAAAATGTACGGTTCCCGAGAGATTTCTATTTGCGGATACGAATCCAAACAGTGAGCGAGCTGATGATAAATTTTAGCTATGAATTAAGAGGTCTTAAAAACTACATCTAAATCCGTTTCGACAATATGATGCCACGGACAGACACACAGACATACACGTCAAACTTATTATAACAGCCCTTTGCTTTGTTATAATAAGTTTGAAGTAATTCTAAAAATTACTACATTTCCAAGGTGGGAGGGTAATGATGTATTCTTTGAAGAAAATGACACGACATAAAAAGTATACACGACAATTATTGTGATGCAAAACTAAAAGCCTGTACAGATATATGCAAAAATTGATTAACAAAACCAGAAAACAGCTGGCGACAACGCATTTTGTTGCGATATCGGCGACTACTTTGTTGCGTGCGGGGTCGGTATTTAACTTATAGCTGCACCCTTATGCCTCTGCAATAAGTGTTATAATTGCGATATTTTTGCTCCGTCAGTTACAAATTATATCTCGGTTAGGTTTTTTATTTAAGATCGTTCGAACATAATATAGCGCCCAAAGCCTGTTCTCGAGTTGCTGCGTCCACAAGCGCAGGTGTTTTGTAAATGCCTGCACCTCATGGATTCTCGGATATTTTAATTCGCCGCTAGTTGAATAAAACTTTACGGCCGGTATAAAATTTGTATTCCAAAGAAAAGATCTTGAGTCATACGTCAATTGTAATAAGCTATATTTATTTAATCTGAGGTAATAATATAATATTATCGTAGCAGGACATAAAAGTCTGATACTCTGCCAAGGACATTTATGACCTGCTTTTAATAGTAATATTATAATATTTGTTATAAAAATAACGCGAGGCTTAATTATCGCGTTAATTAAATTCATTATACAGTCAACTTTTTGCTTGTTAACGCCGTTTAATAAAACGTATCAAGCTTTGGGTAAACTTTACTGTGAAACATAGAAAAAAAATGTTCTTTTATTTACGTAATACTTTTTTCAGTCTCAGAACGCCGAAAAAGAATTTAGAATTGTCAGGGAAGTGCTACCATATTTTTTCGAGTAAACCCACTTTCTAAAGTAAAATATTGATTACAGACGGTCGCATTGTCTCATTAAGAGACTTCTTTTCAGCTTTTTGTGTAGGAATTAAAGAACATTGGTCTAAACTCTACAGAGGCGAAGATAACAAAAATAGAATGCAAGGAAAAACGGAGGATTAACTGAAATTTTAAGTGGTCAGAGTGTTAATTAGGTAAGTTTTATCCAATATTTGGCAGTTATTTTGATAACATTTTGAACTCTCAGTAATTAGTTTTATATGCAATAAACATTTTATGGCGTAACAATTTATCGACATTCATTAAAGATACCAAATTGACGAACATAGCATAATATCTCAAAATTACTCGACTCGACTATTTATTAGATAAGTTCTGATAAATTTAAAAATATGAAAATGATCACAAAAATATTTATCCGACCGAGATTCGAACCAACTACATCCCAAATTTTCGAACAAAGTAAAAATATACATACGCATAACAAACTGCCAATCGGACTGACATAACAGAGTGGAAATTATTGATATATTATTGCACGTCAAAAGAAAAAAAACATAAATAGCTTAAAAATGCGCAGTTTCATTGGGATAAGACTATTTTCTCAGCAGTTTCCCAGGGATAAGAAAATTCGATCGAGCTAGCTAGATAATTTTTTCTCCCCCAAAACTATCTGTATACTGAATTTCATGGTTATGCTTTTATTTATACCCGTAATATAGCCGTTTTCGAGAAACTGATTACATATATACAAGATTGTCTTGTTTGTAGTATAAGATATATATTACCTCTCGATGTATTTTACATTACTCTGCTCTACTTCCAGACTGCAGTAGAGATCAACCGTATAACAGTATGATTCTGACGCACTACTGTACAGGACTGTATAAATTCACAGGGGTTCAACCGCCGGCTCAGATTAGACTCGAAGATAGCAAGGTTACACCGATTTGGGCAGAGCCGGGGCGATAATAAAACACTTATTTGAGGAGAACGTTTTTTCACTTTTTCGATTCGCTTACCTGGCTCATGGCAATGCCGTATAGAGAGCCCCGCCCGTACGCCTCTTTCGGGCCGATCTTCCATTTCATTTTTACCTCTCTATACGGCTATTTTCCATAATTTTCCCCATTTTCCATGAGCCAGGTGAAGCAAAACGCGTTGTGTGAAATACTTTATTATCATAACCAGACATATAAACCCTTATATACTAAACATCTTATTCTATAGAAAAGTTATTTACATTTTAAGGTTCAACTTATATGAAATGTTGTACATTTTTACCACTGTTTTCGTAATAATTTCTTAACCATTTATTATATAACCTTAAGCGCTATACTACACGTTATGTACTACGTTTATTTATATAAATCAAAAGAAGCTACGTTAAAATTAGCTTTAGTTAAAAATATATAATCAAAATAACCCGCACTTGATAAAACACCATTTTAACACTATTTTTCCACACTGATGCCATATAAATCTATACATATAGTCACTGAGTGTCCACTATTCTAGTTTTACGTACCGTTTTAATTACACGTTTATTGTTCACATTAAAATTCACTCATGTTTTTCGTTACGAGGCCGCTGTCCTTAACATCCTCCCCCCGGCGCAGTAGCCAGGGTCTACGCAGCCTCCTCAGGTGACTGCGGGCTCGCCGATCCCGCCGTGGACTGCTCCGGTGACTGCGAGCCGCTCGTGCTCGCTGTAGGCTGCTCCGGCGGCGACTGCGGGCCGTCCGCGCCCGCCGCAGACTGCTCCGGCGAATGCGAGCTGTGTGAACTCGCTGCGGGCCGCTCCGGCGACTGCTCGCTGTCCGTGCTCGCTGTAGGCTGCTCCGACGCTCGTTCCGCGCCCGGCGCCGTTCCCGGCGTCGTCCGCTCCGCTCCCGGCTCCGTCTGCTCCGCCAGCGGTCGCAACTGCGACTGTGGCGCCTCCTCCAGCACCGCCAGCTTCGACGTCGGCCTCCGGAACACGCCACTGCGCGTGCGAACGTCCGCACAGCGCACTTGTCCGTCCTGGCCGGGGTAGACTCGGTGCACGACCCCCCGCGGCCACGTATTACGCGGCAGCGTCGGGTCGACCACGACAACCAGGTCCCCTGGTACAAGGACTCGGTTGCTCAGCGGGGCCCCGTAGCGTGGTGTGAGCGTGGGAGGGTATTCCTTCACCCAGCGCCTCCAGAACTCGTCGGCAAGGGCTTGCGCGACCCTCCATGTTTTTTTGTCCGCCGGCACACACGGTCCGACGTACGGCAGTCCGGTGGACGACCCGAGGAGGAAATGATTCGGTGTAATCGCCTCCGGGTCGTTGGGGTCCACCGATACGTGCACAAGCGGTCGAGCGTTCACTGAGTACTCCGCCTCGGCCATCAGTGTCTGGAGTACCTCTTCCCTGGGCGACTTCTCGTTCAGCGTGGCTAGCAGGGCGGTTTTCACCGACCTCACCAGTCTTTCCCAGGCACCTCCTTGACTCGGCGCCCCGGGCGGTGTAAACTTCCACTGCATCCGATGAGTGAGGCCCAGCTGAGCCATAGCCGGCGCCCACTCGGCGTACGCCTGCCGCAGCTCGACGTCCGCGCCTCTAAAATTTGTCCCATTGTCGCTGTACATGACTGCCGGCCATCCTCGCCGCGCAGCCATTCTTCTCATTGCCATCAGTGCAGAGTCCGTCGACAGCGAAGCCACCAGCTCCAGGTGGACTGCCCGCGTCGTCAGACATGTGAAGAGAGCTCCCCACCTCTTCTCGTGACGTCGGCCGATGGTGACCGTCATCGGGCCGAAACAGTCGAGACCACAGTACGAAAATGGTCTCTGGAACGCCCCCAGGCGCTCGGCTGGCAGGTCTCCAGTTGGCGGGGTCCTCGGGTGTGCCCGTCGTAGCCGACAGAACGCACATCGGCTCATGATAGTACGCACCGTCGGCCGCAGCTTCAATATCCAGAATTTCTGCCTGAGGTCGTTCACGACTCTCTCGCGGCTCCCGTGTCCCGCTCTGGCGTGCTCCCTTGCCACCAGTAACCTTGTGAAGCGATGTCTTCCATCCAGGATGATAGGGTTTTTCATTTCGGCCGGCACCTGCGCTGCTTTGATCCTTCCGTCCAGTACGAGCAGCCCGTCCTTGTACACCGGGTTGAGCCGGTACAAGGAGCTCCATCTAGGCACCGTCTTGCCACTTGCCATCTTCTCGATTTCTTGTGCGAAGCTGTCTCGTTGTGATTTTTGATACCACAACCTCTCGGCCCTCTCCAGGTGTCGTACGTCGAGGTGGGCCCGACGATCTCGGCACCTCTCGACGAACAGCAAGACCATCGCCGTGCATCTTACGAGGCGCTCGTAGTTTGAAAAGCGCGTCACATCTGGTAGACAGCTCAGCTCGATCGCCTCCGTGGTGTGGAAGGCGACGTATTCTTCTTGATTTTCGATTCTAGCGGGACTCTCCGCGGGCCACTCGTTCATCGGCCTGCGCAGGAAGTCCGGCCCCCGGAACCAAGGGTCCTCGTCGCTCTTCGGGACGTAGCCCGTTCTGGTGGCTAAGTCGGCGACGTTGCTCTTCGTGCTCAGCCATCTCCACTGGTGAACGGACGTCAGCTCGGCAATCTCCCCTAGCCGATGCGCGACGTACGGTGTGTATTTGCGGCTGCCGTTCTGTATCCAACACAGAACCACTTGTGCGTCGATCCAGTAGAAAACCGTGTCCGTTTTCCATCTGTGTTCTGCTGCGACTGCGTTTCCCAGCCTCGCTCCGACCAGGGCAGCCTGTAGCTCCATCCTTGGTATTGTCTGTGCCTTCAGCGGCGCCACCTTGGCCTTGGCGGCGGCCAACACGACTCGTACTTCCCCATTTCCTTGCAATCTGCAGTCCGCACGACTCCCCCCGCCGTTCTCTGGGGTTGTGACACCTCCCGCGTGCCACTGGAATCCCGGTCCCGCCCTGCAGATTGTCCGGCTCCCCCCGTTGTAACCCCGGGGTAATGTGACGCCCTCTTTGCGCCACTGGAGCCCCACTTCGAATCGACCTTCTTCCATCCGTTTGGCCGTTCTGCCAAAGAGGTCGATGACTCGCTGATCTTCTGGTCAGCTTTGCCTTGGACGCTATTCCCCGTGCGTCTGTTTCGAAGTGTTTCTTCACCATTTCCTCCCGTCGTTCGCCTCGGGTCTCGATCGTAGACACGTGCAGGATTTTCTCGTGTTTTTCCTGCTTTGCGAGGCGTCTGGGAATGTTTCCATGGATTACCCAGCCGAGCTTCGTCTTCGAGGCTGCAGGCTGGTTTCTCTTGCCGATCCTCAGCTCCCTAGATACAATGAGCTGCCAGTTGTCCGTGCCGATGAGAAGTTGGGGTTTCTTGTCTTCATAGCATATCTCTTCGTTCTTGAGATCGTGCAGGTGAGCAAGTCGAAACAGCGATTCCGGGACGGACTGAGTAAGTAGGTTCAATCCGGCCACGGTTCTCGCAGTGACGTCATATCTGGTACCGTCGTGACCTCGTACGCCAAGTTGTACGAGTCGGCTTTTTTCTTCCCTTCTCTCGGCATTGATCCCATGCATTCTCAGCACCTTCGGTGGGCCGTCTGCGCCGATAGCCTTCGCGACGTCTTCATCCAGTAGTGTCACTGTCGAGCCCTCGTCGAACAGCGCGAAGATATCCGCTTCGCCCCGTGGACCGACAACTTGAATTCTTCTCATCTTAAGTTTCACCGCACGGTCGGAGGTGACCGATGCGGTAATCACGGCGTCCTCTGTCTGTGGGGCGCCGCCGGACCTGTCTTCGTGCAGCAGCGCATGATGAGGCAAGTTGCAGCCCTTCACGCCGCACGGCTTCGCCCTGCAGTTGTATCTTCTGTGCCTGCTTCGTATGCACCGGAAACACAGCCCTTCCTTTTTGACCGTGTCCCATCTCTTTTGCATGCTCAGTTTCTTGAAAGCAGCGCAGCGAAATAGAGCGTGATCTTCGGCACATATCGGGCACTTCGTTGACTCTTCGCGTGTTTTCTTTGGCTGGCTGCGACTCGGCGAACCCCTGCCCTCGTCTGCTATCGCGAAGACTGGCTTCCTCGTTCGGGCTTCGTTCTTGTTAGGAGGTGGACGCGGTGTTTCCTTCTTCAGTGCCGTGCTGAACCCGTAGCGCAGCGCCCTGTCCGCTTCTCTCATTAAGAATTCAGAGAGAAGGACGACATCGGGCTCGTTCCTGAAGCGCGACGTCTCTTCTGCGTAGTCGTACCACTTGCTCTTCTCGTATGGGCTGAGCTTCTCGAGGATGTCTCTCGTGAGCAATGGGTTAAAGAGATACCCGTGCCTCAGCTTCCTCAGGATGGTTACCATGTTCTGAATCTTCACTGCAAATTGGTTGAGTTCTGCCGCCGAACCTCCGAGCCTCGGTATCTTCTTCAGATCTTCCATCATGCGATCGACCATAACCTCGGGTCGACCGAAGCATTGTTCCAAGGTCTTCATAATTTGTTCAGGCGGCGTCGCGACGCTCAGCAGTGGTGCCACGGCTTCTCTTGCTTCTCCCCGTAGGCAGCTTCTCAGACGAGCTAAGTTCTCGATCGGCTTGAGCTTGTAGAACGCAGTGGTGTCTTCCATGGCTGCTTTGAATGGCAACCATTCAGTGGGAGCGCCCGAGAATATGGGCAACTCCGTAGTGTGGCGCGGCTGGCGTTGGTTCAGCAGTTTATCCAATGTTTCGGCAAGTTGTTCCACTCCATTAGCCCTAGACGTGGGCGGTGTGGGTGAGCGTGGGCGGCGTTGCTGCGGCCACTCGAACCTCGTCTTCTGGGCTCCCTTCGGTGGCATGTCTTCTGGCTTCGGCGTCTCTCTTTCTTCCATTGATGTCGGCTCTTGTCTAGCCTCTTCGGGTTCGGGACCCTGTTCGCTTAGCCAGGCTCGGACACGTTGCTCCACCTGTTCTGATGGCTCGTCGTCGTCGGGGCTGCTACCATCTTCTGCAGCGGCGACGTCAGCGGCGAGCTTCTTCTTTATAAGTTCTGCTTCGATCTGCAGTTCCTTCTTACGAAGAGCGGCGAGTTTCTCCTCCGCCTCGTAATGCATACGCGCGACGACACTTGCTGTCGATCGACGCGATCTAATTGAAATAGCCTTCTTTCTGGCTAGGGTTCGTACTTCCGAGGATGCAGGCGCCTTGCTGGTACCTGGTCTCGGTTTCAAAATAGTTTGAAGCAGATCCGCTCTTCCCTCGGTCGGCGGCGGCTGGCTTGTAGCGGCAGCGGACGGCGATCGTGGCGGATCCGGAAATCGATGTGGTTGCTGCTGGTTCTCCTCGGCCCCACTCTGACTTCTTGTTATAACCATCTTCAAATGTTAATCTTCAAATGTTAATCTCAAATGTTAATCTTCAATGTTAATCTTCAATGTTAATCTTCCATAATAATCTTCCTTTTCAAGAATCTTCGGGAGGTTTTTCCGATGAAAAATCTGCGAATCCTTGCTTCCGTTCGCAGCGGTGTATCCTTGTATCCTCGAGTCCGATCTTCTGAGTCCAATCTAATCCCTGGCGTTGATTCCCGTTGATAAATCTTGATAAAGTTTCCAATGTTCTGACTTAAATCTTCAAAAAATTTCTATGTTCAGAACAGCTGACGAAAATTTTCAAGTCCAGTCTTCAGTAAAAATTTCTATCTTGATTCTTCGGTAATTTTTCTATGTTCAGAACAGCTGACGAAAATTTTCTAAGTCCAGTCTTCAGTAAAAATTTCTATCTTGATTCTTCGGAAATTTTTCTATGTTCAGAACAGCTGACGAAAATTTTCTAAGTGCCGTCTTCGTTATTTTCAACTTGATATGGACTTCAAATTTTTCTTCGATCTTGAAATCCGGCTCGAAGGACCACGCACTACTGTACAGGACTGTATAAATTCACAGGGGTTCAACCGCCGGCTCAGATTAGACTCGAAGATAGCAAGGTTACACCGATTTGGGCAGAGCCGGGGCGATAATAAAACACTTATTTGAGGAGAACGTTTTTTCACTTTTTCGATTCGCTTACCTGGCTCATGGCAATGCCGTATAGAGAGCCCCGCCCGTACGCCTCTTTCGGGCCGATCTTCCATTTCATTTTTACCTCTCTATACGGCTATTTTCCATAATTTTCCCCATTTTCCATGAGCCAGGTGAAGCAAAACGCGTTGTGTGAAATACTTTATTATCATAACCAGACATATAAACCCTTATATACTAAACATCTTATTCTATAGAAAAGTTATTTACATTTTAAGGTTCAACTTATATGAAATGTTGTACATTTTTACCACTGTTTTCGTAATAATTTCTTAACCATTTATTATATAACCTTAAGCGCTATACTACACGTTATGTACTACGTTTATTTATATAAATCAAAAGAAGCTACGTTAAAATTAGCTTTAGTTAAAAATATATAATCAAAATAACCCGCACTTGATAAAACACCATTTTAACACTATTTTTCCACACTGATGCCATATAAATCTATACATATAGTCACTGAGTGTCCACTATTCTAGTTTTACGTACCGTTTTAATTACACGTTTATTGTTCACATTAAAATTCACTCATGTTTTTCGTTACGAGGCCGCTGTCCTTAACATAGTCTTTCTATCTATGTCTCGAGACATAATGATGTTTATCTTACAATCTTGTATAATTAAATTAGTATGGAGGGAGTGATAAAACGATCTAGGTAGGTCTTATCCCTGCAAAACTACGCATTTTTAAGCTTCATAATATGTTTTTTCTTTTGCTTTGTGCACCAATATAATCAAAAATGTATACATTATTATGTCAGTCCGATTGGCAGATTGGTTTGCATAATATTTATAATTTTTGCTTTGTTCGGAAATTTGAAGTGTGGTGGGTTCGAAAATCCCGGTAAAATCCCAAGTAGCACAAAAGTGCTGTATATCAGCTGTATTACTGTCCACAATGGAATCCAAAGAGGTACTAGCTAGCTTAATAGGAGCTGTAGAGGCGTTGTAACAGCTCATGTAACTCTGATTTTGGCACAAATTAAACAGCTGTTAGATGAATAACTATGACATATTTTGGTGTTTACCAGCATTATATCAGCAATATTAAAGGTAACAGTTGTCCCAAGAGCTGAATATTGGCTTTAAGCCATTTGGGATATTTTTGTGATTCTTTTTTTTTTATCTACTAGAGCTCCGAGCAAAGCTCGGTTACCCAGGTACTGTAAGCAATAAGAATAATTTGCAGGTATTATTAGTTTTGTGATAAATGCCCAAACTCAATACAGTAGAGTGTAGACGGAGGTGATTTTTTTTTAAAAGACTACTTTAAAAAACCCACTTCTTCTGCGTTGCGTTTCAAAGTGGATCACACAATTGCGGAATAGATAATGTATTTCTGATGAGAAAAACAGGATGAGACATCATGTCACGAGCACTTCAGAGCTTCGGCTCGAATTGCCACTTCTTTATGCTAAAACTAGCGGATGCTACTTTGTCCCGTAACTTTTGTATGTCATACAGTAGCTACCTATTTTATACTTTAATTTAAGAAAGATTACGATTATATATATAATCGTAATCTCGGCAACGGCTGCAAGTATTTACATGAAATTTAGTGTGCAGGGAGTTTTGGGGGAGAAAAATAGGTCTAGTCGGCAACCTGCGGCTCGCGAGCCACATGAATGGGGAGCTTCGGCTCTTTAGTACTATACGCAAATATTTTATAAAAAAAAGTTAAATGAATCGATGAACGAAGATAAGGCACCATTTCTATCATTGGATGGCTGCGGGGAAAATAGCTTTTCCCCGCATCCAGAGGCGGCGTAAGGCGTGGGCGACGCGACGTGGACCTCCGCCTGCGGCCTCGCGCCTCAATTACGCATAACTCGGAATTCAGATACAATAAATATAAACAACATAATATGTACTATATTATTTTGTACCGACGTCCTTTGGGGGTTTAAAGTTTAACCTGTAAAATAGACAAAAAATGTCTACGCCTCCAATACAAGACAGATTAGTTTTTTAAAAAATCTTTATTTATGCTAGAATTTATTTATGTAAATTGTTGGGGATGAAAAAAATTGTGGCTCTTTAAAAACTTAGAAATGTTGTAAATTGTAATTTTTGACTCTTTCGACTCTTGACTTTGACGGTTTCCGACCCCTAGTCTACCTAGTCGGTTATATCCCTGAGAAACTGTGCATTTTTTATTACATTTTTTTTTTCGTCGTGCAACAATCTTTATATGTAAAAGAATGTCGTGTTCGTTTGTTAGTTACACTATTTATAACTCAAGAACGGCTGAACCGATTTGGCTGAAAATTGGACCAGGAGACGGAAGGTTTAGGTTGATAATAATTTGTTAAGGTATTGTGAATATTTTTTGATTTATGACGATAATTATTGTTGAAGGTATCGGAAAAAATCAAGCCGTCTAGGAACTTTTATCGAAAACGCTGCCTAACCTAACCCATTGGAGAAAATAACAAAACAATGTATGGTGGGATTTTTTCTCTTTTATAGGTCTACAAAAATGTCCGCGATGGCATAGATCTTTTAAGGATAGGTTACTTTACCCATTCATACAAGGTATATAAGTTAAAAAAAATGATCAGAAACAATGTGATATTTTCAGAAGCTATTTAGACGGATACAATTTAATTATCCTTATCTAGGAGATTATATCTAGGAGTTACCATAAAATTAAAAAGTACGTGTGAAAATTTATTATACAGTATATATTTTACTCTGTGCTATTATCATACTATATTGCAGGTATATTTGCTAAAGAAGTTTTTTGCCACTAACACTCTGCGGCGAACAGCAGCGAAGCTGCGGGCAATAGCTAGTGTATCAATAATTTCGACTCTATAATGACAGTCCGTTTTTGCGTTGTTCGGAAATTCGGATTGTGGTGGGTTCGAACCCCGGTAAAATATTTTTGTGTGTTTTTTTTTAATCTATTAGAATTCCGAGCAAAACTTGGCCGATAATGATGAAATTTGGCACAGGCATACTTAAAGTAGACCACGGTGAAGGACATATTACTTTATATCGCGAGAAAATATGCGGTTCCTGGATTTGCGGGAATACTTTTAGCGCGCACGAAGTCGCGGGCATCTAGTGTTTTGTATAGATACTATTTATTTATTTATGTATTTATGTATTTATGTATTTATGTATTTATGTATTTATGTATTTATGTATTTATGTATTTATGTATTTATGTATTTATGGACCAAAAACAGTTTCGAATCAAAAATAACGTAGAATAATAAAATACATTCAAATTCACAGCTAGATACAATAACTAATTACATTTGGCCTCAACATGCATTGGACTATTTTACACTAAAAATTAAATTACTTTATTACTAATTATATAATTATTATAACTATATAAGGCTATGTCACACGGACTATTATCACGTATCTATTGAAATCTCATTTATTAAAATCGGAATCGGAATTTGCAGTTTAGGCTCTACAATGAAACAAAGAAATATTCATACATACATATATAGACTGCCAAAATCATTACCCTTCCTTTTGGATTCACCGAGTCGGTTAAAAAGAGATGGCTATTAGCTATTCTCTATGACACATTTCCTTCCTAAGAGCCCATTAACGCAAATCTCTTTTTAAATATGCCCAAGAGATTTTCGCCATTTCAACTGCCAATAACTTATGAAACAGGATTCACAGATTTTATGGGCTATTGCAAAAATTGTTTTGCATTAGCATTTAATGCTATGTACGGCTCATCCGATTGCAATAAAACTTTTTCATCTTGTTGCTGTTACAAAAGGCCTCGCCGCTATATGATTAAACCGCGGTAGTAACGCAGCGGGTTAAGCCAGTTTTCGAAAGATCCTCTTACATTCTGCATTCACATCAATGAATGATGCAGGACGATTTTGAATAGTTGAAAATGCCTTGTTAATGCCCGAAATCGAATCAACCCCGGTTCATTATTTTTTATAAGAGAAAACTTAATTTAAATAACAAAGGCAAAACATATTTAATACTGAGGGGTATTTCTACAATAGTAAAAAACGCTTAGCGAGAGAAAGTGCATAAAAAAAGTGTGCGCAATTTAAAAACTCAAATTAAAATATTTGTACCTACTCATGAAAATTAGAAAACACAGTTAATATTTACAAATCTCAAATTCTTATCGGTACCTTATTATTTATTTAATAGGCATTAATTGCATAAAAGTTATACAAACATTACAGAACTTTTTAAAAGTTAATTCACAAATATAACAATATCTTTTTGAATTACAAATTAAAAAATTCGCATTGCTTAAAATATCAATCGCATGAAGCTGCATTTAAATCAAGTTTTCATTAATGTCTCTACATTTTAACTACTTGTAAATCATGATATTTAGCGAATGAAATTAATGTTTAATAAATTAAAAAGAAAACGAAAATTAAAAAAATAATAACTGAAAACTTATTCTTAAACTTACTTTAGCTCTTCGATTTCACTTTTCAGGTTATTAACATCGTTCAGGTGCAGAGTTTTCAGTATCTCGATCTGTTCAGCTAAAGATTGCAGCTCTTGCTTAACTTTTATTTCAGCGCACCCAACAGTCATTAGAAAAACACAAAAAATAAAGCACCGCATTTTGAGTTCGCGATTTTGGGCGGGAAGCATATGTTGCCCGCTCGACGGTATCTCTGAGAATGGCCGCGAGCGGCAGTCGCGGTAGTATAAATACAGACTGTTCTGAGTTATTTTATCTCGCAGTTTGTATGCGAGTGATCCTTATGTCGTCGGCATAGAGGTCCTGTCAGTGGTAAAATAACTTTGAGCGCACTGTTGAGGGTGCGACGCAGATGCGGGCAACAGACCCAACAGTTGTCCCGAGCGCCGAAGCCTTCAAAGTACCTAATAATTACGAGCGAAAATCACTAATCCATGTCACACATTGTTGTCATTTTTGAAAATTTGCATTCCTTTGCAGTTGCTACTTTGTTCATAAATATTTTTTGTTTGTGTTTTTTATTAGTTTGGAGTTATTTCAGTGGGCATTTTTTTTAAATCCTAAAGTTCCGACACACGTTCTGTTTTAACTATAAACTATAGTGGTGTAGGTTGAAGGCGTATGTGCTTATCTAATAAGCACCTACGCCTTCAACTAACACCGTCATCTACACCTACATAACCTACACCTACATCTACCTACACCTACACCTAAATCTACCCCTATACCTACCAACCTCACCGGGCAGCCCATTTTTTTTTCAAAGAAACCAAACAGGTAAACTAAGTGCTTAAGGTACCTACGCACCTATAAACATTTGAAAATCAAGTGACCAATTATTGAACATAGTGAACCCCAGGCTAGAAAATTCAATCGTCGTCTTTATTTAATGTTTTCCCCGCAAGGTTGCCAATATTTCTCACCGTGTAAGCCTTCCTGAACTTGCACAATTATTTCAAGTACCATAATCGGCATCCAAAGTGGTGTATAAGTTGGTCCCCTATATATTTTTATTTGGTTAGGTTGGCATTTCTTAACTTTAAGAGATAGAAACATAAGATAGAAGCTGTTTAACCATGCTAAAAAATTAAAAAATACACTTGGTCGATTTAAATCTTAAATAAGACTATTTGAATGCATTGATTACTTCATTCGAATGATTTAATTAAAATGGTTTTTATTAATACTGATTAAATTGAAGTACGTGACATATAAACCTATATTTTTGAAATATCCTTTTTATTTCCTTTATTTTGGTATCATACTCGACAAGTTAAGTTAAAAAAAATTTTAACTACAATTTGGCGCCAAAATCCGCCATTTTTGTATTTTATATTTTTTATATATTTATATATATATTTTATATATATTATTATAAATAACTATCTATTTAAGGACACTTGGGTTTTTGAGAAAACTCTAACGATACCTTAATAGTCAAAATCCATTCAGCCGTTTGGAAGATACGGAATAAAGGAATTTACAAACGAACATACAAGATGCGTGCGAAAAACATAACCCTTCTTGGCTGTCGGGTAAAAAACTCTTTATAAAATTATTTTGAGCGAAATCGGACATAAACTTTTGAAAAAATTTGAGCTCTGGATAACATGTTCCCCTGGTATATATACAATATTACGCGGGCGAGCCACGGGCAGAAACTAGTATATTCACAAGAATTGCTCGTTGAAGTATGAATTTAACTATTTTAAACAAAAAAATAAAACCGACTTCCAAAGTAAAAATGCACAAAAAAGTATACTTAAACTTAAATTTGAGCTCTATAACATAATGGTTTATCAGAATACTGTGTGGGCTGATGCCGACTTTAAAATAATGAAGATTGTGAAGAGAAATAAAATTTTAACCGAATTTAAAAGGGGAATTATTTATAAAATAAAATATACATCATAATTTTTGTGTATTTTTCCGAATTATATTTTTATTCTATTTAAATATTAGATCATTACATATGAAATTGGCGTTTTGTAAAGGAGGAACATAAAGTCGTTTTTTTTAAACATAATATATTTATTTAATCAAAGTATATACCATAGCTATCTATGCACTTTTGCCATCTCATAGGTACGAGTAGTTCATTGATTCCTTTACTAAAAAAACCATTCGGACAGGAATCAATAAAATATTTGAAGGCGGTTTGGACTGCCCCATCGGAGTTGAATTTTTTTCCTTGCAAAAAGTTATCCAAATTTGGAAAAAATGGTAATCTGTTAGAGCAAGGTCTGGGGAGTATGGTGGATGTCTTAGACATTCCGATTGAAGCTCCTCTAATTTGGGAGCCGTCTGTTATGCAGTGTATGGTCTAGCGTTGTCCTGAAGCAGCAGTGGCGAGCAGAGCGAACGACCAAATTTTTTTGAGTCAATTTTCGCTTGGGGCAGGCTTTGGTTGGTTCGCCAGGGTTCAGCCAATGCGATGAGCGTTTCCGATTATCGTATAGGATCCACTTTTTATCACAGGTAATGATTCGATTTAAAATCCCTTCATTATTGTGCCGGTTGAGTAATGTAATGCAGCAGTCGACGCGCGTTTGTCGGTTTTTTTTTCTCTATTATCAACTTTGGTCTCCGGCCGACCATGGGTCTTGTTCTGCAGGTCGAAATTTCCAGAACGAAAACGTTGGAACCAAAAACGCACTGTGTTTTCTTTTGCGACACCGCCGTTATGCTATACACATGATTAATCTTGGAGCCGTTTCTGCAGCACTGGTGCCTCGAAAATAATACGATATTTCGACGCAAAATTAAAAAAATTATACGATATTTTGACGCAAAAAAAAAACAAAAGAGGAAAAAACAAATGAATTACGGTTTTCGAAACACAAATGCATGAGTAAATAGCGGTGTAAATTTGAAATTGGAATTCCTAACCAAAGAATATATATTTGAGATCAAAGTGGTCAGTACGACAAAACGACAATTTCATATATGTATAAGGACCTAATACTTAACTCAACATTAGGCAATATTACTTAAGTAATGACAGTATGCAGTAATAAAACAAAAATTGTTATTCACAGAAAAATAATATGATGAACATTTCCAGACCGCACCGGCTTTGAAAGACACGCGACCACCGCGCAGAATCGGGCGCGTGGTTGTAAATAGAATTTATAGGATAATCCGCTCAAAATTCCAGGTCACATGTTTTACATATTTTTGGAACGAGAATCTAATACTGATCAGGCTCCTTGAATCTTTTTTTTTTTGAAGACATCCTGTTTAAGATATACGCTAATATTATAAAGAGGAAAGATTTGTTTGCACGTGTTTGCATTTAATAGGCTCCGAAACAACTAGACCGATTTTGATGAAATTTGGCACAGAAGTACAGTGGAGACCACGGGGAAGGACAAGGGCTTACCTTTTTACACGGGACAATAAACGGTTCCTGCGAGATTTTCTGTTGCTCGTACGAAGTCGCGTAAATATCTAGTGAAATATTACGTTTGAGTGTTATAAGCCTGCTTGTAAATTGCAGATGTTTCGTTACATTAACACTACAGTCAGGGATTGAAATGTAAAACTAATTATATATAAACAACTAAAAGCTAGTTCTCGGCTTAAATCCCGATACTATGTTGATATAAGTATAGCAGTTTACAATGACTGTAATTGCCTACAATAAAAAGTATTTTTCCATACTAATTATGTAATTATTAGCCGTGACATATGTCAACCGACATCATACTCTTTTGTCTTATCTTGCGTATATTACCTAAGTACTAGCTTTTGTCCGCGGCTCCGCCCGCGTAAATACAGTATCCCTCTGAAACGCTTAATTTTTTCGGGATTAAAAGTAGTCTATGTGTTAATCCAGACATTAAGCTACTACCATACCAAATTTCATAGAAATCTGTTTAGTAGTTTTTGCGTGAAAGAGTAACAAACATCTATCCATCCATCCGTCCATCCATCCTTACAAACTTTCATATTATAATGGTAGTAGGATTAGATTTCTAGTAGGACTATTAAGGCTTCGCTCGCGTAAATTAAGTATCCTATTTCGGGATAAGAAGTACCCAACCCTATGTTTGAATCCGGAGCATAAACTACTACCATACCAAATTTCATTAAAATCTGTTCAGTAGTTTTTGATCGATCCATCCTTACATCCATACTCACAAACCGTCACATTTATAATAGTATACTATTTCCCGCGGCTCTGCCCACGTAAATAAAGTATCGGGTATCTACGGGAATACTCGTACTGTACTTTTTCGGGATAAAAAGTAGCCTATGTTTTAATTCAGAGCTCAAACTACTACCATATCAAATTTCATCGAAAGCCGTTCAGTAGTTTTTGCGTGATAGAGTAACAAACATCCATCTACATATCCATCCATCAATCCACACAAACTTTCACAATTATTATTGTGAAAGTTTGTGTTGAGTTTTATGTAAGACTTACACATATTATGCCTCCGTATCAATAAAAATATTTACACCACGGATTAGCTAATCCAACATGGTTGTCTTCGTCTAATAGGTTGGAAAAGCCACTCGACTGACAACGACAGTTACTTGTATTAGCGTATCCTTGGGGTGTAAATATTTTTATTACTTAGGAAGTACGTTTGCAATCCGGTGTACGAAACCGTTTCATTTTAGCGTGGTTTACGAGCGGACTGACGGCTAACTTAATCCTGTGCAGTGTACACAGCTTCCATTCACAATTCACTTGCAGGTTCCGAGACGGACACTACGGAACCCTAAGATGACATTTTATAGTTGGAACGTATCGTAACGTAAATGTCATTTAATGGTCGTAAGTACATAAATTCACTAAAACAAATAGTGTTTTAACAAAATACTACCCAATTTAACCACAAACTAAAATAAGAAGCAACATCGGTTTTAATTTACGTACAATTCACATACAGTAATTCTTACAATACGGCCTGTTAGTTAACCATTAGATCACAACGAACCATCGTTCAAAGCTTAGTAAGAGTGACCAGCGTGCGCCATCTCAGGTAGTTTGGGCGTTTTTTACTATGAGCGCGCAGCTGCCCTTAATAACAATGTGTTGGCCCTAAAACCTCCGCACGCGGCATCTTGCCTTCAAAACATCTGCCTGCCTATCAGTATTCCTGATAAATTTGTCATTAAATGTAACTTTATTTAACAATACCTATACACAATCAATGTGGCTTGCGTATGATTGTTATAATGTTATTATTGCACAAGAGATGCGGGCAGCAAGCTGCCAAGAATTTCTAGAAAAGAAGTTGTGGAACTTACTAATAATCATTTTAGGTCTCCGTAACCGAGTGTAGAAACGAGACTCTATTTCTAAGTCTCCGCTGTCCCTCTGTCCGTCTTTCTGTCTGTCACAAGGCTGTATCTCATGAACCGTGATAGCTAGACAGATGAAATGACAGATGATGATATTTCTGTTGCCTCTATAACAACAAGTATGCAAGTACTAAAAACAGAATAAAAGAAATATTTAACGGTGACTCCCATAGAACAAATGTGATTTTAGGCCGTTTTGTACGGAACCCTTCGTGCGCGAGTTCAACTCGCACTTGGTCGGTTTTTTGCGCAATGTTACGTCTGAAGCAGGCCGCTGCTACGCGCTATTAGTCTAGGCGAAAAGCTGATTTTCGTGTCAAATACTGGTCATACAACTATGTGTGATACCTCGTTGGATTCGGAATCATGTTCAGAAAATTGTGATGGAATGGAATATTAGCACATAAATAATTGCAAAAGTTATAAACAATTAAAGAGGCAAAAAAGAGTGTGTTTGGTGTTTGTTAATAGTTTAAAGGCTATTCATATTTAAGAAATTTAAAAGCATACTGAATAATAGCAAGACATTTCCATTAAAAAACTCCGAACTACCGGAACTCTATCTCAATTATTTTTAACTTTAATTTAACGCTGAATACAAGTCTCCGCGCATAATTTTTAGGTTACGCGTGCAGCGGTAATAATGGGTACGTCGCATGAAATATATTTTTTAAATCAGTAAATATTAATTTAAATAAACAAAACATCAAAACTAACTTCCAAAGTAAAAATGCACAAAAAAGTATGAAATAAAACTTAGAAAAAAAAATGGGAATTATTTAGAAAATAATTCTAAATAATTCCCCTTTAAAATTCGTCTAAAATTTTAAACTTATTAAAAATAAGTTTGATTAATTCATACTTTTTTGTGCATTTTGGAACCACGGCTCTGCCTTGACCATTTTTGTACCTATGCATATCTGGATTTGTATCTGGATTTGTGTCTGAATTATTTTCTTTTTTCGGCCTTTTTAGGCCCCTTTTTTACGTAGTCGGGTTTTAGTTTATTAGCTTTTATTTTTATTTTTATAACGTATGTTTTCGTTTCCCAATCGAACATACATATTTTTCAGCACAAAATTACAACAGACTTCCAAAGTAAAATAACAATAATATTCTTAAAAATGCGCTACACAGTATGAATTAATAACGGCACGCCTTTCTCCACATAAACTTTGTGTCAAATTTCACACTCATCCGTACCTACGCACAATTCTCGAAAAACTGTACTTATATTCTTGCTTTACGTATTATTTATTATACCTACCGATATGATGAAGTTTATCACTTGCGCATATGCGGCCATAACTTACATGTAGACGTTCTAATTCGAGATACGTGTACTCTGATGGGTTGTTATTGGTTGCTGGTGGTTGTCTCTAATTATATCCGGTTCACCTGGCGGTTGCGTGGGCAACCAGCTGCAAGAGATTAGACTCGAGCCACGCTCACCAAAGATTTTTATCACTACCGAAAACACTTGTAGTTTGAATGTTGGTCAAGTATCATTATCGCGTTTAGTACACGTATTTAAACCATCTAATTATAAAATCTGATAGGGCGGCCAGCGCTATCGCCAAGTATTAGCGGCCGTAAAGCTATCTTTTCTCGAAGCATTTTGCGGCTTTTTTGTACCCCCATATTTTCGTTTGAATTAAAGCTAGCGGTCTGAATTTTTGTCGCGCAGAAGTCGTTGGCGCGGCGGCACAAGCTTATGGCTAACCACACACACAATATTATTGGCAATAATGCTTATTTGACAATAATATTCCATGTGTGCGGGCCATAATTTTTTATTTATTTAAATATATGGCGTTTATTATAATATACGTTGTTAAAAATTTAAATATAATTTATAATATATTTCAATTTTCAACAACGTATTCCTAAATCGTCAAGTTTAAAGTTTAGTCAAAGTCCAAATAGATAGTCAGTGCAGTCAATGAGTCAAGTCAGTCGATTCAGAAAAGTGGCAGAAGCTTTACTGAAAGTTTCTAGGGAGTTTTGGAGGGCACACAAAATAGCACGTTTTTTGAAGTTGTACCAAGTGGTACAACTTCAAAAAAGGTGTTAATTTAATTTATCAGTAGGTATACATTTAAGTGCGTATATGTAAATTAAAAGAATCTGTATTTTATAGTAGTAGTTTTATAGTAGTAGTAGTAGTATAGTTACGTTAACGAATATTTAATGTTTAATATTCTACCAATATTACACATTAAGAACCGAAATAACACAAATTTATGAAATAAATACAAAATCCACAACGTCACCCATTGAATTCCCCGGCAAAACTCAAGGAGGCAGGGTTATTGCCAATATTGTTGTTTTTTATTTATTTATTTATTTATTCATGACAATGGATACAAAGTCCTTCAGTCGTATACATTTTGACATATTATAAAGATATTCAAGAATCGACAGAAACCGCTACCTTATTAAGTAGGAGAACGCTCTAAACATTAGGTACATTACAAAATGACAATATACTAAATTACATAAACTTAACCTATAAATTACACATCTTACATACTTACTTACTCATACATACATACATACACATCTTACTTACTAATATATACATTTTTCTCATCCATCTGATTTCCTATTTAAATTTCCGCGCAGTTAGAGGAAATGTACTTGTCTCCGATATTTGTGCGTATAAAATTCATACTTACCATATTAATGTATTTTTATATGATGTAAGTATACCAATGATGTAGGTTTTGTTTGCTAATTTATCAACAAAAAAATGTACTTTTTAGATGTAACTAATTAATAAACTACACATAAAATATTATATTTTTACATTTCTGATTATATATTAATGAAACTATATATATTTTCTATTCCCAGGGAGCCCTAACTCAGTTTATAACAGTTTTATTGAATTATTCGCGAGCACGTCCCAGTATTTTACACGGTATATTTTATGCAGGTTACCAATACTTTCGGAATATAATTTAAGCAAATTATTAGCCGAGCAGCTACATAATACATTTTATATAAATACAAACTACATATACCTATGTTCTCTATGGCACTCAGACGCGCGTGGATGCGCGACGCCACGTACCATATTGTTATAATACAAATTTGTACCGTAATAATGGAAAAATAGAGATGAAGATGCTATTGGTGATAAAATGACGCGCTCCATCGCTTTGACTCTGCGCCAGTATTAGTTGACTCTAAAGCCGCATGCGATTTAAGATTCTAGTCACTCGTGTATTTACACGGGCTTGCGATGTGGCGAGCTGAGGCGACTTGTCAGGCGACTCACCACATGGTGAAAATTGACCCAATAGTTTACCACCTATTCTCATACCTACCAAATACACCTGCAAAGTTCCATAAAAATCTGTCGAGCCGTTTTGGAGGAGATCTCTAACAAACATTGCTGCCTGAATACCAGATGGCAAAGCGATTATAGCCTAAGTTCGCTTATATTTAACTGATTACTGATATGAGGACGTGTTCAAATCTCCCTGAATATCTGAATCTTATCATAAACTTGAAACGAGGTAAAGAGGTAAAGTTTGTGAGTTTGAGAGATTGTAGGGGGTAATGTCTGGACCTACTGAACCGATTTTGAAAATTCTTTAACCAATAGAACTACGTTACGCTACGTTATTTGTTAGTGACATAGACTATATACTAACCCAAAAAATGAAAAGACTTTTTCGTGGTAGCCAGATTTGCAAAGTAAGTCGGAGAAAAAACGGTCGAACGGAAACATTTCTTACCAACGCTGCCTTACCAATGGGAGATTTAATATAAAGTCCTAGAAAAAAGTTGTAGAGCCTGATCATGCCGACAAAAAGTCAGCGATAGCATGTCTAACTTTTATATATAAGTATAAAAAGTAGTTTTTTACATTAAAAAAAATATTTATTATAAATATTATTATAAAATATTATTAAAAAATATTAAGAATAATTTAGAAAATAATTATATTTCATACATTTTTGTGCATTTTTTTTTACTTTCGAAGTCAGTTTTAATTTTTGTTTAAAAATTATAATTTTTCTCTTTTAAGTTAAATTTATTATGTATATTATTATGAACACATTGATATCGGTGCACATAACTCTGATGAGAAGTGAGTACCTATGTCATCATAATAATATGTTGGTGTTTCTTGTGAAGATGGTGGTGATGATGATGATGATGATTACTGTAAGTGATATGATGGCATATGCTATCAGTTCTTTAAACAGCACCGGAATCCCCAAACATGTATGTATCTACAAGGACTCAGGAGTTCTGTTCAGTACTTTTAGATCCAGGGTATACCAAGGTGCAACATCTTACTTATTGGTAGCATATTCTTAGACTACTCCAGAAAAAGTCAAAATCACCATATCCAAAGTAAAAATGCACAAAAACTTGTTTTCTAAATGATTCCCCTTTTAAATTCGGCTAAATTTTTTAACTATTTCTCTACTCAATCTTCCTAATTTTAAAGTCGGTACTAGCCCAAACAATATCCTATAATATTTTATAGAGCTCACGTTCAAATTTGCTGGTACCAACTTCAAAATTAGGAAGATTGAGTAGAGAAAGAATTAAAATTTTAGCCGAATAGACGATAAAATAAGAAAGAAGATACAGCTATAATATTTAGTGGCGACTATCCTATTAACTACCCCTAAGCAGTGTACACTTCAATTCCATCAATGCAACCCCAGCTCAAAACCCTTATGTAGTTTTGAACATGTCGACTGCATTAAGTATCTGGGTGTCTACATTGACAAACACATATCATGGCAAACTCGAATCGAAGTTTGCGATCCGATCCTGACAATGACACTAAGGCCGGTATAAATAGTCAGTACCAGAGCCGTCAAGCTTGCGTTGCCGACATACTGCACCATCTACCAGGCCGAACTTCTGGCGCTGAGCAAAGCCGTAAAAATTGCCTGCGAGGGCGGAGTGACTAATGTCGGTATCTCCAACGACTCCAGAGCGGCCCTTCAGGCGGTCACCCTTGATTCCCCCCATCCCCTGGCAAGGTAAACTAGGATGGCCCTTCCGAAAAGGCATTGCAGAGGCGGGAGGTCTCCCTGTTTTGGATTAAGGCGCACGCAGGCCTTAGGGGGAATGAAAGGGTCGACCAAACTAGCCAAAGAAGCCGCTCTGGGAGCGAAGAAGAAACCCGATTACGACCAGTGTCCTGTTTCATTCATTGTTAAGACAGGATACAAAATTGGGGAATGGGACAGGAGATATGCGTCTAGCGGGAAGGCCGGAGTCACAAAGCTCTTCTTCCCCACGGCCGCCGCGGCGTACAGAATAGTGAGTAAAATATACATTACACACCACACAACACAAATACTGACGGGCCACGGCGGGTTCGCCTTCTACTTGAACAGATCCAAATTGAAGGACCCGTCGTGTCCCTGTCAGCCTGGAGTTGCGGAGTGGTTGCCTCACCTGTTACTCGAGTGCCCGATTTTTGTTTCCAATAGATACAATATTGAACAGAAATTGGCCATCGCGATGACTGGTGAGAATCTGCCTAGCATTCTGCGGGGAAAGAATAGAGAGGTGTTTCTAAACGATTGCACTAAAATCGTGCAAACGGCATCAAAAAGAAATAGTAGTGGTGTGTAGTATAAATTTATCTACTATTACTGTAACTCTGTATAAACTAAAAGACTGTGATATTAGGCTGTAGGGAGTTATTATTGTAATTTGATTATTTTAATTGAGAAATTTTATTTGATATTGTATTAGGTCTTTACCCATGAAATTGCCGTTTTGTATGAAAAAATTTAAATGAATTTTTTTCATGTATTTTTTATTTGTATTAATCGAAGTAATCACCCATGCAATCAATGCATCTTTGCCAACGCAGTGGCAGTTTATTGATGCCCTTCTTAAAGAAATCAGCTGGACGGGAGGCAACAAATTCTTCAAAGGCATTTTGTACTGCCTCTCGGGTATTGAATTTTTTTCCCGCCAAGAAGTTATCCAAATTATGGAAAAAGTAGTATTCTGTAGGCGCAAGGTCTGGTGAGTAGGGCGGATGACGGAGAGCTTCCAACCCCAGTTCTTGCAACTTTGAGATCGTCTGCTGTGCAGTATGAGGTCGCGCGTTGTCGTGCAGTAGCAGAGGAGACGAGCGATTGACCAATGCTGGTTGGAGATGTGCCAGCTTCTCCATCATTGTGTTCAGTTCATCACAGTCCACATCTGCAGTAATGCTCACCCCGTTTGGTAAGAAGCTGTGATTAATCACACCGGTGCAAGACCACCAAACAGTGACCATCACTTTTCTATGGGCAAGTTTTCGTTTAGGTGCTGAACCAGGATCCAACCAACTTGCTGAGCGCTTGCGGTTATCAAACAGAATCCATTTTTCATCGCAGGTAACAATGCGGTTCAAAATTCCTTAATTTGTGTGTTTGTTGAGCAGTGCAAGGCACGTCTCGACGCGTACTTCGCGCTGGCGATCATTGAGTTCGTGGGGCACCCATTTGGCAAGCTTTTTTACCTTGCTAATTTCACGCAAATGGACCAATATTGTTTTGACGCTAACGTCGAAAGCTGCTGCTAATTCAGCCGTAGATTGTGTATCATCAGCTTCCACAATCGCCTTTAATTCGTCATTGTTGACCAAAGTCTTCGGACGACCGCGAGGCTCATTTTTCAGGTCGAAATTTCCAGAACGGAAGCGAGCAAACCAGGTGGTGCGTTGGTTAGTAGTGTTAGCTCCATAAACGTCGTTGATGTTGCGCGCGTTGCTGCCACGACGGTACTCATATTCCATAATTACTCGAATTTTTGACGTATCCATGATGACGAAAAAGATTGAAATGCGATGAAAATGTAACACTAATCAATAAACAAATGACTACTTTTGGAAAATGATTTCCATGTTTTTTAAATTAACTTAATTTGAAATTAGAATTCTTAGCCAAACAAAAATTATTTTGATTTGAAATAGCCAGTACTGCAGAACGGCAATTTCATAGGTAAAGACCTATTATAAATTGATTTGTATTTTGGGTATTTTACTGTATGATTGAAATTGTGAACTGTATTAAATAAACTGTATTATTAAAAGAGCAAATAACGAGCCCTGTCAATGATAGGGGGACAGTAAAAACAAAAAGGTTGCAATGTCAAACATAGTGATCGATATGCGTACACGTAGATTTCCTAAATGGAACATAAATCGCTGTAAATTCAAGTTAGGTAGCAAATCCTTTGCATACATGGAACCATCATTGTATAGTAAACTAAATAAATCCTTAACCGTAATCCAGATGACGAAGTCGTCCTGTAAAAAACTTGTACACGATTGGCTATTAAGTAAAAGTTATCATGACACAGAACATATCATACATATATTTTAACAACCTCATGCACGCGCAGTACCTAAGCTAGGTACTAATACTACTAAGCTACTGAACCAAAGACGCCGTCATAGGGCTAGGATGTACACTCATAGAACACAACATGCACAGGGTATATACACACACTTTTAACATATCCACACACACGCATCCTAGCATTCCTAGCGGTACCTAGTTACTGAACCCAAGACACTGTCGTAGGGCTAGGGTGCATATACATACCTGCACTACACATACACCGCACTACACACATACACATACTCTCTTACACACACAAACGCACCTTAGCAGCACACACATAGGTACTGAACCTTTGCGCTGTCGTAGGGCTAGCTAGGGCCTAGAGCATACACGGACAAACGTACTAGCACACAATTCACATACATGCTTCCGCATTTTACTTCTTCCCATACTACTACTCATACTACTATATCTTGCGTATACTGTGGTAAATTGGTAATGTACTTAATTATTTTTCTCATGTTATTAAAGCAGGCATAAATACTATTAACTATTTCGTACTAGACTTTGACTCTAAGATTAATTTTTTTTTTCTTTATATTGTGCATGATGAAAGAGACTGGTCTCCACGGCACAGGGAATCCTAGTGTGGAGGCCAGAGGTATACTTAAGGATTTTTATGTAACTTTTGAAACAATAAAGATTATTATTATTATTATGTTTAAAAGTATTAAGTGGGCCCATGTTCCCTACAGTGTGAATATTACCGGGTCATGGCGGAACGATGTTTGGGAAACACTGCTCTAGAAGATACACTTTTCATTGCAAGAACGGCGACGCGATACGCAGATTGTGATTGATGATTAACACACGTTAATCATGAAGCACGAAAATCAAAATTGAACTTTAATATTCATCACACAAGAAGATAGGTACACACCTGTATTCTTGTGTAGTGAATGAAGTTCAATTTTGAATCGCTATCTTAAAAATGCAGCGCCGTATTGCGTCACGTCTCTGTGTGAAATGGCGCTTATTGAAATATTGTGGCAGGAGGAAAGTAAACACATACTTATAATTATTTCAAAATGAGCTGTTTCCCAAGGATAGGACCAAGCTAGATCGATTTTTTCCCCAAAACCCCCTGCATACTAAATCTCATACAAAACGCAAATGTTCGGACAGCGTATCTGAAACGGTTTGGAATGCTGATAAAACATTCGTTCTATAATAACGATTAAAAATGATCACCAATAGGTATCTATTGCAATTCGTTATTTTTCTGTACAGTAGTACCTATGGAAAAACCAACTTCGAGCAAAGCTCGGTCACCCAGGTACTTATTGTTATTATCGAACACGTTCCGAAGGCTGGATTATAGACTATAGATACAACATAGATTATAGATAGAGTAGGTATAAGTCGAAGATGGCGCATATGGCGCGGCGCATCTGTCCCATCTCGCGCATGTTACACAAAGTAGCGCACGAGTCGGGATACCAGATTACAGCATGATGCTAAAAAACCACACCATCGGAATAAAATGAATAATTGTTTTGTAAATTTTGATCATATTATTGCGCGATGAAAGAAGAAACATAAAAACTCAAATACGCGTGAGGGATAAAACCTAGCTGGGTCGATTTTTAGTCCCCGAAACCCATAGCATATCAACTAAATTTCATGGAAATTGTGGAGGCTGTTTTCAAGATTCTGATTCTATATAATATACAAGAATTGTTCGTTTAATGGATAAGATACACAATCACTGACAATTGATCTTCCGAGCTCAAGTTTCTTATCTTACATAATACTTTGACGATATTTTCCTACATACCAATTAACAGTGACAAAACCCGAGTTAAGGATTACCTAGGTTATTAAACCTCAATTAGAACTAGCAACTAAACTGGTATCAATCAGCAACAACCTGTATATCGATATCGGCCGAGATCGCGACGACACCTGCGCACGTGCACCTGCCCGCCTGTGATTCGCCAAAAACTACCGACGCGCCACCTGCCGTACCTACTTACATCCACCATGATTGAATTGCAATATGCACTTCAATACTACTAAAGATAAATACTTAAATAAATAAAAAAGGATAAAAGACAAATATTAAGGACATATTTAAATACTTATTTACATATTATACGTATTATACATATTCGTGAGTTTATAATCAGGTGAAAAGGACCGGTAGACCAGCTGTTATCCAAATTTGCATACCCATTACTTTTCCGCTCAAGACATATAAGTAACTCACAAAATCTGGTGTTAGTTGTGTTAGTTTATTTATTTTTATGTTTATTTATAGTTAGTAATACATACCTAGATGTTTAAGAATGTCTTCTTAAAATTCTAACAGTTGCAGTTACTGCGGAAATTAAAACTGCGAGGAAAATAAGTTACAATAAAAAATCAGTTAAAAACACTATAACCCGACTACGTAAAAAAGGGTCTAAAAAGACCGAAACAAGAAAATAATTCAGATAGAAATGCATAAATGCATAGGTACAAAAATTGTCAAGCTAGAGCCGTGGTCGCTATTAATAGCATCTAGGCGTCAGTTCACACCGAGATACGTCGCGTCTAGGTATGAACTGATCCTAAGGCCTATAGAAGTTTCTAGAATTATACCCCAAGATAGATACAGACGGCTGCGATTTGACATCGCAGTCATGATAGTAGATGCGACGACGGCTCTACCTTGACAATTTTTTTACCTAGGCATTTATGGATTTCTATCGCAATTATTTATTATTTTTTCGGCCTTTTTAGACTTCTTTTTACGTAGTCGGGTTATAGTGTTTTAATTTACTAGAGATCGCCCTGTGGTCAAAATTCGACCATAATTTATATTTAAATTTTTAGGGTTATTTTGCTTCTTAGATACGCAATAAAAATGTGTAAATTTTGTTAATGATATTTACAGTGCCGGATTTACACTTTTGCCGCCTATAGGCTATTCAGTTTTTGCCCTAACCTCCTTAATAAATACCTACCTATGGTACGGACGTGGTTTGCGATGGATCCGCTTCCACAATAGCCTTCAATTCTTCATTATCAAATTTGGTGTCCGGCCGTCCACGGGGCTTGTTCTGCAGGTCGAAATTTCCAGAACGAAAACGTTGGAACCAAAAACGCACAGTGCTTTCTTTTGCGACACCGCCGCAGTTTCTGCAGCACTGGTGCCACGGTGGAACTCGTACCTACTCGAAAATAATAAGATATTTCAAGTTTTCCATTTTGTAAACGAATGTTTATTTTTGAAATATCCTTTTAATTTCCTTTATTTTGATATACTACTTGATAGGTTTGATTTAAAAAAAAATTAACTAGTTACAATTTGGCGCCAAAATTCGCCATGTATTTTTTTCTTTGAACTACCTATCTAAGGACACTTGGGTTTTTGAGACAAATTTAACGATACCTTAATTGTCGAAATCCATGCAGCCGTTTGGAAGATACGTGAAAATAAAGGAATATACAAACATAAAAGATACGCGCGAAAAACAACCCAGAAAAACAACCCAGTAAAAAATGTACTAAAATGTTTTGTGCTAAGTTTATTAATAAAATGGACGGTGAAAACTATCACAAACTGTGGACCGATTTTCAAAATTCTTTTTTTGATGTAAAGGGTATATACCTATAGGTGGTCCCGTTTTCACCAAAGTGGTGACCTGATGATGAGATCCATGAAAAATCGAGGGAATTCCTCGAAATTTATATGGACACATATAGTGATTTCAACTTTTTCTGAAGTAGTCAAGTATATGTACTACCAAAAAGTAAGATTTTGCATCAAGGTATACTCTGGATCCAAAAGTATTGAACAGAACTCCACTTTATAGATACATGTTTGGGGATTTAAGAACTGCAACTACCACTATGTGAATTATATTAATCATCATCATCAACACCATCGTCACACCATACATCATAACATTATGAAGATATAATAGGTACTTCTCATAGTATTTTACACCGACACGCACAACTTTGAACATTAGTCATTACTTTGCCGTATGTGAACCTATTTGCAAAGTTGTTTTGTTGTTGAAAGGCTATAATTCGAAATTTGTCCCTTGGTCACCAAAGTGGAGACTTGATAAGGGGATCTATGATAAAAATCTCGACTACGACTTCCAAAGTAAAAATGCACAAAAAAGTATGAAATTAAACTTATTTCCTAAATAATTCCTCTTTTAAATTCGGCTAAAATTTTAACCATTTCTCTACTCAATCTTCATAGTTTTGAAGTCAGTACCAGCCAATTTGAACGTGAGTTCTATAGAATACCAGCTGTCCCGACGACTTATGAACTTTACGAACTGGAATGAATAAATAACTACACCTACAATGCAACCTACGTCCTAGTCCTACACCTACTTCTACAACCTTTTTACAATATTTGTCACAGTTTAAACCTTCCCTGAACTTCCACAATTAGTTCAAGACCAAAATTAGCCAAATCGGTCCAGCCGTTCTCGAGTTTTAGCGAGACATCGAAATTGCAATCCATTTTTATATACATAATACCACGTTTTATGTCACATCGCTCGGGAACGGGATAAAAAGTATCCTATGTCCGTCTCCTGGTTCTAAGCTACCTCCCCACCAATGTTCAGCCAAATCGGTTCAGCCGTTCTTGAGTTACAAATAGTGTACTAACTAACACAACACGACTTTCTTTTATATATATAGATTGTCTTACGAGTATTAGGATGTTGTTCGTGCTGGTCGCGCCTTCAAAACTATGAAGATTGTGTAGACAAATGGTTAAAACTTTAGCCGAATTTAAAAGGCGAATTATTTAGGAAATAAGTTTTATTTCATACTTTTTTGTGAATTTTTACTTTGGAAGTCAGTTTTAACATTTTCTTTAAAAATAATATTTTTTCCCTTTTTGGTCATATGCATATTGCTTTATGGGTTCGAATCCCAGTCAGATTAATATTGTTGTGATTCTTTTTCCTATTTAAATTTATCAGAACTCCGAGCGAAGCTCGGTTTCCCAGGTATTTTTTCATAATTAGGGAAGTTAGCAAGGGAGGAGAGACGGAGGGACGGACGTATAGAGCGAAACTTTTAGGGTTCCTTGTAGTTACTCCGGAACCCTAAAAATATTTTGTGATATTTTTATGTTACATACATATTTATTTTGCACTTACATAATACCTACCCACAGTACGACCACGACGTCAATGGTTTTCTGTCCGTGTCCGTCCGTCTTACCGTCCAAACGGTTCGTGCTATAAAAATGAAACTTTGTATGGATATGTGTATTTATAACGTCGACAAAGTGCTAAAATATAACCGCCTCCTGTTTGGAAGTTGTTTAATAATTTCACAAAAAAAATTTTTTTGGGGTAAAGTAGGGTGATATTTTTTTCGCGTCTACCCCATACCCCACCCCGTCTACGCCATAAGGCAGGCATGACCAACCTGCGGCCCGCGGGCTTTTGCTATGCGGCCCCTGAGATAATTTAAAACTCAAACCATCTAATCGAGATTGTTTACAAACACGATATATCGGAAAATCCCGATATTCTCAGACAAACCGATATTCGCCTGGCGGACGAGCGTTTATTACAATATTTGCTAATGTTTGAGGAACCTTGATTTTTGGGGTTTTGTGGATGAATTGTGGATTTTTATAGATGTGCGGCCCGTTAGGGTTTTGCTAAAATAAAAAATGGCACGCAATCTTAAAAATGTTGGTCATGCCTGGTGTATTTAAATTATAATATATAGTATTATATATATAGTATATTAAATAGGTATTTTAAAAACATGAAAAATAGCAAATTGGATTTACTCCTATCTACTACGTCCCACGGACAAAACATAAACTTAAATCATACCTACTATTTATGTAAAGTTATTATGATTATTTAATATCTGGTCTACAATCCACATTTTTATTTCATACAGCGGGCTTAGCATGGCGATCCGAATAGTATTAATGTTACTTCAATCTGTCATTTTGTCAATTCTTCGGTTTTTCTAGGGTGCGCATGCTAAGCATACAGGTATTACAAAGTAAAAAATATATACCAACTTTACATTGTCTTCATAGTTGATTAACATCTTATTGGTGAAATAAGAAATTACATCAAATAATGTAAACAAGTAATGATGAGATAGCAAGGTGTACACGACTTTAATAAACTTAGTTTTCCATATTAACATAATTATAATATTTGAGAGAAAACAAGAATCATTACTGTCAATCGGACGCCATCTTAACAGAATTACAGATACCAGAGGTCGCTCTGTGGTCCAAATTCGCCCATAATAATGCATTTAATTTTTAAGTTTGAACTGTATAAGGGTTATTTTGCCTCTTAAACAGAAATAACCTAACCGAGAGCATGTCCTGACATGTCTAAGAAGGGTTCCGTAACTATAAATGCGTAATAGGTTATTTTCAAATTACTTCAAAAGTTACTGTCCAATTTTGTTCAAAATAATTTTCGTGAAGAGTTTTTAGCATGATATAAAATATAAAATTGTTATTATTTTATGATGTCAAAACCGAGATCTATACACATTTTATAACTATACCAAATGTTATCCATTTATATTCATAATTACAGAAGCTAGGAGAGCGGACAGACAGACAGAGAGCGAAACTGTAAGGGTTCCTTAAGTATTACGGAACCCTAAAAATAAATTATTATCTATTTTTAGGGTAATAATATTTTATGGAATTACAGGTACGCATAAATTGATGCAAACATTTAATGTTTAATTTTTTTAATTTCAAATATCCAAACGACGACACTGTATGGTGTAAAATTATTAAAGGCGAATCAAAATACACAATATTATAGAGCAAAAGTTTAATATTATAGACATTAAGTATAGTAAAGGCACTTGAACCCGTGAAAGCGATACCTGAAGGCTGAAACTCTATATTGTCCAATGTGTTTCATACAAACAAGACAGCCTGTGCAGTAACTCGACCGCGAACAGCTGATTTAACAGTTGGACCTTAGAAAATCTTAGAACTATAACTAAAATATATTAGGTACCTAAAATATTATCGTTTATTACCAGGCTACCTGAAGACGTAAGTAAAGTCACGGTCGCCTACGCATTATATTACCTATTAATATTTGGAGCCACTTTTGACTCACAACTCAAAAACTATTTCTCATTTAAAACATTTGAAATTTGACTCATTTAATGATACTTGTGAGATACATAATATGTGTTTCAAATTGCTTATACACACCTCAAACGGTTATTTAGATATTATCGTCCAAAAAATTAATTTCACTGACTGACCTATAGATCAAGACTAACCCAATTGCTGATTACCTACAGAGTTCAAATTTGGCATACAGACAGGTAGTCGAGTGAATACAAAGGAAAAAACCGACCAAGTGCGAGTCGGACTCGCGCACTTAGGCTTCCGTACCATTTGTGTCAAAGCGCGAAGAGATCAGAGGCCAGCCCCGTGAACGAAAGTCCTGACTGGAAAAAACTCACGCCCCGCTCGACGCGCACATCCCTGGCATACGTCTAGCCACGCACGCATAGCGTCGAGCTGTGAATCGTGTAACCCCCTTACTAATAAAACTATTTACACAACGGATAACTTAAACAACGTTGCTGTCTTTGTCTGATACATTGGAAATGTCACATGATAGAAAAATATAGCAACGTTGTTTAAGTTATACGTTGTGTAAATATTTTTATTAGTAAGGGGGTATGTCTATCGAATGACGGTTCTTTTCGTTAGTAATTTAATTATATTATATTATTTAGCGGTTGTACAGTTTAAATGTTTTTTCAATAACATATTGTATTGAAATAAATTTTTGTTTTACGACCCAAGTTCGACGTTTATGTACATTTATTATTATTAGATCGACGTTCATAATATTATGTTTAATTAAATGGATAATATTAATTTTATAACCGAATTAAATATGGAATTGAATTAATTAATTTTACAATTTATATTCATTTAGGTATATTAGCGCACATTGTTTGTTAAAATTAGAATATTAATTTCAAACTTCAAATTATAATAGTAAATAGTCAATCATATACTTAATATTATATTAAGTACCTGGGAGACCGAGTTTTGCTCGAGGAATTTTAGTGGAACGATAAAATAATTAAAAATAAATAAAAAAATATACTTATAAAAGAGAAATAAATAATAAGAATCACAAAAATATTTATCTGACCGGGATTAGAACCCACGACATCCCGAACTTCCAAACAATGCAAAAATTATACGTAGGTACCTAATTATACCAAGCTGCCAATCAGACTGACGTAAGAGGGTCGAAATTATTGATATATTGTAGCACGACGAAAAAAAAACATTAGTGATTAAAAATGCGCAGTTTCTAAGTGATAAGACCATTTTTCTCCCCCAAAACTCCCTTCATACTAAATTTCATGGTAACACTTGTAGCCGTTGCCGAGATACTGATTATATATATACAAGATTGTCTTATTTAAAGTATAAGATACGTGAAGCAAAAACTTTTAGTAGTTTTACTATAACTGTGCGAACGGAGGAATGTGATATTTGGCCCAGTTAAAGTTAATGTGGTGAAAGGTGTACAGAAAGCTAATATTTTTTAATATAATACATATCTTATACTTTAAACGAGGCAATCTTGTAAGTATATATACAGGTTGTTTTTTTCAGTGACCAAATTTTCAAGAGTGAATATACTCTTGAATATAGGCAACTTTTACTATAGTATCAACTTTCCTCCTTGAAAAAAAAACAGAGCTGCTTCCTACCAAAGGGCTATGGCATAGATAGCACTTTTGTAGGAAACAGCAGATTTTTTTTCAAGTGGGAAAGTTGACAGCATAGTAAAAGCTTATATTCAAGAGTATATTCATTCTTGAAAGTTTGGCCACTGACTGAAAAAAACATTCTGTATAATAATTGTAATCTTGGCAACGGCTGTAAGTATTTACATGAAATTTAGTATGCAGGGAGTTGTGGAGGAGAAAAATCGGTCTGGCTAGGTTTTATTCCTGGATAACTATCCATTTTTAAGTTGATATGCGTATGTTTTTAAGGTTCCGTAATAATCAAGGAACCCTTATGGTTTCGCTCTGTCCATCCGTCTGTCTGTCTGTCTGTCCGCGCTTCTAGCTTCTGTAATTATGAATATAAATTGATGAAATTTGGTAAACCTAAAGATTGTGTATAGATCTCGGTTCCGGCATCATAAAATAAGAATAATTTTAACGTGCAATAGGTTTTCAAAGAAAACCTATTTCAAAGAAAACCTATTGCACGTTGATAGTTACGGAACCGTCCTTAGAGATGTCCTGACATGCTCTTGGTTAGGTTATTTCTTTTGTCGTGCAACAATTTATCAATAATTTCGACTCTATAATGTTTGGTTCAGTCCGATTGGCAGTTTGGTTGCATTTTTTTTTCAAAATTGGCAAAAAAAATCGGAATGTGGCGGTTCGAACCCCGGTAAAATATTGTTGTGAATATTTTTTTTTAAATCGACTGTAGCTCCGAGCAAAGCTCGGTTACCCAGGTACTAAATACATTAAATTAATAGAAATAACAACAACACACACTACATCAGATTATTAACACACGCCCGTGCGTTTTATAGAATCTTCTTCTTCTTTTAAAAATGGCTCCTTAGTGAATCGCCAATGTCAGAGCGTTTTATAGAAACAATTTTGTTACGCGTTGACGTCGTGTCTGTCGATCTGTCACATTATTTTTTTTTATTTATTCTACCTAAGAGGCAAAAGAGCACATTTAAGTTCAAACTTAAAAAATATAATACTAATTATTGTGGGCAAATTTCGACTACAGGGCGACCTCTGTAAATAATTTACATAACAGTTTTTATAGCGAAGCTACAATATTATTGCTATCGACATAGAGCGGTAATTATAATGCTTTAGCTTAGTAGACATTTACAATTAGCAGATCTTATAGGTACAGCATATTAGTAGCTCTGTTATACCTACGTATAATTAGTTAATTAAAATAATTAATTAATTTCAATTAATTAATAAAAAATTAATTAAAAAAATAAAATAATAAGTAAGTAAATAAAAAGGGCAAAATTAATTAATTTTGTCCTTTTTTACATTTTTAGGGTTTCGCAGTAACTCAAGGAAACCTTATAGTATCGCTATGTGCGTCCGTCTGTCCTTCATTGATAACTTCGGCAGTTATAAATATAAATAGAAGAAATTTTGTATAGCTGTTGTAGATTGCGAACTTAAATTTTGGTATCATAAAAAAAATTGAATTTGCATTTTAATGGTAGCTCCCCATACATGTAAAGTGGGGGTGAAATTTTAAATTGGTATAGTAGAATAGATATTTTATTAGGGTTCCGTAATACTCAAGGAACCCTTATAGTTTCGCTCTGTCCGTCCATCTGTTCAAAATATTTTTAACCGACTTCCAAAAAAGGAAAGGCGGTTTTACGTTCGGGCTGTAACTATATGTATATAATTATTTTTTATATATATTTTTTTTCAATAACAATTTTCAAAATTCTTTTTTTATGTATAGGGTATAATCCCAAATTGGTCCTTTTGACATCAAAGCGGTGACCTGATGATGCGATCCATGAGGAATCGAGGGAAAAAAGGAAATTATGCTGATATAAAAGGTACTTCTCATAGTATTTTACACCGACACGGATATCTTTGAACATTAGGTACTCTGCCGTTTATGGAACTATTTGAAAAGATATTTTGTTGTTGTAAAGAGTATAATTCTAAATTGGTCCTTTAGTCACTAAAGTGGAAATCTGATGATGGGATCCATGAGGAATCGAGTGAACTCTTCGAAATTTATATGGGCACATATAGTGATTTTGAGTTTTTCTGAATTAACACATTTGCATTAAGGATCTGGATCCAAAAGCACTGAACAGAACTCCTCAGTCTTTAAAGATACGCGCGCGTTTGGAAATTTCGGCATTATTTAGAAAACTGCAAGCATATGCCACTATGTAACTTACAGTAATCATCATCATCATCTTAATGGAAGCTTGGCGCGTATTAAATTATACATTGGATCATTTATTTTAAACTTTTTTAAAATGTACTCATTAATAATATTTTAACAAATATCACAAAAAAGGGAAAAATTATTATTTTTAAACAAAAAATTAAACTAACTTCCAAATTAAAGATTCACAAAAAAGTATGAAATAAAGCTCATTTTCTACATAATTTTGAAGTCGGTACCAACAAAGTTGAACGTAAGTTCTATAAAATATTGTTTTATCAGGATGTTGTTCTGGCTGATACCGACTTCATACCTACAGCAATATACAACTATACCAAATTTCATCCATTTCTATTCATAATTACATGAGCTAGAAAGACAGACAGACGGACGGACAGAGCGAAACTATAAGGGCTCCTTGATAATACCCTATGGGACCCTAAAAAGATTGGCTGAATATACTAGCGTTTTCTTTATTTTTCCCTCAAAACGTGATCCTTGTAAGGGAGGTTTCGGTTTCGGCTGAAACTGAGATCGTTGCCGAAATTAGTTTTCGGTTTCGGTCGGACACTAGCTTGGCCTGTGCGTTGATACATCAGTCAATCAGCTTTGCCTTTTAAATATATAGATAATCACAATTTACCAACAGGTGCAATATTAATATTTAAAAACAATATGTGGTTTTGAATATTAATACGCCAGACGTCCTGTATCACTGCATATGTTATCAGAAAAAACAAGAGTTAATGTACTTTTACACCGAATGCGATAATAATTGCACATTCGAGTCCAGCCACGGAAAGTCCAAGTTGTGGGTTGGAAAAATACGCAGTAGGCTGGCGCAATATAGCCTTATTCATATACTAGCTGGTGCCCGCAATGTCGTTTTCATAGAAGTAACGAAAACGGAACCCTATTTATTTAAAACGGGACCCTATTCCTAAGATAAAGTAGCTTATGTTACACATTATAGCATCAGCTATCTGCCAGTGAAAGTCCCGTGAAATTCGGTACAGCCGTTTCAGAGATTAGCTGAAGTAAACAGACAGACGGACAGACAAAAAGTTTAAAAAAAATGTTGTTTACTGTAAGTACGTTACATATACTTTCAAATACATTGAGTGAAAATCTGTTAATGTAAAATTACAAACAGATAATTCAATTTATTATATGTATAAATTTCATTGGACGAACGGTTTTGTATAGATAGACCCTATCTGACATTAAAAAATAAAATGACCTTAATATTTCTAATAAAATATATAATTCTGGCTTACTAATTTTATTAAATCTTAACCTAGCCATACGCGTAAGAGTTTAACATGACAGGTTTGTCTGCACACTTCTTATCTTCACTTCAGATAAGCTTGAGCTGGTACTGTATGGAAATCTGCACAGTTGTGCAAGATACACCCCGGCTTTCCAGTACAGGCGAACTTTTACAGGCAAACCTGTCATGTCTACCGCTACGTGGCTAGCATTAGCTGACCTCAATTATATCCGCGTCCGTAATGCGACAACCGCTGCGTTGCGCTGCATTCAGCATGAAGAGTGCCTAATGTTTGTAAGCGCCAGGTGAGCGAGACTTAATAGGGATCCGTCAAGGTGCTGCAAATAAGATCTCTACAATTTTATGCCAATAATACTTCCCGGACGTCGAAATTTAGTAAAATCTGATTCTTCTTATTGGTTTAGTCATACCTTAGTACGATCTAAGGAACTTACGACCCCGTAGAAAATAGATGGTGCAAGTATAAGATACACGGCGAATACAGTATTATAAAATTGAACTTTAGGTATGCACCTAAAAAAACGTTCTACTGTTTTAAGTAGGCTTCTACACTCACGAATGCCAACCCACGGACTCGTCTTTATATAACTAGCGTATTATGGCACGGAAGTAGATTATAACGTCGCGTGCGTAAATAGTAAGACATAAAACACTTGAAGCGTATTGAATAAGTTCGGCAGATGGCCTCACCCCTAGCCACAAACGTCACACATCGGTGCACCGCTACCCCTTTATTTTACTTGTAATAAACATTAACATACGGTGGTACCGATATGGCAAATTGCTGTAATTATAATAAAGACATAAAGCAAAAAGAAGTATCACTGGTGATTGTTTAGTAGGTTCACAGATCGGTAATGCTTATTTGGGAAAATACCACGGCCTCTCAGAAAACTGGCGTAAAAGAACGCTTGAGTTTGTTTTGCCGAGAGAGAGAGAGAGAGAGTTGTGTTTATAACTTTCTTACAATGTTTTAATAATAATAATTTAATAAATATAACTAAAAAGAGAAAGAAATAAAAATTTTAAAGGAATATTTCAAACCGAATACCAAAGTAAAATGCACAAAAAATTATGAAATAAAACTTATTTCCTAAATAATTCCCCTTTAAATTCGGCTAAAGTATTAAACATTTCTCTACGCAATCTTCATTTTTTTTACAACTCTAATCTGTCTACACTTACCATTGGCGTGGGGTTCCTATAACTCTATTCCTATCGGTTCAGTTACCACTTACATTTTGAATACCCTCATCCAAATCCTTACCTATTATACAGGCTAGGGCTATATGAAGGAGAACCAGCCTTCGCCACTGACACCTCCCCACCTACAACAGCAACCTAACTACATACTCCTACATTTCCTACACCAACAAATACATCTACACCTACATCTCCACCTACGTACTATGATTTTGGATATTGATTTTGATTTTGGAGATTCTTGCTAATAACTTCTATACCCGGCGTATTTCAGGGTTGCCCCTTTGGAGTCGTCAAATATTGTGATTTAAAGTGAACCCATTGGCAAACATTGCATTGCTGTCGATGCTGGGTTTTTTTGTGTGAATTTTGGATATGTTCTTTAGACAGTAGTTTTAATTTACAATGTAGACGCACACTAAGAAGGGATTTGAAAAGTGCCACCTTTTACGGTGAAACAGGGGTTGAAAGTTTGTACAGAAAAAAAAATCACCAATATTCATGTTGAATAACAAATCATTGAGTAGACTTTTATTTTTTTTATCTTGGCGGGGTACGTACGTATATAAGCCAAGATGATATATAAACCAAGCGAAGCGCAAGGGCACTACCAGACCACCTTTTCTCGAAGCGTTTCGTCGATTTTTTGAACCCTCATAACTTTGGTTTGGATTGTACCAGATAAATGAAAATTTCAGGATATGTTCCCAGACTTATTAAACATATAAAGTTTTGATTGCATAGATCTTATACTTTAGACTTTATTGATATCTAAAAACCCCTGACTCACTGATGATCAACAAAATTATATGGTACTTCCGAATGTCCTAGAAAGCTGAAATTTGGTACATAAGGTTGTATAAGTACACAATCAACATAATAATTGTGAAAATTGGAACTTTTATCCTCCTTATACTAGGGGATGAAAGTTAAGTATCTTTAAAAGCGCCATCTATCGCGTATATTATGAACTATGTTAGTTATGTCGTCGTTCGTCGCTTGGATTGGATACCAATTGACGAAATATTGAAATAATTATTTCCCGAGTATTCTGTTGTCATTTTGACAGAAAATTAAACAAAGGTAACATTCTAATAATTATTAAACGAAACTTTTATCCTCCAACCCTCCAACAAATTTTGACGCTAGAGGTCTGAAAATTGTTGTAGGAATCCGATAATAACAATAAAATGTAATAAAATAACCATGTCACCCTTTATTGACAACAAAACATAATAAGTATTTTATTCTTTATCGACATATTTTAATGTACTTCATCTTAAATAGTAGTGTACGATGTGTAAATTAGAATGTTACCTTTATGTTTCATTTTCCGTTTAGATTACTAATAATTACTCGGAAAATAATTATTTCAATATTACGTCAATTAGTTTTTAATCCAAGCGATGAACGACGATATAACTAAGTTCATAATATACGCGATAGATGGCGATTTTAATAAAACTTTAAATATTACGATTTAATAACAAAAAGATTATTAATGATTTGAAGTGAATAATACCAAAAAAACAACATGTTATATTATTAGGCCATAAAACTGTTATATACTTTTCAGTTTTTAGGTTTTGTAAATAAAAAGGGTTTTAAATTAACAACTTAACTATACTTCACCTACTCTACAACTTAGTCAAGATATGTGGCCACACTCCTTGTAATGTACAAGAATAACAAGTGTAATTCCTCTGGTATTGCGAGTGTCCATGGGCGGCGGTAATCGCTTACCATCACGCGATCCGTCTGCTCGTTTCCTGGTTCATTTCATAAAAATAAAAAATATTTTCTTTTTTATATTTTTTGTCCGTAGGTACTAATAATATATCTCCGAGCGAAGCTCGGTCTCCCAAGTACTTATTAATGTCCGAATCTTTTGGATTTCTTTTTTCTACAAAAGCTGTGACTTTATATGTAATCTATTTAACCTGTACGGCAAGCGTAAGCGTGATACAGCGTCCAAACACTGACATCTGTCAGTAGCATTAAGCACTACTTGAATACACATCATTGATATTGTTTATTAGCTAAGTACATATTTGCCTAGATGGCGCTTTTGACTAGATGTTATTTTTCTGTAGAAGCTAAGTGGATTAAGAAGCTTGGTTTTACATGAGATCTGATAACTTTTTGACAGTGCGATCTTGGCATCACTTTACATGAAAATGTTTTGGTGGGATTTTAGTTTTTTGAAAACCACACCATAAAGGGGTGAAATAGGGGTCGAAAGTTTGTATAGTCAAATAGTACCTGGGTAACCTAGCTTTGCTCGGAGTTTTAGTTAATTAAAAAAATAAAAAGAATCACAAAAATATTCATGTGATACGATGAAAGAAAAAAAAACATATATATCTTAAAAATGCGCAGTTTGAAAGGGATAATATCTAGCTAGATCGATCTTTCTACCCCAAAACTGCCTGTATACAAAATTTCATGGTAATACTTGAAGCCGTTGCCGAGATTCCTATTATATATATAATAGGAATTACTTTAAAGTATACAAGATTGTCTCGTTTAAAGTATAAAAGCATGTTTCATAGTACGATTTACATAATGTCGCCATTTTAGACCTGCTGATTTGACCTACAAAGCTGTAACTGATACTAAATCTTGTAAAACTTTAATAACATACTGTTTAAATTAAGGTTAACGAAATTATTGCAGCAACAAATTGTTACTATAACCTAAATTACTTTTTACTGACACTTTTTAGTTGAATTATTTTTTATATATTACTTTATTGACATACTTACCTAAGTAAATTTAATAAGTTAATTATTGTGAAGTGTATTAATTACAATTTGCTTTCTCATTATTTAATAACATATTATGTATACACCCTAAAACCTGAAACGTTCTATACCAGGAGAGTTTTCATATAATATTATGCTGATTGTAGTGACAATATAGATAAGCACTGTGCTACACGCAGCGAGTTAAGTATTAATAATTATACAGCGACTACGAGCTATTGCAAGACTTTTTGAAATGATAAGCCTTAATATGCGTAATAATTGTCACGACATATATTATGAGAAATAGAATGAATAACAGAAATTTATTTTTGAAGCGACACATCTATTCGTGGGTCACAAAAATTTTATGTGCGTGTAGGAGGCGGATATTTTACCAGAAGCAAGATGATGCTTTTACTAAAAAGAAACAAATATTATCTAACTTAGTCATAAAACAATTGTAACAAAGGGTTTAAAATAATTTTAAAGTAATTTAATTTACTTAAAATGCTTCCTTGATGTTTTTACAATGCAATGTAGCAAATTTTAGTTAGAATTACAACTTACCAATATTTTTTGCGCTATTGTACAAAAGAGGTAGATTACAAGATAATATTTAACCCCTCAGCTGCCAAGCAAAAAAAAATGCTATGGTTTGTCAGGCACATGGGACACGGCGTTCTAAGTGTTAATACTAAGATAATATAACAAAAAACTTGTTAAAATACATTCAATGGACGGAATCTATAGATATACTGTTTAAAAGACCTGTCTAGACGAGATAGATAGAACAATAATATTCTTACCTACTATATATACAAATTCTTACAAAATTAATTACAATTATGAAAAATACAACATTGGTATGTCTTTTACATTAAAAACTAACAATAGAATGTGTGCGAACAAATTACAAAGTGGCCACAATCGGGTAATTTACCCTATCCAGACGAGTTAAGAGCCAACTACAGGATAGTTTACTCTACCCCCACGAGTTACCGTTGATACTCCGCGGTGTCGAGGCGTTGGAGTTGTCTTCGCCGTCGTCGACAACTTCGTTCCGATGTCTGCAGTACGGACAGTGGCCTTTAGTCACCATTTGTATCTCGTAGTCCTCCATGTAGAATAGCTGTAACATGTTCGCACTATGTAAAGAACCATAAAATAAAATAACTGAAATCCATTGATTACAGCTTGATGGGCAGTATGACACTGGGTAATACAAAACTGGGCACTACAGTTACTTTAATTATTTATATATTCTTGGCTACAGTTTCCTGCGATAAAAATGGACATAATTTACTTTACAAGCGATATTCGCATAGTATCTGTATTGTAGAAATGATGTAGAGTGTTATCTCTTACAAATGTCACATTGGTAGAGTTTAACAGAAATGATGTCATGAATTAGTGATGTCGACATTCAGTTTAACAAACTGAATGTCGATTTAAAAAAGTCATAATATAAATCTCGTAAAACGTTAAAATAAATATTTTTTTTATCCCAAAGTAGACTTATTTGTTAATTAAGAAGTTTAAACACATAGAAAATCACTTACGTTCTGGCAATTCTGGCAGACGGTAACCGGCAACTCGGGCAGCATGTTTCTATAGAATATCGGCGGTATCGGCGGTCGGTTCACGACCACGACATTAGCCGGACTTATCTGCAGCAGCGCGTTACGGCTACATATCACCACGCCTGAGCTGTCGTCCTGTGGCAATAAAAACATATTATCTTATACTTTAAACGAGACGATCTTGTATATATATACAGGGTGACCTGAAATTCGATACATTCCTTTGAAAGACAGAAAGTAGACCTCATTTACAGTAATATTTTTCATGGCATCCCCTATCCGAAAGTTGATATTTACAAAGTTATTGAAATTTCAAAAATTTTTTCTTTATTTTCGACTTTTTGACTTTGACATGACGTAATTTTAAAAATGTTTGTCTTTTTAGTGATTTTTTTATGTATTTTAACCGTCAATGAGTCAAATATTATTTTTAAGGAATAAATAGGGACAAACTAAGCGAGAATTTTTCATTATGAGACATGAAACAGAATTTTCTTTTAAGAAAAATGCACATTTTTCTTAAAAACAGGAGATTTTCTTAAAAAAATGTATGATACAATGCGTACAAATATTCTAAATAACTTCCTTATCTCATTAGCTTTCCAAAAAGGTGCAAATATCTACATAAAAATATGACGTTGTAGTAAACATATTAGAAGTAAAATGAAATAATGTCTAAATCGATTTATTTGCGATAAGGTTAAAATAAAAGGAAAAACTTGAATTTAATTACGTTTATTGTGTTTAAAAAACATCAATGTTTAATTAAATTTAATAATAAATATTCTACTTTAGGTCTTGTTCAAAATGTGAACCTCTGTTTCTGATACAGGCCCGTAGTCTTCTCCGTACCTCTGTTTTGATTATTCTGGTAGTAAGACTAGTTTTGATTTCTTCTGCTGCATTTCTTATGCTCCTCTCTTCTGAGCTCCTCTACAGTAGTTATAGGTGTAGTATACACCAAAGCCTTCATATGACCCCAAAGATAAAAATCACACGGGGTCAAATCAAGACACCGTGCTGGCCAAGGAATTGGCCCGCCTCGACCTATCCAGCGATGTGGGTAAGTTTGGTCTAGCCACTGGCGTACGCCGAGGCGGAAGTGGGCCGGGCAATTACGACGAGTTGCTATTGGCACATCTTCCATTAAACCAGTAATCTCCTCTCTTAGGAAATGTTCGTACATTTCACCATTTAAATTTTGAGGCAAAAAATGAGGTCCAACTAAATTATTATTAATTATACCCATCCAGACATTTAGACTGAATCTGGTTTGATGTGCCCTTTCTTTTTTCATCCTGGGGTTTTCTCCTTTTGGTGCCCAGTAATGTGTGTTATGGAAATTGTTTATCCCGTCACGGTCAAATTTCGATTCATCCGTCCACAATATTCTTGAGAAGAAATTGCGATCCTCCATGTTTGCATTTATCATAAAACGGCAGAATTCCATTCTTCTAACCGGGTCTCCCTCTTCCAACGCTTGGACAGGTGTGTAGTGAAATGGATGTAGACGCGCTGTGTGTACTGTAAACCACACCTTCCATTGACTCAATCCAAGTCTTCTAGCTGCCGCTCTTGTAGAAATAGAAGGATCATTTTGAAAAAGTGTTAAAATTTCTTCTTCTTCTTCTGGAGCATACAAACGAGGTCTGCCTGAATCGCCACGTCTTCTATCAACACGGCCGCTTTCCCGAATTCGTCGAAATGTTGTTGAAAACACTCTAACGTTTGGCACTCGTCGATTCGGAAAACGTTCAACGTATGTTCTTCGTGCAGCAGCAGCATTACCATTACAAAGTCCGTAACAAAACAAGATGTCAGCGTATTCATCGTACTCAAAAGCAGCCATCGCGATAGAAAAAAATCACAAGTAGAAGTAAGGGTGTAATTCTTGAGATAACGTTACCTGATGATTGTTTTGTCTTTGTTTATTACATGTTCATATTTTTATGTAGACATTTGCACCTTTTTGGAAAGCTCATGAGATAAGGAAGTTATTTAGAATATTTGTACGCATTGTATCATACATTTTTTAAGAAAATCTCCTGTTTTTAAGAAAAATGTGCATTTTTCTTAAAAGAAAATTCTGTTTCATGTCTCATAATGAAAAATTCTCGCTTAGTTTGTCCCTATTTATTCCTTAAAAATAATATTTGACTCATTGACGGTTAAAATACATAAAAAAATCACTAAAAAGACAAACATTTTTAAAAATACGTCATGTCAAAGTCAAAAAGTCGAAAATAAAGAAAAAATTTTTGAAATTTCAATAACTTTGTAAATATCAACTTTCGGATAGGGGATGCCATGAAAAATATTACTGTAAATGAGGTCTACTTTCTGTCTTTCAAAGGAATGTATCGAATTTCAGGTCAACCTGTATAATCGGTATCTCGGCAACGGCTACAAGTATTAATAAAATTTAGTATGCAGGGAGTTCTGGGGGAAAAAAATCGATCTAGCTAGGTCTTATTCCTAAGAAACTGAGCATTTTTAAGGAATATACGTTTTTCTTTCATCGTGCAGCAATATATCAATAATTTCGACTCTCTTACGTCAATCTGATTGGCAGCTTAGTATATAGCGTATCTACGTATAATTTTTGCATTGTTTGGAAATTCGGAATGTGGTGGGTTCGAATCCCAGTAAGATAAATGTTTTTGTGATTATTGTTTCTTTTTATTATTATTATTATTATTTTATCGTTCTACTAAAACTACGAGCAAAGCTCGGTCTCCCAGGTACTATGTATTTAGGGTAGGAAGCCCAAGCAACTTTTTCGTCAAGCAGGTAGACGAAAAAGTCGCTTAGAAACGGGACACACCGACCACGGTGAGCCAAATGGTTAAAGTACAAGATTCCTTACGTATTTTTGGTCGCTGAATCAGAATATCTAATTTATTTTGCTCTAACAAAATCATCATGAAAAATGCACTTTTCGTGTAAATCGCGAAATAATTAAATTTTCATTTTTCCATGTTCAACTTGATGTTACTTCTACAGTTATTGCTCTTTTGTAATGAAATTTTTACAATGTATTCCTGACCTGTTTAAAGAAAACAAGAGATGCTGAGATTCAAATTGAAATGTTGAGCGATGAAATTTAAAAATTCGATTTTTAAACTATACGGCCCTAAAATATAAGCTACAAGGAAAAGGATTAGGGGAAAAATGGCAAGAGTTTTAAGATTCACGTACCAAGCGCGCGCTCGCTGCGAGTACAATTTAATAAGGATTGTCCTTGTTTTTTGGCCCATTCCCTACTCGCCTACCAGTGCAGAGGTGGCACAAGTCACCGACATTAGTCCACAAAGATGCGACGAAGATTTTGGCATCTAGTACCTAACTTAGGGAAATAACACCAGCGCAATTTTGCATGAGGTAAATACTCTTTTGTAACCAATCCATTCGTGACAGAGCACGGCTTTCCATTAAAAGTTTCACAACTAGTAAATACCTCTTCCACTTTATCCAAGAACGGGTCAGCGGCATCCACGTCGTGGTCTATCCTCAGTATATCGGCTCCCCCACATGGCACCTCCACTTCTGGTATCTGCATACGATTGATCAAATCCAGCGCCTCTTCGTAAGGTATACCTTCAGCCGGCTCGAATTGCACTAACGGCAGTACCTCTGTGGTGCATAAATTACCAAAGGAATTGAGCAGAAATCAGGATTTAAAATAAGTTCGTTGAAATGGCATTGGCAGATAAATAAATAGGTATTATGATTATTTCAAAATATACCACTTAAAAAAATACGAAACAGTTCAGAATGGTTTACAATATACAACGTATATTGTAAACCATTATGAACTGTTTCACTCAATAACGGCAGGCAATGCCGTTGTGTGAGTGAAACATCAGGAATATAATAGGAATATATTATATACGTGCTATATAGAAAGGTAAAGGCGAGTCAACATACGTTTTAAGTCTTTAGCGACTGGACGTTAGATGACTTAGAGTAAACAGCCGAAAAGATTGCACATCAACCTTTTAAATGTATGGCATGGCATTAATTTTACATTAATTACGTACTTGATTTTTTTAAATAAACGAATAAATGAATTTAAACGAAATTTTAAATAAACACAGCGAAGTCGAAGTCCATTTGATTGTATGCAAAGAATATCGCCGCTGGCGCGCCGCTCAGCACAGAATTCGAGGCAGGGGCCTCAGGCCTTGCACATAAAGCTCTGGTAGCTTTATGCACGCGCCAGCGACAAACGTCACATTGGCAGTGTTTGGCAGAGATCGTGATGGTGTACAAAATCGACACCTCACCACATTAACTGAATATCACTTCAAATGTATGAGCATTTTTTCGTACGAGCAATTTAATTACCATATGTGGCCAGTGAGTGCGCCAACACGTGGAGACACCTGCCGCACTGCGCGCTGAGCGGCTGCGTGTGGCGGCGACAGCGCCAGCACAGCGGCGACACGTCATCGTCGCCAGCACTACCGTTGCATCCACTCTTCAATATCAGTAGTTCTACGCTCTCCTGAAAATGATTAATGGGTAAAAATATCAGTCAACTCTCAAGACACCTGTAGAATTAAAAGTATTTGCTACAATAAAATACTTGAAAACATAGTGGAAGTTCTAAAAGTTTATTGCATAAACAGGCTAATTATAGTTGTTTTTACGGGCTTCGAATCCCACCGAAGGCACCAAAAGTTTTTCCGTGTTCCTGGGTCATGAATGTATATTAAATATAATTATGTGTTAAATATAATTATGTTTAATATAATAAAAATCTTAAATATATGTATAGTATTGTATAATTTTTTTAAGTATACTTCCCGTTGTTTGGTTCCCATAACACAAGTTCTACGGATACTTAGCATGGGGCGAGATTGAATTGGTGTGAAGCGTCCATAGATATTATTATTATTAATTTTACCTGAAATTTGTGAGGTATTTGAAGTCCCAGAATTTTGTCTAGCATCTGTCGGGCTAACATATTCGCGTTGAGCGCTTTCGCTTGTTTCGCCATACATAAGTATAGACAACTGGGCTATCTCATTAAGGTAATCTCATTAATCTTTTGAAAATCTCATTCTAAGGAGTCCATAAGAGCTTTATGGCGGTACTCTGTGGCGCGGTGATATCCTGACTCGTCGGGTTAATACACGGTAATACATGTCTGTTGAAAAGGATACAACATAGATACTCCAGGCGGCGGTTCCTCTACCGAAGCTAGCACGTACCGCGCTGCGTTCAGCAAGGCGTCCGGCTGTGCGAGCGAGAACGGCTCGTGCACGCACTTGTGTACGGTCTCGTACGCGTGGTAGATACGGGCTAGACGATCGTTGGCGGCGTATTGGAACAGATTTGTGGCCCTTTCACTGTAATTAAAAAATGTTGTTGTCTGTTGGATAATGACAGTTACGAAGGCTGGCTTTCCTTCATAGGGAAGCCCTAGCCTATTAACACGTATGGATTTGTATGAGGGTCTTAAAAAGTGAAGCCGATAGGAATGGAGTTATAGGAACCTTACGTCACTGATGCATGGATACATATCTTCGAATTACTTATTAAATTTTGTCAAAAAATGTGTCAGGTCTGTGGCAGATTACGCGAAAAAGATAAGTCTTGATAAAATAAGTCACACATTAACAAATACTGACGCTTACGGGTAAGTACTCGCATAATTTATGTACTTACTTATTATTCGTGCTCGCAGCCGATTCTAAATACTGCATGGCTAATAGATAGTGAAGATATCCGGCGTCACCGTATCTCTCCTCTGCTATGGCGTTATCGACTAGCACGAAGAACACACGCATAGCGGTAGACGTCTCGCCAGCCATGTGATAAGCTGAAAAATATGAATAAGTCTGGTACACAATTTCATTGATGTATTACATTAATTTGAATTTGATAATTTATAAAAGCCCATTGCTTTGATACTGTACATCATCTTCTAACTCTATCTTAAAAATAAAATTCTCATGTTTGTTATCTCAGTGTTTGTTACTGAACTCCACTGTAACTGCTTGGCCGATTTTAATAAAATTTTGCAGGTATAAGTATGAGAATAGGTTGTAAACTATTTGTCATGCCCCTAAAACTAGTATTTTATAAATACTCCAACTGAATTTATAGAACTATCTCTTTCAAACACTGTCACTATGAATAACTAAGGCAAACTGTTACTACTTTGTGTGTAAGCGAAATGACTCAACAAAGTCGACACTAGCCGAAATCACCATCCAAATATCAATCTGAGTATTATATTCTAGCCGGGTACTTAATACCTTATAAACGCCAAACCAATAATTGGTTGGTATTTGTAAGGCAGTTGAAATAATTATTATTTAAAGGGTGAAATAAAGAACGGATAATCGCCCAAATATGTGTCAGTGGCACCTTTTTGAGCATCAACGAACTTGTTCTCCTTGGCCATTTGGTGCGCGTACGGGAGGTACACATCGCGCTTGCACTCAGGATGCTCCCGCGCCAGTGTGAAAGCCTGTGACCACTCCCCCGACGCCACCGTCAGTTGAGCCACTTTGCTGAAAAAATATTGGTTTAGAAGGTCCAGTTTTACGATCTTCTGATAAGCACTATATAGTTTATTCACGAATTTGTCTCAATCACTTCACATAAAGTAATATTGATACATCCATCATCCATAACCTAGCATGGACTATGGACCCTTTCTATGATTCATTAGCCTGTGTTGTAGCTTATGAGCTATCCGACTCGTAACAGCGGCTAATGAAACAGGTCTTGCTTTATGTAAAGTGACTGAGCAAAAACCCGTGAATTAGCATGTCTCGGTAGACTTTTAAATTTTCGTTTGATAATATTAGGTCATTACATATGAAATTGGCGTTTTGTAAAGGTGGAACATAAAGTCGATTTTTTTAAACATAATATATTTATTTAGTCAAAGTATATACCATTGCTATCTTTGCACTTTTGCCATCTCATAGGTAGTTCATTGATTCCTTTACTAAAAAACCATTCGGACAGGAATCAATAAAATCTTTGAAGGCGCTTTGGACTGCCCCAAAGGAGTTGAATTTTTTCCCTTGCAAGAAGTTATCCAAATTTCTAAAAAAATGGTAATCTGTTGGAGCAAGGTCCGGGGAGTACGGTGGATGTCTAAGACATTGCAATTGAAGCTCATCTAATTTGGTAGCCGTCTGTTGTGCAGTGTGTGGTTTAGCGTTGTCCTGAAGCAGCAGTGGCCTAGAGCGAATGACCAACCTCGGTTGTTTAGCAGCTAGCTTTTCCATCATGATTTGCAGTTGCTGGCAAAAGACATCTGCCGTAATCGTCTGGCCAGATTTAAGAAAGATGTAGTGAACGACACCGGCACTAGTTCACCAAACGCTCACAAGTAACTTTTTTTGAGTCAATTTTCGCTTTTGCTGGCTTTTGCTGGCGGCTTTGGTTGATAGCCAGGGTTCAACCATTGCGATGAGCGTATCCGATTATCGTACAGAATCCACTTTTAATCACAGGTAATGATTCGATTTCTAGTATGGACTAGTTCACCAAACGCTCACAAGTAACTTTTTTTGAGTCAATTTTCGCTTTTGCTGGCTTTTGCTGGCGGCTTTGGTTGATAGCCAGGGTTCAACCATTGCGATGAGCGTTTCCGATTATCGTACAGAATCCACTTTTAATCACAGGTAATGATTCGATTTAAAATCCCTTCATTATTGCGCCGGTTGAGTAATGTAACTCAGAAGTCGACTCGCGTTTGTCGGTTTCCTGCACTCAATTCATGTGGTACCTTGAAGCATTTTCACCTTCCAATATGCTTCAAGTGGATTAAAACAGTTTTATCACTAACACCACAGCCTGCAGATAATTCGGACGTGGTTTGTGATGGATCCGCTTCCACAATAGCCTGTCTCCGGCCGTCTACGGGGTTTATTCTGTAGGTCGAAACTTCCAGAACGAAAAACGTTGGAACCAAAAACACATTGTGTTTTCTTTTGCGACACCGCCGCCATACACATCATTAATCCGACGAGCCGTTTCTGCCGCACTGGTGTCACGGTGGAACTTGTACTCGAAAATAATACGATATTTCAAGTTTTTCCATTTTGTAAACAGAGTGACGAAGTGAGAAACAAATGAATTACGGTTTTCGAAACACAAATGCATCAGTAAATAGCGGTATAAATTTGAAATTGGAATTCCTAACATTGTGAAACGGGTCATAAGCATACAATAATATTATTACCTATAATCTCCCAGCCTCTTATAAACATCAGCGGCGGTCGGTAACTCGCCAGCCATCTCTAATGCCTCAGCAAGTTGTCGCAGCGAATCACTCGAACCTTTATCCATTTTCCTTGCCAATTCAATCAACCTGTAAAAAGGAAGCATTATTTATTTATATTATCTTTTAACTAACGATCACAGAATTAATGTAACAGTATATATACTTCTAATTTCGTGCCGCAGTAATCATAACGCATATTCAGTAAGTACCTATCCACTCACATAATGTCTCTACTACTCCTTACATAGCACTTACATATCTCTCCTGCCGCTCTCCGCTAGCAGTCTGGCCGCCTTGCCTATATCGCCCGCGGCGAGGTACATTTCCGCGGCCGCTTTGGGCTCGTTCACGCGCCTTGCCCACTCCGCGCGACGTCGCGCTAGCGCTGCTAGACCCTCCCCTTCACCTACAAAACTCCTGCAAATCCAGTATATAATTTGCAAAATCTCCAATATTGTAAATAAATCATTAACAAGGGAAAAAATAAATGATAGCGGAAATGTTACACATCAAGGTAGTAACATAATATAATTTGTCGTTAAGTAAATACTCAATTCTAGTAGTCGAAATTCGGTCATAATTCATATTTTTTTTAATTTTAAGTTTAAATTTTTTTAGGGTTCTTGTCTTATGTCCCTACTAATATTAAAAAATGTGAAAGTTTGTAAGGATGGATAGATGTTTGTTACTCTTTCACGCAAAAAACTACTGAACGGATTTTGATGATTTGGTATGGTAGTAGTATAGGTTCTGGATTAAAACATAGGCTACTTTTTATACCGGAAAAGTACAGTATTCCCGCGGGATACCCGATTGTATATTTACGCGGGCGGAAGCCGCGGGAAACAGCTAGTGCACAATAAAAATATGTAAATGTTATCTATGGAACGTGAAAGAAAAATTGACAATTGTGCCAAACCAACAGCTACTGTTAATATGCAAACGCATAGAATATGTGGAAATGTAAGAGTTGGTGGGTAAAACACATAGACAAATGCTGTGTATGAAAAGAATAGACGTAGCACTCCATTATCCGTCACTCTTGCCTGGTCAACATATCTCAATCTGCTCAACTATTAATTACTCAAAACACATAAAGCTCGCACCGCTCCATATATTCTAAAGCTCCCACCTGCGCTTTAGTGAACATACGCAGGTCGACATACATCTGCAGCGCGCGGTCGTCCTGCGCAGCGCTCGCGTACGCGCGCGCGGCGTCCGCGTAGCGCCCTCTGTACGCGTGTATGTCACCCACAATGACGGCGCGCTTCTCGCCCGCTTCGTGACGTTCCTGAAATTTGTAAGTCAATAAGTCAAGTCACGAGTGCGACATAAAAGTCATTGTAATGGATGTAAGCCCCTACGCCCACGACTGAATCGGTCGTAGGTGGCTTTTGTCTCTGTTATAAATTTCTATGCACTCTACAAGGACAACAGGAGAGGTTTGTTTTGCGAATATGCATAGTCCTGACATGCTCTTGGTTGACTTATTTATTGTATTAATAAGTTTGAAATAAATTTATGTTTACTCACCTGTATGTGATCAATAAGTGACAGAAATATTATATTTTCGCTTCTCTGAAAAGCCTTTTTAGCCACTTCAAACGAGAGTTCTTCAAGGGCAGCCGTACCAAGTCGCTCCCAGTCTAAGGCGGTGACGCCCAGGCAAGCCACTGCATATGCATCACTGAATAAAAAAACGGATTGTGACGTACATAATAATAAATACAAATTATGACGACCTCTGTGGCTCAGTGGTTGAGCGCGTCGGTGCTGAACCCGGAGGTCGCGGGTTCAAATTCTGCCAAAGGGAAACAGAAAGTTTTGTTTTCCTGGTTCATGGATGTGTATTAAATATTTACACAATAAATTTAAAATCGTAAATATGCTTATAGTATACAAAGTATTAAATATATTTCCGTTGTATGGTACCCGTAACACAAGTTGTCCGAGAACTTAGTATAGGCCAAGATTGACGTGGTGTGAAGCGTCCATATATATTAAAATAAAAACCTATTTATGTAGACACTAAATTATTGTTAGTTGTTTTAGAGAAGGATTTCCTCAAATATAGGATATAGGCTACATCTTATCCGAGCATAGTGCATGATGTTAGAGACGGATTTTCGTGTTACTAAACGGCGCCCTGTGGTTGAAGTTTAAAGATAATAATTCATATTATAATTATGAATTAAATTTGAATATTCACGTTAGAATTTTATAAGGGTTCTTTTGCCTCCATAGAAAATTAAAAATTGTAACAAAATTGACAAACGTCAACGATATGTCAACATGTAACAAAATTGTATCTATCAAACGCATGTCAGTGTCAATTAGTGTGTGTTAATAATCTAAAAAAGTGTATGATAAGGTAATGTTTATTAATTTTATGTACTTCTAAGCATTATTAAAAAAAAAAACGTTTTCTGCACGCCTTCCTCCACATAAACTTAAAGTGATCCTTAATATTATTCCTCCGGTCGCACAATTCTTGTGAAACTGTACTGAAAGTTTTTGTTTCACGTATTAATATTTAATATTGGCGTTTTGTAAGGGAGGAACATAAAGTCGATTTTTATAACATACACACACCGGCATATTTAGCGGAACATAAAATAAAGGTTTGATATCAGTATCATATAAGGTTGCTGGTTGGTTTATACGTCATTTAATTTAAAAAGAAATATTTTCAAATTAAGAAAACAACTGAACATCACATTTTATGCAATTGTTTTAATTTTATTCAAATACACCTTATCTGGAGCGAAC
>JAYRCH010000483.1:0-326276 GCA_037179445.1 Phengaris alcon alcon | reverse complement strand
TGGTCCTTGAGGGACACCACACGTGATAAGTCTAAGACTTTTTTCACATTCATCAATTTTTACGATTTGGTAACGATTTTCAAGGTAAGACTTAAACATATTGTACGAAATATCAGTAAATCCAATGCTTTTCAATTTGTCCAAAAGTATTTCGTGGCTGACTGTATCGAAAGCTTTTTTTAAGTCTATAAATATACCTAAAACTATTTGTTTCTTGTCTATATTAGTTTTAATTTTTGTAACAAGATCTATAGTAGCAGATAAACAGTTAGAGTGGGCCTAAAACCGTATTGTTTTTTATACAAAATTTTATTTATATTTAAATAGTTTTCTAAGCAATTATACAACACTTTTTCTAAAATTTTAGACAAAGCTAGGAGTACAGATATGGGTCGATAGTTCCCCGGATCAAGTCTATTACCACTTTTGTCGATAGGGGTGACTTTTGCTATTTTGAGGCTATCAGGAAAAATGCCATCCTGTAAACATTTGTTAATACATTTAGTTAAGTCATCAAGAATAATAGGCTTTAAAGATTTGATAGATTTAGTAGTTATATTGTCTATTCCTTTTATATACTAGTATTAGATTTTAAGTTGTCAATTATTCTACATATTTTTTCTGCAGTAACTGGATTAAAATGAAATTTTCGGGTTGTTTCAATAGTGGATCAAATTTTTCTGTTGTGTAGACTTTGTTCTTATGAAACTGTTTAGGAATTTTATTTGCAAAAGTTGAGCCAATGGTTGAAAAATAGTTATTAAAGGATTGACATATTAGCGTTTTATCGGTAATGATATTATTCTGTATTTGTAAATTAGACGGACTCACAGTAATTTTATTTTTGTTGTGGCACAGGCTGTAATAAGACTCCACATTTTCGCAGGTTTATCTTTATATTCAAAAACAAGTTATCGTAATATGAAGATTTCGCCTTTTTAATGGTAATGGTAACTGCAATTCTTTTTTTAACAAAGTCTTCTCTAATTTTCTTGTCTTTCGGATTAGTTTTAAGCTTTCACCACTAATAGTTCCTTTCATTAATCTCTTTTATTATAAACTTGTTTATCCACTCTTGTTTCGGCGCATTTACTATCTTTGCCTTACTAATTTTACTGAGATTTATTGCGGCTGCTATACTGTACTCTAGTTTACTGAATTCTGTGTAGTACAATTTTTCATTATTTTATACAGTTTTTCATTATCAATAGCTTGGTAATTAATTTTTTAGTTGTTTGTGTTGAAATCTTTCTCATTTCAAAATAAATGTGCTTATGATCAGACATTGCTGTTTCAACTATAGCAACATGACAGGTATTATCTCTTATGTTTGTACACACATGATCAAGTATGGTTTTTGTGGTATTAGTCTCTCGCGTGCAGAACTCTGGGTCAATTTTATTTATGATTTCATATCCATTTTCGGTTAGTGTGTCAATATAGTTGGTAGATTGATTATTTTTGGTAAGTAGATCGATATTAAAATCGCCAACGATATGGCACCTATGTTAATATTATATTGATCCAAGTGTATCCAGAGAAAGTGGTTGTCATCCAAGCAAAGCTCTTCTTTCGGACTATGTCTTAAATTATTCTGTACGTAAATAGAGACCCCACCTCCTCTTGAAGTTTTTCGAAAGCTGTAATAGTGTGTATATCCAGATAATTGAAGATTTATATTATTTTATTTTATTAGATTTATATGATTAGATAAGGTAAAAAAAATATCAGACTTAATGTGGTATTTTCAGAAGCTATTTAGACCGATACAATATTACCTAATCCTTATCTAGGAGATATCTTAAAATTAAAAAGTACGTGTGGACATTTATTATAAAGTATATATTTTACTCCGTGCTATTACTATAGGTATTGCAGGTTTATTTGCTATAGACGTTTTTTTACAACGAACACTCCCACGCAGACGAAGCTGCGGGCAAAAGTACATAATAAAATGGGTACTTTAAGATCCTTACTTTTTCGAAATCCCGACTGTCGAAAAAACATTACTGATAAAAAACCTACAAAAACTTGTCCATGTATGTAATTTTTCAGCAAACGCATAATTCTACTTCGCTCTATTTACACTTTTCATCATACGAGTAAGTAATCATAATAACCACCTTTAATTGCCATTTCAACGGAAACTACACGTCTTGCTAAATATATTATGGAGTTGTACTTTTGTTTTTAAATCAATGTCAAGTAAGTATTAAGAAGAATTCACACTTATGGTGAAAAGTAAATTTCCGATTGAGTCAGGGATTTAGAACTATCGCATTTAATCTAGGTAATGCGGTCAGCGACTGTATCTTTAAGCCACACACTCATACTAAGTCAACATATTTGAAAAAGATAAGCATCATAATAAACCTTATCACGAGTAAAATACCTTATTTTAGCCCTATTTAATTAATAGTGCTAAAATAAGGTATTTTACTTGTGATCACGTTACAAGGGCTGCACTAAAAGTATCGGGAATGGAATATTTCCACTGTTCCTGTCATATTAAAATCTTTTTAATTTAAAACTCCTTGGTTTTAAAAATCGAATACCGTTTATTTATTTAAAAAAAGATTCTCGGTCTTGTCACAAGGTCTTGTCAAACTTGTTTAGTCGTTGAGAAAATGGAATTGACTCGAGAAAATTCTAGAGCGATGATTTATTATGACTTTCTAAGTGGTTTAACACAAAAACAGTGTGTTGACCGGATGATTTCTGCATTTGGTGATGAAGCCCCATCCAAAACCACAATTTATCGCTGGTTTGCTGAATTTCAACGTGGACGTGTCAACCTCAGTGATGATCCCCGTCAAGGTCGTCCAAAACTGCAGTCACCCAAGAAAACGTTGATGCTGTGCGTAAGCTGATTGAGGAAGATCGACATGTGACATACCGCGAAATTCAGGCAACTTTAGACATTGGCATGAGTCAAATACAAATAATCTTGCATGAACAATTAGGTGTAAAAAAGTTGTTTTCCCGATGGATACCGCATTTACTCTGTGAAGAGCAAAAAGCGGCTCGCGTTACTTGGTGCGTCAGAACTCTCGAAAGATTCCACGCAGGATCCTCAATGCTGTATACAACATCGTATCAGGTGACGAATCCTGGATATACGCGTACGAACCCGAAACAAAAAACCAGTCACGACTGTGGGTGTTCGAAAGTGAGTTAAAGCCAACAAAAATTGTTCGTTCACGGAGTGTTGCAAAAAAAATGGTGGCCACGTTTGTCTCCAAAACCGAACATGTTGCGACTATTCCTCTTGAGGAACAAAGAACGGTTAATGCAGAATGGTATGCTAACATTTGTTTGCCACAGGTCGTTTCTGAACTCCGTAAAGAGAACTGCAACCGCCGCATCATCCTCCATCACGACAATGCGAGTTCTCACACCGCGCACAGAACAAAAGAGTTTTTAGAGCAAGAAATCATAGAATTATTAGACCATCCGCCGTACAGCCCCGACCTAAGCCCTAATGATTTCTATACTTTCCCTAAAATAAAGAATAAATTGCGTGGTCAGGGATTTTCATCAGCTGAAGAAGCTGTGGACGCCTACAAAACGGCCATTTTGGAGACCCCAACTTCCGAATGGAATGGTTGCTTCAATGATTGGTTCCATCGTATGAAAAAATGTGTCAAATTTCGCGGAGAATACTTCGAAAAGCAATAAATACATTTTTAAATAGTAATGTTGTGTCATTTCCTTGATTCCCGAAATTTTCAGTGCCGCCCTCGTAATCTAGGATAGTGTTTTCCAAATGTAGTTCTGCCATGGCTCGGTAATTTTGAAACTGTCCCTTAGTGACCCACTTAACACTTTTAAGCCCTGTACATCCTGAGCTTGGCTCTCGACTCGAAGGTCGTAGGTTCGATTCCCGCATTGGAACAACAAAAAAAATGTTGTTGCCAAGATTGGTTAGGACAATGCAGGCTGATCACCTGATTGTCTGACAAAAAAGATGATCCGGATGGACACGGAAATGTCGGTCCTGCGCCTGATCTCTCGCCAGTCGAGTAAGTTATCCGTCCCAAGAGAGAGTGCTCTTGTGTACTGCCCACACACTTGGGCACTATAAAATAAAGATCGATATAAGGTATTGTTCTTAAAACAAGGCGGGAATGTTGCGGATAGGTATTTTATTTAGAATTTTATGTAAGTATTTAAAATTTTAAGTTTAAGAGGTGGCACGGGAGCACGGGAGGGCTCCGCCAAGACTAGATAAGCGAAGCGAAAAAGCTTAAATCACTATTTCCAAAATCCAATTTGGTAATAAATCTTGAAATTAGTTAGAAATATTAAATGATAATTTTTCCTTTATATTCCGAGTATTATTTGTATGATTAGGAGCTTTACGAAATACGAAATAACAAAATAGTAAATTATAAGTTATTATTATTACTCAATCCTTGTAGCTTGTTTACAAGCTGCAATTACAGCTTTGTTATGTATATAAATTGAATAATAATATTAATATTATGCATTAATATAGTAGGCATTTTATTTATATATCAAATAATTTGTTCCTGGGCTATTTTTTGGATTTCTTTTGTTTCCAATTCGCTCACCTTTGAATAGCTTCTGAAATACTTGCAGAAAATTTAAGAAACTTGGGCATTTAGTCAAGTGCATTCAATGGCGAAGTTCGAAAACAAAATGGATCGGACATAAGGCATCGCTTGCGACATGTCATTTAGATGATTTATGTCAAATCCTATACATTTTTGATTTCGAACTTCGCCGTCGAAATTATCGAATGCATCTTGACTAAAGGCCCTGTAACTTGACTTGTTTTTAGGGTTCCGTAATACATAAGGAAACATTATAGTTTCGCTCTGTTCTTCCGTCTGTTTGTCTATCCGCGCTTTTAGCTTCTGTGATTATGAATATAAATGGATGAAATTTGGTATAGTGTATAGATTTAAGGCATCAAAAAATAATAATAATTTTATATTTTAGAGGTGACTCTCCATACATGTGAAGTGGGGATGATATTTTTTTTATTCTACCCCATCGTGTCTATATGTCTTTTATATTATGATTATAATATGACTTTTTTACAAAGTCAACCATTTTCGTGTAATCGGCCTCCAAAGTGGTTTATAAGTTGGTCCGCCCCCTAGCATTTCTACACTAAAAGATTTCGAAACATACAATTTTCCATGCTTAAAAGATCATACTAAAAACTCTTTAGGAAAATTATTTGGAACGAAATCGGACAGTAGCTTTTAAAGTAATTTGAAAACAAAAATATGTTACGCGTTTAAAGTTACGGAACGGAGGGTTCCGTAGGCATGTCCTGACATTGGTTATTACAGGTTATACAGATTATTTTATTGTATAGAAATTTTGAAATCAGTATATCTATCCAACATTTTTGTACTTGTATATGTCATTATCAATCAGATAATGGTTCATTATTTATTGATTATCAAATCACAAAACCGATATACATATTAAGGTAATAAAGTACTAAAATTATCCAGACTAGGTTTGTTACGAAATTGCACTTGTGAACTAAATTAGTAGATGTTAGCTGAACACGGTACGTACGTGGCAAAATACACTGAAATCGTGACTTTGTGGACATAAAACTTGCATCGTGACTCCGTCACTCCACAATTGAAAGTCACATCTACAATATTCCATTGATGGCCAAGGATCTCTTTTGTTCTAGATTTCTAATGGCCGGTTTCAATAACCTATCTACCAATAACTATTTGTTAAAAACGTCGTCATTCAATCATTTGCCGGTTTTTCGCGATACAAATTTGACATTTCTAACAAATAGTTATTGGTAGATAGGTTATTGAAACGGGTAAATAAACATACTAAAGATTATCTTGCCACAAAGTGTGATTCGTTTACACGATAGAAATTACAATTTAAAGGTCCAAGGACAAATAAGTTCTGATAAATAAATAAAAACAGCACCAAAAAAATGACTATCAGACCGGGATTCTGAATTTTCGAACAAAGTTATAATATAATCATAAGACCTAGCTAAATCGGTATTTCCCAAAATCTCCCTGCATACTAAATTTTATGGTAATACTTGCAGCCGTTTTCGAGAAACCGATTATATACATACAAGATTGTCTCGTTTAAAGTTTAAGATTATTAAAAAGGGTAATTTTTAACCGGGAAACGGATCGACTGTTGAGGAACGGATGAGCACCCTCAATACACATAGCATAATATAAAGCTGGGATCATAATATGATCCGGAACACGTAGGGCCGGATAAAATTCAGAGCACTGAAAATAAATAAAAGTAAATAAATAAATAACCATTTATTCAACACTCACATTCACATTACTGACATTAAAAGATAAACAATCACTGACATACAAAAATAAACGGAAACAAAATAGAACTTTGCGCTATACAATAGAGTTTAAAATTAAAGTGTCGAGCGTCGAGCTGTCATATATGACATTGACATTTGACTCGACACTTGTGTGTTCGATTTTCAGCTGTATTGTATTGTGCTAGCGCAGAGTTTTATTTTTAGCGCTCTGAATTTTTTCCGGCCATTCGAATACCGGATCATATACTCCCATCTTAGGCGGCAAAAACCGAAACACTGGAGATGCCAGAAATGTTAAGTGCTTTGCCGGTCTTTTAAACCCCAAGCACTGCGGCGAATCAACGCAAGCGTTATATTTTCATGTCCGTTTCTCTGAGGCCGTATTTCTTTAAGGGCCTGTTTAACCATCGCCTAATAAGTGACAAATAGCTTATCCGGAAGTTTTGTCTCTGTCGCTCAGTATAAAGTAAGAAGCGACAAAACTTCCGGATAAGTTATTCGTCACAATAAGGCGATTTTTAAACAGCCCCTAAGTGTTTTCTGTTGCCTTTAGAAAGCCTATACAGGTTCAATTCTCTCTGACCTCTATTCTATACGTGCCTGGCGTCAAACAAATTAGGTCATAGGATACCAATTGCCATTGACTTTGTGAGGCCGGACGGAGTCCATTTGCGGATCGCTTACAACAAGATCAAAGCGTTTATTTCCCACTAGAAGTTTATATTGAACACACAATGCCGTTTCCTATGTGTGAACTACAAATATTGCTATTTGCTACTTCATTTTTTCTCTAGATGTTGTCGCTTGTCAGCCATTTTTTTATTTAAAATGATAAAATAAATGCGTGTGTGGCGATTGGAACTCTATATAATTACCTTTATAATTTCTTCACTTCCGTTCGCGAACGTGTTTCTAAGCACTGGATAGAAATTTATCACTGCGTCGCGTCGCGTCGCTCAGTTTCTGACCGGTCACGGCAATTTTGAAGCTAAACTTTATAGATTTAAATTAGTTACGTCTCCACTTTGCGAGTGTTCGACCGAAGGCAGTCAATATGAAAAAACTGCGCATCACATACTCTGGGGATGTGATCTCTGGCATGACGAATGAATTGAAATGTTGAACAGCATCCATTGTGTTTCTAGGGTCGTAATAACGATGATCTCGTTGGTAGCGCAAGGAATTTCCGTGCGTTCAAACGTTTTTGCCATAAGTACTATTGGAAACAATCCAATACAATTTTGCCATTGTAAATAAATGCCACATAATATTATTACTTAATACATAACATCTATTTAGTTATGTAAGCCTAATAACTTATATTATTCCCGTGGTGTTTCCCCTTTGCGTCAATACAATTTGGCTGTCTCCCGCTGTGCTTGTGGAGGGGAATTGGAATACTTCTACTCCTCCTACCTTTCTTCTGATTAATTTCGTTGCGGGTCCTAAGACAGATTTAGCATGTCCCTCGACCCTCAGGCACCCCTGCGAATATATCAAAGGGTTTTTTGTGGTTGGTTACCGCTGTCGATCCAGGCTACTCAGGAGTTGCAGTGGTGAGAATGTGTGGTGGGCCATTTGCCATTTGCCTGTTTAAAAAAATACTTACCTGTTAGGACCGCTGGGCCCCAGCTCTTTGACGGATTTTGAGCTAGAAATCCGTATAATTGTATGTATAAGTACATAATATATTGTGTAACTATATCATACTTTCTGGGTCGCAGCAGGGTGGCCAGGCCGCATCGAAATAACCAAATTCGCGGTCCGCTGCGCCAGAGCAAAGTGTGCGATAGTTCATATAAAATGCATGGAGCGCTCTTTTGTGATGCGGCCCGACATGATGCACACGTCGTACCTTTAAGGTACTTTAATTAGGTTACATGTAATGTGACCGATATTTTCTTCAACATTGTTAAAAGTTGTTCCGACAGTTATTCTGGCTGAAATAATGACCTATTCAGAAACTGGTATTGCATGCTGCAGTAGATTACGATTTCTTTTAGGGAAACACCTGATGTCCAATTTCCATAACTATTAACGATATACCTAATTATTTTGCAAAATGTTTAAAAACTTATCAGCTGTTTGCCACGAAGTAGGTAAAGGCTTTAGATTATTTATTTCAAACTAGATCAATATCTGGAAACGTTTATGAAATGTCCTAAATAACTTAAGCGTGCCAGTTAAATCTTATTTAACTGGCACGCTTAGTAAACTTCTTTTATTGTCACTTTGCTAAGCCTTTTGGTTTAGAACCAGGATCAAACTGGATCTAACCAAACATGGAAATAGGCTCAGTGATAAGAATAATTAAGATGACAATTGACGCTGTTTTTGAGCAAAGAATATTAATCTCATTAGACAGTCACTGTTTAATCCATTTACATTTGGACACGGTCTTTGGAAAACGGTAATTTTTGGCCGATTAGCCAGACGTGCCATAAAGCTCCTTTTTCCAGCGAAGCCTTTTAAGCGCATGGCAAGGGATATATTATTATTTGCTAATTCGTATCATACCTACTTATAACCTGTGTATGTATTAGGTAACAGCTACCTATTAATTTTAATCGTTAGTCCCTAAGTTCATGACTGCTGTGCTTTGCAGGTTCGATGAGCGAAGAAGCGAGTGCGTTGATATTGAGGATAATTTGAAAATATGGTCAGTTCTGGCGTTCCTTGCTCTGTTCTTCTTCATCATAATTGCCGGCTGCCATCTGCTGATTAGATGTCTGCCGCCAATCACTGGCTCCTTCTTCATCTTTACCGCCAACGAGGACAATCGTCTCTGCATTGACCCCAAGTTGGTTCCTTCTGGTAGCGCACCTGACATCGCTGTATTAAGACAACCCTCTCTTATACCGGTAAGCCTTCCAAGTTCCACTATACTTTTCTAATCCTCCTTGACGATCTCTGTGGCTCAGTCTCCGTAACATTTGTTTACTTTTAGGTATCTTCGTGTTCGTCATCAGAGTACATTGATGTACCAGTATGCCCAAGGTCTGTGGGTTCAAAGAAGCAAGAAGAAGAAAAAAAAGTTCGTCTACTATTTTGTTTTCCCTTTCATATTCCATAATACTCAAGGAACCCTTATAGTTTCGCTCTGTCCGTCTGTTTAGGGATACCACACTATGTCTGTCTGACTCCACGGCATGCATGTTTTGGCATCATAAAATAATATAAATTTTATATTTTAGGGGAGACTTATCATATATAGATCTGAAATGGGGATATATATTTTTTTTCATTCTAACCCATTATTATGTTCAAAATTGGCTCAGCTTGTCTCTCTATACATAATTACAATTAATACTTAGCAACTATGTATCACGGATTAAAGGCTTGTTTGTAAAGTTAATCATTAACAGCACCTCATATTTAGCTGATGAGTGTTATTTATTTTGCCTTGTAAAAAGCGCCTAGTGATAGGTGCAATGATTTTACGTATCTAGAAACTGCGACAACTCACTAAGATACTCTGAAGTGACTAGTGTGGTCACTACTCACTATAGTGCGGTCAGAATTATTTTACCTCGAAGTTTCCATGAGTATTTATGTCGTTGGATTATAGGTCATGTCAAAGGTAACTCAACTAATAGCCCGTTTTAATATCCTATATACCAATAACTATTTGTTAGAAACGTCAAACTTGTATCGCAAAAAACCGTCAAATGATTGAATGGCAACGTTTTTAACAAATAGTTTTAGATAGATAGGTTATTGAAACGGGCCGTAAGTAAAATAACTCTGATTGGCCTGTAGTCGCTACCCTGTCTGTGTAGAGGGGATCTCTTGGGCTCCCCTACCATATTTGTTTGTGTTGATGACGCGTGCTACAAACATTTGGCTTCAACTTTTTTCTTGATTTAGGTAGTTCCCTTTTGTCTTTCAGGTTTTGCCACTTCAACGCAAGATGACAAAGACGATAACCGAAAAGGTTACGTCAAAATTGAGATCCTTTGCCAATTACAAAAGTAAAGAAGATCAGGATGTTTGAAATTAAAAAAATACTTGGTACTTATGTTATCCATGCAAAAATTAGTAAGTGCAAAGTGCAAAAACTAGGTTAAAAATCTTCAAAACATTTGCATCAGATTAATTTTTGACCTACGGAAATATGAGCATGTTTCAGAATTCCGGAAAAAACTTTGCTGGCTTCCTATCCGCTCCCGACGTGATACTCACAACCTCACTTCTTTACACCATCCTATTTCATCCTTCTGCTCCTCTCTATCTCAAAAATCGCTTTAACTTTTTACGTGACACCCACCAATTAACATTACGCTCCTCCAGCAATCTGGCTCTTAAGATCCCTTCACACTCCACTTCCCTATATTCCAAATCCTTTACGGATGCTGCGCTGCGCTGCAACACTTTGAAACTCACAGCCCTTGGAAATTCGTCGTGCTGATTCAATTTATATTTTTAAAAATAAATTAAAACAATATTTTCTTAATAAGCTCTAAATTTGTTTCTGTCGTTATTGTATATTATTATGTTTTTTTATTGTTTTAAATACTTACGGATTGTGTCTTTATAGGAGGACTCCTCCCGTGATCACGGCTGCTGGAAAGTAGCTGAAACGTCGGGAAAAAGAAAAGTGCACCGCGACACAATCCGTAAAGGCTGCTACAGACGAGAGGCCGATCGTTCCAGTTAGAACTGACACCAGTTCGGCCTGAACGGATTCGAGCACATACACGAAAAAAATCGCATCCGGCCGAACTGACGTCAGTTCGGCCCTTAGATTAATAACGCCTAGATAGTCTTTAAACAAACGCATCGTACAAAGTGCAGCAAGCAACAACACGACACATTTACAAACCAACACGCACACAAAACTTTAATATTATGGAGTGTGTACAGTTTTAAGGCGTAATTTCCACAAAAAAACTTTATTTTCGTCGCGTAAAAGAATTAATTTGTTTACCTCCTACGCAAAGTAGTTATTACTTTTCCCGTCTTCAGAACAGGCAAAGCCGCGGGTGTCAACCAGTTAATGATATGGTAGCTTAACATATCATAAACTGGTTGACCTAACGTATCTAACGCATCGTTTCTCAAGCGGGGGAGTCGCGACCCTTGTGGGGTGTCGAGTTTGTTTTTAAAGGGGGTCGCAGTCTCTTGAAAAATAACAAATACAAACTACATAATATAACTCATCTTTTGTATCGAACGTTCAAAAAGTAGTTTGAACGTTTGAAAGGTTTTTGGTTAGAACCAGTGAAGGCTAATATAACGTATAGCTGATAAAAATAGCACGCTATGTACATATTATTATAATTTTATAGTGACGGGGTCGCAAGACTTTTTACTTAACTTTTTGGCTTTTTCGTGGGCCGCGGCTTAAAAATGGTTGAGAAACGTGATCTAACGTAATTTAGATAGAATAATCGCTCGTCTAAACTAGTTATAGTTTGTTAAATCTTACACACAACTTACACGTATTAATAAAGTTTTAATTTCTTTGAGTGAATGAGTTTATTTATTTTATATACTGATTTGAAAACAATATATTAAAATATTTTTATAACTATTTTTCCTACCTGAAGAGATATACAAGTCGGACCTAGGAGAGTCGGACCTAGACTCTAGGTCTTAAAAACTCAGCAGTAAGCTGTTTCATTTGTTCGCTAGTTTTTTAACTATCAAATATTTATGATATTTAATTTAGATTTAGACTTTTCACTTACAATACAACACAATAACACTTTATGGTACACCAAAAACTACAAAATTAAACAATTTTTACAATAAATTTTACATAAAATGATGTACAAAAGGCGTATATGTAAATAAAAAAACTTATTGTTAATAAGCAATAACTTAAATATAAGCAATAAATAATAACCAGCCAACCTTTTGTGTATGAGGTCGGTCATAGAAAATGAAAAGATAGGTGTACAAACTAAGAAAGCTTCATTAAATTTAAACATAATGAAACATATTGATTTCTTATGTTTACGCGAATATTGTTCATTGTTTTAAACACTAAGAATCCATACACGGTCCGGTTTTCCTTCAGTTCGGCCTGAACGGATGCCAAATCGTATCGTCTGTGTGCAATTTCGAGATCGCATCAGTCGGCCGGATGGACTGAAGCTTTTCGCTTTACTACTAAACTCGCTTTGTTTTCTACTAAAATATCGGTTGTCTGTAAAGTCGGTTTACTGACGATAGTTGAACGTGACAACGTCATAAGAAATGGAACGCCTCAGAGCGAGGTAACACCGCATGAGTCATGTTTTTTCGTGCGTGCAGCCGGCTCCATCGAATTATAAGACGTTGTCACGTCAAAACTACTAAAAGAGTACCGATAACTATAAAAAGCTACTAAACTTAGAAATCCCTAAAAACAACAAAAAACCTCTGCATTTTCAGTTTTCATATATTGAAAATATGATCATTTTAGCCTAAAATAAAAAAAATATAGTAGGAAATATTACGTAATATAAATTAAATCGGTAAATAAATTTAATCTATTAAATCGGTAGTTAAACGACTTACGGACGCGTTCCATTTTGCATATTATGATTAATGTCTTGGCTATTTTTTACAAAACAACTACTAACATCTAAATTCCTACTAAAGTAGGAATAAAATGTGGTCTTAAGAATATTTATTAGAGTTCATTGAAGTATTTGAAACTTTAGAGCCACTATGGTTGATAAAATGTGGTATAGAAATGATTTATTAGCAATTATTACTGTAAAAATGTATGGCACAATAATTCGGTTTCGTCGAAATTAAGAATTGAAGGGTATTGTGGAAGCGGATCCATCGCAAACCTCATTCAAGTTAGCTGCAGGCTGCGGTGTTAGTGATAAAACTGTTTTAATCCACTTGAAGCAAATTGGGAAGGTGAAAAAGCTTGAAAGGTGGGTACCTCATGAATTGAGTGCAGCAAACCGACAAACGCGCGTTACATTACTCAACCGGCACAATAATGAAGGGATTTTAAATCGAATCATTACCTGTCATGAAAAGTGGATCCTGTACGATAATCGAAAATGCTCATCGCAATGGCTGAACCCTGGCTCACCAGCCAAAGTCTGCCTTAATCGAAAATTGACTCAAAATAACTTACTTGTGAGCATTTGGTGGACTAGTGCCGGTGTCGTTTACTACAGATTTCTTAAATCTGGCCAGACGATTACGGCAGATGTTTATTGCCTGCAACTGCAAATCATGATGGAAAAGCTAGCTGCTAAATAACCGAGGTTGGTCATTCGCTCTAGGCCACTGCTGCTTCAGGACAACGCTAGACCACACACTGCACAACAGTCTGCTACCAAATTAGAGGAGCTTCAATTGGAATGTTTAAGACATCCACCGTACTTCCCGGACCTTCCTCCAACAGATTACCATTTCTGTAATTTGGATAACTAGGAGGGAAAAATACAACTCCGGTGGGGCAGTCCAAAGCGCCTTCAAAGATTTTATTGACTCCTGTCCGTAATGTTTTTTTTAGTAATGGAATCAATGAACCACCTATGAGTTGGCAAAGTGCATAGATAGCAATGGTATATACTTTGATTCAATAAATATATTATGCTTAAAAACATTGACTTTATGTTCCTCCTTTACAGACCTAATATTAAAATATGAATACCGGTACCGGACATTTAACTCTTTACTGCTCATTGCAAAGTCACTATTCAATAATATAATAAATTGTAAAAATAAAATACTTTAAACTTTAACGATTTCTCTGCTCTATCATCTAAATTTTGAAGTCGGTACCAGCAAATTTGAACATGAGTTCTATAAAATATTGTAGGATATTGTTTGGGCTGGTAGGTACTTTAAAATTAAAATTAAAAATTTTAGCCGTATTTAAAAGAGGAATTATTTAGAAAATAAGATTTATTTCATACTTTTTGTGTATTTTTACTTTGGAAGTCGGTTTAATTTTTTGTTTAAAAATAATAATTTTTACCTTTTTAATGATATTTATTAAATTATAATTAATAAATTTTAAGAATGTTGAAAATAAACGATCGAATGTATAATTGAATACTCGCCAAGCTTCCATTAGGAATAATTAATGTAAATAAGATGATTACTTTAATTATCATTCTTTATCGTTATAAATGCTGAATAAAATTTTGAACTAAGGAAGTACCTGTTTTAAATTTTAAAAACAAAATGGAAATAGTTTCACTTACCTATTTTCGTAGGTATGATAACGCAAGATAAGCTATAATAATTTTTTAAGCCATTAAAATTAAAATTACTATCTAAATGTATAATAATGAATACTTAACTATGGCTAAGCTAAGTACTTGTATGGTAGGTTGACCTATGAGGTACAGTACAACAAAACTAAGTAACTTACTTGTACGAAATCTATTTAATGTTCTCTTTACCCGACTACGATGAAGCCAAAAGGAAGTGTAATGATTTTGGCAGCCTATGTGTATATTGTCACCGTAAAATTGTAAATAACGTTGATTGTAATATAATGAGCGAGATTATAATATGTCGACAGATTGTCAAATAAACATTATGCTTACAATTTTATGCATTATTTTTCGTTATATTTTATTATAACGAACTGAACTCGTCAAATTGTAAAACGGAGCGTAACTCGCGCGCTGATTGGTTGATCCGTAAACGGCGTATTATGCAACGTACCGCCATATTTATTTGTTTACTCATAATATATTAACGAATGTAAACACAGTGTTTTAGTGAATATCCGTTTAGTATAAGTCAATATCCGTTATGTAGTTTTTGCGTGAAAGAGTAACAAACATCCATCCATCCATCCATCCATCCATCCATCCTCACAAACTTTCACATTTGTACTAGTAGGAATATATAAAAATCTTGTAAATTAAAGGAAGTATGTAGGTAAGTATAGTTTTTTGTTTTTTTTTTCTTAATCTAATTACCGCATTAGAAACTTTTGTTGGATAAGAATATTTTAAAGAAGTTCCCCGTTCCTTCACCTTCTGTCGCGGCTAAAAAAAGATGGGCATTTTTCTGTTGCTGGTATCATTGCACGCACACAGATATGCGTATACCGAAAGTGTTTGCATCAGTCGGTCGGATGGACTGAAGCGATTCGTTCCAGTGTTGCCAACTTTGTTTTTGAGAAACTACTAAGCTCGCGTCGTTTTCTACTAAAAACTACTAAAAGAGTACCGAAAACTATAAAAAAGCTACTAAACTTTAACTAAGCCCTAAAAACACAAAAACCACTGCATTTTTAGTTTTAATATATTGAAAATATGATAATTTTCCCGTTAAATAAAAAAAATTGTAGGAAATATTACATATATAGAAATTAAATCGGAGTTTTAAGCGACTTACGAACGCGTGGAAAAAATTACTGGAAAAAAGTATGACACTATAATTCGTACTAGCGTGATTACAGTTGCAGCAAAATACGATTATTAAATAAAATAATAGCCTAACCTAACCAAGAGCATGTTACGACATGTCTAAGGAGGGTTCCGTAACTATCAACGCGCAATAGGTTTTCTTTGAATTACTTCAAAAGTTATTGTCATAAAGTTATTACAGAAGCTAGGAGAGCGGACAGACAGACAGGTGGACGGACAGAGCGAAACTATAAGAGTTCCTTAAGTATTGAGGAACCCTAAAACACGAGCGAAGCTCGCGGCAAACCAGATGCTATACTCCGTGTATGTGCTCGAATCCGTTCAGGCCGAACCTTAGATTAAAACGCCTTGAAACCTACGCGCATGAAAACTGAAGCAAATCATACTAAACCGTATCGCCTCAGTCTGTTCGAACGAGCCGTCAGTTGTCATGGTCATGCGCTAGTGCATACATCACCGACTGTGCATACATTATGACGGTTTGTGTCGTTATTGGGTGTTACAATGCATCGGAAAATAATAAAAATGCTTCGGACAAAATTTGACGAAAAATGCAAATATTTTTATCATTTTAAAATAAAATCATATTATGTCGACATCTTGCTGCCCTAATGTGAATTATGAAAGTGTTACTAGTACGAGAGCTGCACTAAAAGTATCGGGAATGGAATATTTCCACTGTTTCTGTCATATTAAAATCTTTTGAATTTAAAACTCCTTGGTTTTAAAAATCGAATAACGTTTATTTATTTAAAAAAAAGATTCTCGGTCTTGTCACAAGGTCTTGTCAAACTTGTTTAGTCGTTGAGAAAATGGAATTGACTCGAGAAAATTCTAGAGCGATGATTTATTATGACTTTCGAAGTGGTTTAACACAAAAACAGTGTGTTGACCGGATGATTTCTGCATTTGGTGATGAAGCCCCATCCAAAACCACAATTTATCGCTGGTTTGCTGAATTTCAACGTGGACGTGTCAAGCTCAGTGATGATCCCCGTCAAGGTCGTCCAAAAACTGCAGTCCAAAAAAACGTTGATGCTGTGCGTAAGCTGATTGACGAAGATCGACATGTGACATACCGCGAAATTCAGGCAACTTTAGACATTGGCATGAGTCAAATACAAATAATCTTGCATGAACAATTAGGTGTAAAAAAGTTGTTTTCCCGATGGATACCGCATTTGCTCTGTGAAGAGCAAAAAGCGGCTCGCGTTACTTGGTGCGTCAGAACTCTCGAAAGATTCCACGCAGGATCCTCAAATGCTGTATACAACATCGTATCAGGTGACGAATCCTGGATATACGCGTACGAACCCGAAACAAAAAACCAGTCACGAGTTTGGGTGTTCGAAAATGAGTTAAAGCCAACAAAAATTTGTTCGTTCACGGAGTGTTGCAAAAAAAATGGTGGCCACGTTTGTCTCCAAAACCGGCCATGTTGCGACTATTCCTCTTGAGGGACAAATAACGGTTAATGCAGAATGGTATGCTGGAGAACTGCAACCGCCGCATCATCCTCCACCACGACAATGCGAGTTCTCACACCGCGCACAGAACAAAAGAGTTTTTAGAGCAAGAAATCATATAATTATTAGGTTATCCGCCGTACAGCCCCGACCTAAGCCCTAATGATTTCTATACTTTCCCTAAAATAAAGAATAAATTGCGTGGTCAGAGATTTTCATGACCTGAAGAAGCTGTGGACGCCTACAAAACGGCCATTTTGGAGACCCCAACTTCCGAATGGAATGGTTGCTTCAATGATTGGTTCCATCGTATGGAAAAATGTGTCAAATTTCGCGGAGAATACTTCGAAAAGCAATAAATACATTTTTAAATAGTAATGTTGTGTCACTTCCTTGATTCCCGAAATTTTCAGTGCCGCCCTCGTAATAAGAAATTTATTTCAAAACTTTCATGGCTAACTAGTAGTTGCAACTAAGCCAAAGTTTTTTAATATTTTCTGATTTTTTTAACTTTCAATTTAAAGTATTGCCCAGTATTAAGATAATCCTTAATATCTTCCTTAATACCAGTTTAATATAAATAATGTTCACAAGTCATGTTTAGATGGTTTAAAATGAAATACAAGGGCTGCACTAAAAGTATCGGGAATGGAATATTTCCACTGTTCCTGTCATATTAAAATCTTTTTAATTTAAAACTCCTTGGTTTTAAAAATCGAATACCGTTTATTTATTTAAAAAAAGATTCTCGGTCTTGTCACAAGGTCTTGTCAAACTTGTTTAGTCGTTGAGAAAATGGAATTGACTCGAGAAAATTCTAGAGCGATGATTTATTATGACTTTCTAAGTGGTTTAACACAAAAACAGTGTGTTGACCGGATGATTTCTGCATTTGGTGATGAAGCCCCATCCAAAACCACAATTTATCGCTGGTTTGCTGAATGTCAACGTGGACGTGTCAAGCTCAGTGATGATCCCCGTCAAGGTCGTCCAAAAACTGCAGTCACCCAAGAAAACGTTGATGCTGTGCGTAAGCTGATTGAGGAAGATCGACATGTGACATACCACGAAATTCAGGCAACTTTAGACATTGGCATGAGTCAAATACAAATAATCTTGCATGAACAATTAGGTGTAAAAAAGTTGTTTTCCCGATGGATACCGCATTTGCTCTGTGAAGAGCAAAAAGCGGCTCGCGTTACTTGGTGCGTCAGAACTCTCGAAAGATTCCACGCAGGATCCTCAAATGCTGTATACAACATCGTATTAGGTGACGAATCCTGGATATACGCGTACGAACCCGAAACAAAAAACCAGTCACGAGTTTGGGTGTTCGAAAATGAGTTAAAGCCAACAAAAATTTGTTCGTTCACGGAGTGTTGCAAAAAAAATGGTGGCCACGTTTGTCTCCAAAACCGGCCATGTTGCGACTATTCCTCTTGAGGGACAAATAACGGTTAATGCAGAATGGTATGCTGGAGAACTGCAACCGCCGCATCATCCTCCACCACGACAATGCGAGTTCTCATACCGCGCACAGAACAAAAGAGTTTTTAGAGCAAGAAATCATATAATTATTAGGTTATCCGCCGTACAGCCCCGACCTAAGCCCTAATGATTTCTATACTTTCCCTAAAATAAAGAATAAATTGCGTGGTCAGAGATTTTCATGACCTGAAGAAGCTGTGGACGCCTACAAAACGGCCATTTTGGAGACCCCAACTTCCGAATGGAATGGTTGCTTCAATGATTGGTTCCATCGTATGGAAAAATGTGTCAAATTTCGCGAAGAATAATTCGAAAAGCAATTAATACATTTTTAAATAGTAATGTTGTGTCACTTCCTTGATTCCCGAAATTTTCAGTGCCGCCCTCGTATAGGTTATATCTGTCGCTTGCTTCACTTTGTACGATGCGTTTGTTTGAAGACTATCTAGGCGTTATTAATATATTTTCATTCTACCCCATCGTGTGGGGTATTGTTGAATAGGTCTTTTAAAACAAAGGCAAGGTTCAATACATGACTTTTGTACAAAATCAACTATTTTCTAGTAATCAGCCTCTAATGTGGTTTGTAAGTTGGCATGGCATTTCTCAACTATGAGACTTAGAAACGTGCAATTTTCCATGCTGATAGATCATGCTGAACACTTTTTAGGAAAATATTTTGAACGAAATCGGAAAGTACCTTTTGAATTTATTTAAAAAAACCCAATCACGCGTTTATAGTTACGGAACCCTCCTTAGACATGTCCTGACATGCTCTTGGTTAGGTTATTTTCTACTTATGAGTAATGTCATACAATATGCAAGGCAATTTGAAGTCGGTTATTTTTTGTATGTTTTCAACAAATAGGTTCAAGATCGCGAAGATGGAATTGTAAGTTTTATTTTACTCTGCTATTAATTAGATGTCTAAAAGACAATAAAGAATATAAATAATTTTATTTTTAACCGACTTCCAAAAAAAGAGGTGGTTATGCACTCGGCTGTATATTTTTTATTTTTATGTAATTATGTTCAACGATAATTCCGCCGTCTGTGAACCGATTTTCAAAATTATTTTTTGATTTACACGGTATAATCCCAAGTTGGTCCCGTATTCACCAAAGTGGTCACATGATAATGGAATCCATGAGGAATTGAGGGAACACCTCGAAATTTTTATGGACACATATTATGGTGATTTCGACTTTTTCTGAAGTAGTCTAAGCAAAATCTTACTAAAAAGTAAGATTTTGCACCAAGGTATAGCCTGGATCCAAAAGTACTGAACAGAACTCCTGACTCCTTATAGATACATGTTTGGTAATTTCAGCGTTGCTTAAAGAACTGCAAACAGATTCCACTATAGTTTTTATTATTTTTAAATGTTACTTAACTTACCTACTGCAATATATTAATAGCAGAGAGTAAATATATATAGAACAGAGGTATATTTGCTAAATAATTTTTTGCCACGAACACTTTCCTACACGGGCGAAGCTGCGGGGAAAATTCAGAGCACTGAAAATAGAACTCTGCGCTAATACAATAGAACTGAAAACCAAAGTTTCGAGTGCTGAGGTGTCATATATGACATTGACATTTGTCTCGACACTTGTGTATTCGAATTTCTGCTCTATTGTATTAATGCAGAGTTCTATTTTTAGCGCTCTGAATTTTCTCCGGCCTTCCGGATTCCGGATCATATAGTCCCAGCCTTATCACTTTATCTATTAGTCCAAATTATGTGCAGCAAAAGGAAATGATCTCATGTTTTAAACACTTGAGACGATAAATTATCTTATTTTGACAAAAAAACATCTTACGATTTAAATATATATTTTTTTAAATATAAAAATCATCTTTTTATGGCTTAAATATGATCTTACTGAATAAATGACACTAACTTTTTCACAGGCACTATCAAACTCGAAAACTTTTCTCTAAAACTCAATAATAAATCTCTCATCGATAAGGCAGCGTTTCTCAAAAACGATTTCGTTCACCCGTTTTTTTAAGTTTCCGTAATACATAAGGATCCTTATAGTTTCGCCTCCGTCCGCCTGTCTGTCTGTTTATCCGCACTTCTAGATTCTGTAATCATGAATATAAATGGATGAAAATTGGTATAGTTATATACATACTTATTGTGTATAGATCTCGGTTTTTGGCATCATAAAATAATAATAATTTTATATTTTAGGAGTGGCTCCCCATACATGTGAAGTGGGGATGAAAAATATTTATTCATTCTACCCCTTCGCGTGGGGTATCGTTTAATAGGTCTATTAAAATAAAAGTAAGGTTTCTACAAATCTAAAAAACTATAGTAGGTAAGTACTTCTACACATGACTTTTTTACTATGTCAAAATTTTTTCGAGTAATCGCCCTCCAAAACGGTTTATAAGTTGGTCCCCACTTGGCATGTCTAAACTATAGGAGATAGAAACTTACTGAGGTTCCCATACTGATAGATAATGCTAAAAACTCTTTAGGAAAATTATTTTGAGTGAAATCGGACAATAACTTTTGAAGTGATTAAAAGAATACCTATTGCGCGTTGATAGTTACGGAACCTTCCTTAGATATGTCCTGACATACTCTTGGCTAGGTTATTTTACATTTATTTTGTAAATCAGACTACCACGGAAAAGACTTAACATTTTTCGGGTTAATACTTATATAGCCTATGGACACTCAAAATATAATGTGGCTTTCTATAGCTAAAAGAATTTAAAAAAATGGTTGAAGTAGATCTAGAAATTAGCCCCTTACAATCTCGGTAAGTCACAAACTCACAAAGAAATCACCTTTACCTCTATAATATTAATATAGTCCAGAATCCAGATGTTAGCCACGACTTCGTACGTGAAAAAGAAATCCCGGAGAGTGTATTAGCTCATAATAATCTAACTCCAAACTCTGGGTACGATTCATAAAATTAAGAGTCTCGAGTCGCGAGCTGTCTTGTCGTTCAAAGCAGACAATGACTGCCTGTGATTTAAGTTAAGGGCCCTTTAGGAGGAGAGGAGAGACTTTATGAGGATGGATCGATGTTTGTGACATTTTCACGCAAAAGCTACTTAGGGTTAAGCGCTGCTATAGTTATTAATCTGTGGTCCTGGCAAGAACATTTGACAACGGGGTAAACGTAACGATATCGTTAAAATGTATATAAATATTTAGTTCATGAGATATATCATATAGCCTGGTGAGTGGTGACAGACAGACGGACGGACTGTGGAGTCTTATAGTTATAGGCTGCCGTTTTTACACTTTGGGTACGGAACCCTAAAAGGGACCTTTAAAATTAATTTAATTCGGGTTTTATATTTATGAGATGGACCAGTGCACGAGCATACAGATAATAAGCGATTACCGCCGGCCATGGACACTCGCAACGCCAGAGGAGTTACACTTGTAACTCCTCATTCCTCCCCTGGGCCACCGGTAACCTCACTCACTCGGCGAAACACCACGCAAGTGTTATTTCATGCCGGTTTTCTATGACGCCGTGGTATTTATCCGGTCGAGCCGGCTCATTCGTCCTGAAGCAAGGCTCTCCCACGTACATCCTATGCGGAAATGAGCCAGCTAGCTGCTTGGGTAAAATGAAATAAGATACTAAACGACTAATAGCCAGCCATGACAGCTTAATATATTCTATGCAGGTTTGTTTCTATTACAAATCCTTCCTTTTACTTATTGTGTAAAGTATCAAACTTGTTCTAAAATCTGATCATTTTTTCTATGGTAAAATAAATAATTTAAGAAACCTGTTCTTAAATTTCGAATAAAATCTAGAAAAGTAACTCCTAATATAATATGCATAACATTTACTAAAAATATACATTTATATAAATTGATGTACGAGTAAGTACATAATATATTATCTAGTTACGTAGAACATAAATATAAAATAAAACATATTTTATAAACAATAAATCAAGTTATTAGACAATAATTATTATTCGTAGAGAATGTACCTATCGTCAAGTTCCTGATTATTTTTAATTAATAAGTAGGCCTTGAATAAAAAAAATATTCTAATAAAGTTTTTGACTATAGCGAAAGTCTGGAATCTAGTATTTCCCGCCACTTCCTTCCAATTAAAAAATTACAATAAACTTACAATTTTCCGGAACTCGCACTCGAAGATCGCACAGTAATTCTAAGCATAAACAAAACACTCGTGGTTGTATCAACGCGACTGACAGACGATTAAAGTGAGTGGTGACTGTACAGTCTAAAATTCAGCTGACTACACAATAACAGCGACCTCCACGCTTCCAAAGAATATATATTACTATCGTACGTTACTCATTTGTGATATTATGAAGTACCTACCTACTCAGAGAAATATTTGTACTACATAATTTACAAGACGACATAAGAATAGCTAGCGGTTTTCTATCAAAAGTTTTCATCAGATACCGTCAAACAGGTACTCATTTAGTATGATGGACTCATTTTCGATGCCTGTTTCTTTTTTAACCCCCGACGAAAACAGAAGGTTGTATAATTATAAGTTTGAAGTGTGTGTCTGTCCGTATCATCTTAGCTCCCATTTTCAAAATGGATGAACCGATTTTGATCTAGTTTATTTTGTTTGAAAGCTGACGGAATCGAGTGTTCTTAGCCATACTTAATTCATCATCGACAGCTCACTCACTAGTTACTTGATCATTCGTGGGTTACTTTAATTTTTTTATTTTGTTTTTAACACCACTCGCAAAAAGAGAGGTGTTTGTCGTGACTGTCCGTGGCATCGTAGCTCCCAAGCGGATGAACCGATTTTAATATAGTTTTTTTGTTTGAAAGCTGACAGAACAAAGAGTGTTCTTTGCTTCGACAGCTCGCTCACTGCTTGACATATCGGGGGTTAACTACTTAGGTACTTAATTTTTTATATTGTTTTAAATTCTATCGAGTCGTTTAAAGTTTCCAAGAAAAACGACGAAAGAGAACAACGCAATATGTCAACGTATTGAGTTTATAACTTGTTTTATGTATACAAGTTATGAACATGTGTATACATAAGTGTGTCACCGTAAAATTGTAAAAACCGTTAGTTTGTAATTCATTACCACGAATTTTTAATATTGCAGTTCTTTACACAACGCCGAAATACCCAAACATGTATCTATAAGGACTCAGGAGTTCTGTACAGTACTTTTGGATCCAGAGTATACCTTGGTACAAAAGCTTACTTTTTGGTTGCATATGCTTGGAATACTTCAGAAAAAGTCGGAATTGCTATGTGTCCATATCAATTTCGAAGAGTTCCTTCGATTCATCATGAATCCCATCATCAAGTCACCACTTTATTGACTAAGGGACAAATTTCGTATTATAACCTTTACAACAACAAAAGAATTTTGCAAATAGATTCACAAACGGCTAAGTAATGTTTAAAGATATCCGTGTCGGTGTAAAATACTAGAAGTACCTATTATATCATCATAATGTGATGATGTTGGTGATGATGATGATTACTGTAATCGACATATTGGCATATTCTTACAGCTCTTTAAACAACGTCGAAATCCACAAACATGTATCTATAAGGAGTCAGGAGTTCTGTTCAGTACTTTTGGATGCAGGGTATACTTTGGTGCAAAATCTTACTTTTTGGTATCATATGCTTCGGTTACTACAGAAAAATTTAAAATCACTATATGTGTCCATATAAATTTCGAGGAGTTCCCTCAATTCCTCTTGGATCCCATCATCATGTCACCACCTTGGTGACAACGGGACCAACTTGGGATTATTTATACCCTTTACATCAAAAAAAGAATTAAGAAAATCGGTCAACAAACGGCGAGGTTATCGTTGAACATACCTATAAATATATATATTATTATAGCCTAACGTATAACAACCTCCTTTTTTTTGGAAGTCGGTTAAAAATAGTGAAGATGTTACATTTTGTTGTTAAATAGTTTTACATTTTGGATAGAATATAATATAGTTACTTTACAATAAACAATAGGTAGTAAAAATAGTGATTTTTGGTAAGGAACAAGTTTTAGAGCCTCACACCCCACCACATAGTTCTTGTTACATTTTTTCACCGCTTTCTTGTTGCTAGAACCAAGCCACTTTATTCTGTTAAAATTATATCTATTTTTAAATTTAACTGTTTTAAAGAAATTGATCAGGAAATTATATTTATTTTGTGAATTGTGATGAATGTTTAGGTATGTATTAATCTTCTGAGCCCCTTACTACAAGATATTAATTACCCCTATCCACACGGTCCAATCCAGCACCTATACCAAATATGGTCGTCATTAGTGTCAACTGTCAATCATTTTTGCCTAATTAGGCAAATTATGCTTCAAGACCGCGACGCTAGATGTGCCGGTTAGTCCGTGTGGATAGCCCTTTAGAAATTTTGTGTAACGGGCCTATTAACATATTTTGCCGCCCATTAAGCTGTGGCGGTCTCTTATTATCTTTTTTACAGGTTAAAATGTTATTATACTTGAAACCCTACCTGAATAATGATTTTTTTTAAGTTATCTTCAAAATAAAATAAAATCAACAGCCTAAAACAGAATGTTGATACATAATACTTTATTATTATAGGTACTCTTTATGTTTAGCGCGTTCAAACGGAGCGAGCAAGCAATGTTTTTTTACTATCTTAACTGTTAAAACCCTGAAAGTCTATTGTACTTTCGAAAAATACAATAAAATCAATAGCCTAAAACAGGGATGGAAGCCTATGGCACGTGCGCCATCAATGGCGTGCGACACAATATTTTGGTCACGTCACTGATCACAAAATTTTGTAATTAAGTATGTATTACGAAAAAGTGTGAAGTGGGTATTACATGATAAATCTAACACGTCATCTATTTTGCAACATCAGGAATTACACAAATTTTACTTATATTTGAATTCCGAAATGATCCTATTTTCAGTCTTTTAGTTAAAGTTTGAACAGATTTAAACTGTTAAAGGAAAAAAAAATTTGCTCGCTCGCGTTGGCTATACTTCCGTTTAGCTCACCCCTCCGATTTAATTCAAAATTTGCACAGAGGTTCCTCATGTGATAGAAAACAATTCCCAATGGATCTTTTTTGGCGGAAATTTAAAAAAAAAATATACAGAAAAGTTCTTTAAGTGTCAGAATATATCTTCTAACCTAACCTAACCTTTTTTTTTTATAAAATTTTTTTTTATTAGTTATTAATTTTGAATTAAATCGGAGGGGTGAGCTAAACGGAAGTATAGCCCTCGCGTTTGACATAAAGAACATAATATTATTAGTAGCAATTATCTGTTTTAGACGTTTGATTTTATGGTGTTTTTCCGAAGTTCACCGTATTTCAATGTTTCAGTTTGAACAGATTTTAACCTGTAAAATAGAAAAAAAAATACTCGCTAGCTCCGCTCACTCGTGTTTGGCTTAAAGAACATATTATAATATTTAGTACTGGAGTTCAGTTTTAGGCTTTTGATATAATTGTGTTTTTCCAAAGTAGGTACATTCTTTTAGGGTTCAAAGTTTAAAAAGGCAAAAGAGAAAATATTTTGCTCGTTCGCTTCGCTCACTCGCTCTCATATATGAAATTAATTAGTATCGACGTTCAGTTGTTGTTGTTGTTGTTCAGTTGCACAACGTGCAGTCATTGTTTTTTATGTATTTTTCTGAAGCATAGGTACAGTCTTTCAGATAGGATTTAAAGAGTAATTAGATTTTAACTCGTTAAATTAACAAACTGTCACGTCACTGCTGACGACGCCGCGACACGACGTTAAAATATTTAATTGGCCCGGCGCGCCAAAACTTTAATACGTCTCTAAATCACAAAGAAAAGTTTTGACACATCCATGACCTTACGAATTTCTTTACAAAAATGGCACTTAAAACAAAGGTTCGCCGCCATCCCTGGCCAAAAACCAAACATCGGTACAAATAAGGCGCCAGGCTGCGAGGGCCGGCTTAGCCGCCACTCGTACTAGCGCCCCGGGCCATGGCTCTATAGTAAATACGCCACTGTCCCTATATAACATTTTTCATGTCAATTGCAATATTAGATGTCTATTCTAAGAAAATAATCATAAAATATTGTTTTATTATGGTCATATGGTCATCCCTTTCTTCTAGTGCCCAGGGCCTCTAATAGGTTAAAGACTCCCCTGGCTAGAACGTAAACCAGTTAAAAAAAAATTGAAAGATACTCATGGCAAAAGAGGGTAACCATTCAATCAGAAAAAATTAAGTTACAATTTACAAAGTAAGTTAATTTATTTCCTAAATACTAGTATATCTAAGGTACTATTTAATTATAATATACAGGATAGAAAAAATTAAAAGATGTTTCACACAGGTAAGAAGTTTTATTTCCTTGAGTGTTAAAGTTACAATTAAATTTTTTTAAACTTCACGAAAAAGGTAAAAAATATTGTAAAAAAACATGCACAAAAATAATAAATAAAGTTCCAATAATATTGGGGTTACGGAATCTGCACTTTTTTAAATATTTTAAAATTAACCCTTTATTTAATACTTTGCATTCAATTTTAAAACTTTCAAGATTTTATTTAATATGAAACATGTAACGTAATATATTGCACGTAAGATTGCCCATAGTGTTTATAAAAAAATTAAATAAATATAAAATATATTTAGAACACTATGAACTACCCTCGCGCACATACAATTTGTATTGTAAAAATAATAAAAATATCACATCTTCATAATCCTTATATTATGCAGTTCCCTTTTTCATCAACCCCTAAATCATTTCTAGACATACAACTGACTTTTTATTTATCAGTTAATTGCAACTTTGCATTGAAAAAACACTGTATTGTAGACAGACAGTAGTATAAGATGTGAGATAAGCAGCACAGCTGGAATCAACATACACTACGAAGTGTGCCGCAGTATGACGGGCTAGTTAAGCCTGGCTCTCGTTGGTGGTGACCTCGATGGTAGCACCGGCCTTGGGTGTTGCGGGCTTGGTCTTGGGCTGGCTAGGTGCCGGAGCTGCAGGCTGGCCGTCCCCCTCCTGTTGGTTCTGGCGCGGAGCTTGGCCCTGGGGCTGTCCGTTCTGGTTGACGCGCATGCGCACGTAACGGTAGCCGCCGCGGTACACCGGCCGCGGGCCGGCGCCGCCGCGACGCCCACCACGGAAGTTGCGGCGGAAGTAGCTACAGAACAGTTTCAAATTATTATTCCCTTGAACACAAAGACTACAGAGTACTATAATTCGCCACCGTGAGTGCAAATGCTGATTTGATGTGTGCGGAACTTGTGCGCCAATATTCTGCAAAGTCACACTTTTAAGTGAATGAGTGACTTGCCCCATCTCTTTATAAATCTGTGACATAAGTACATAATGTGGAGAGATTGGTCTCGCTCATGATGTAAAATTTACTCGACAACAAAAGCAATAGACAATGTATACCTGCGCTGTGGTGCACCAGCTCCAGCGCCATCCTGTCCCTCATCCCCCTGCGCACCCCCCTGGTTCTGCGGAGGTGGTACGCGACGTCCCATGCCCCCTCTGCGTGGAGCGCCCTCGCCGCCACGCCCGCCTCCCCGCCGAGAATAGTATCTGGTGAGTAAATTAAAATAATAAGTAAGCATTTCTGATCAATAAATGTAGGTAATTTGCCTATGAAAAATAAATGAAATGGAACACAGACAATAGAAATTATATTGTGTAAATAAGACAAGTGCTTCTAGGCCGTGGTCCAAATCATAAGTATAAGACTCTTATGTTCATGTACAAACGTAGTACTATGATATACATACTGGCTAGGATAGACACGACGTTTATCGGCAGCATAGGGTGAGCCCTTGACAGGCTCACCGTCGGGGCCGGTAACTCCAGCTGCTTCATAGCCTTTCTCTCCGGCCACTACGGCAAACTCCACTGCCTCGCCGTCGCCGACCGAACGCACAGCCTTGCGTGGGTTGTTACGGGCGATTGCTGTTTGATGTACGAACACATCCTCCTTTGTATCATTTCTAAAAAGAATTGTTAAAGAGGTCTACAAAACACAGAATGTCAGGAGTTAGGGGTTTATAAGATATGTAGACAAAGCATAGATAATGTTTTTATAAAATAGATAAAGAATATATTGTTATTTCAATTAGTAAGTAGATAAAAGTCAGTATAGTGTAATATCATAATTTATGTATTAACATAAATCTAAAAATAGCATGACAAAATAATTTAACAAGAGCTAGTTTTTATGCTTTATAAAAATTTATAATTATTTTAATGATTTATGTAAAATAAAATCGCAACACAAACAGTATTTGATTAGCATAAGGTTTAATTTAGGTGTTCATGTCACTTTAAATATGGTTGCGAGGTTTTATTATATTATGTAATATATGTTAAATACCTATATTTATTTCAAGTAAATTGCATAGCAGATCTTACCTATTGATGAAACCATATCCGCTCTTCACGTTGAACCATTTCACAGTGCCCGAAACTTTTTCAGCTAAAAAAAGACAATAAGTCATATATTTTTCTAATTACACAAATCAATTAATCAAACATTACAAATATAATACAGTAGTTTTGAATAGGAATCAAGTAATCTTATTTAAACAAAAGTAAGAAATGTAATCTATTATGGAAATCAATGCACATTACAGGTATTAATAATTTGTATCCATAATAGGACAAGAAAAATGCGATTTTATAGTTAACAAAAATAAATTACTGTGTATCACAAATGCGTCTACCTACCCATCTGATTTATAGATAGAATTATTTAATTTAAGTGGAATGCAAAATGCACCAGACTATTCGCGCATACGCAATAACCCTCAGCAGCTACTGTATTCATTTTGCTTAGGTTATTTATTATTAATAACAAAACTTGCTTTATGTGTGCTCATTCGTATTGTATTGAAAATTATAAATACAAATCCACGACGCATCAAAACATAGGTGGGCATATTCTACAGGATATGCATACATACTGGGATGTATTAGTATATCCCCGCATCGAAGTATTGATTCTCTCAACGTGATGCGTATAATATGCCGCCGGGGTCAACAAACGATCGAAATAGCAACGCTTCCGTAATAAACACAAATGCACATGCAAACATACATATTTTAGAAATACAAACAACAAACAAATGAAAAATAGGACAGTAAAAACATTTTAAACAGTCCTATTCGAAACTTAGAAAACCATGTGCTTTTCGTTTTGTGCCGGAGGGCACGCAAAATTTTAAGATGGCGGGTGCAGCACTTACCAATGACCTGCTTTTGTTTAGCCGCTTTAGCTTGCTGCGGTTGTTGCTCAGATTGCTGTTGTTGTTGTTGTTGGGGCTGCGGCTGTGCCTGCGGCGCCTTTTCGGTATCAGCCATGGTGTAATTGGCGAACGGCGATGGTGGCTAGATGGTAAATTCCTCCACGACCTCTCCTCGATGTTCACCGCTCTTTGATCGTTACAAGTGGACTAACATTTTTTCAACTCACTTGACTCTGTTTCTATTTTATTGTCTATACTTTAACGTGCCAGTAATGTTGGTATTTTTGCTTCCGCTAAGAAATTGGCAACACCGTCTGACAACCTTGGATGTTTAGTTTAGACTTTAGACTTTCAGTAGTAGTACTTATCATCTATGGTTTAGACTTTAGATGATCAAACGGATTGACTGGCATGTATATAAACATCTTTGATGTGATGTGACGCATTTGATGTGACTCAACATGCAAATTTTGGTGGCTCAATTGGTTTGTTTCAGTAGTAGTACTTATCATCTATGTTGGTTTGAGTCAAACCAATTTGATCCTTTACAAAGCTCGTTTGAACGGTTTGTCAAACATTTACGGGTTTGAAGCTGGTTTGATGGAATTACATATTTTTGTTTTCTTAGACAGTGAAACTGAACAGTTTACAGTACTGTTTCACGTTTGACAAACCGATCAAACTGGCGTCAAATGGTTGCATCAAACACGTAAGGTTTGAGTCAAAACGTTTTATCGTCTCGGGGACATTTTTCTCGTTTTTTATCGGAAAAATTGTCAAAATCAAAAAATGTGTCAAAAAACTATAACCCGACTAAGTAAAAAAGGGTATTTTCTTGTGAATAACCTAATAAGAAAATAGTTCAGATAGAAATCCAGCAATATATAGGTAAAAAATGGTCAAGCTAGAGCCGTGGTCGCATCTACTTTATAAGGTTCGAAATAGGGATGTTGCCTAGTGTGGAATATCACATTTTTGTAAATTCGATTTTAAAATTGTTGATTATAGATATATGCAAATCTAAAAGAAACAGGTATTTAGAATGACGTGATTAAAAATTAAAGGCAAATAAAAATATTGACCATCTCCTTCTCGCAAAACGATTTGTTTCACAGGCCGATATATCCCTCTCTTTCATATTGTTAATTTAAATAATATTGTTTATCTTCGTTTTTTTAAGATAGGTATACGAAAATGGGTCTAAATTGTTTTTTTTTATGTTGCCTAACATTGAATCGACCCAAAAAAAATTTTTTAGGCACCATGCTTTTGAAATTTTCGGGGCCATTTTGACATTTGAAGTATAGTGAAAACAAGATGGCTGACATTTGAAGTATGGTGAAAACCAAGATGGCGTAACTTTTTCTTGTATTAAGATATGTTCTGCAAATGAACGTCATAGCCTATTTTGAGTTTTGAAATCTTTAGGGGTATGCGTAAAATGGATAACTGGGTTGTACGAATGGTAAAGCCACATTTTAAACGTATATTAACGATATTAATTATCATAATATATTATACATATTTGTTTTGTGCCTGCCACATTATTATCTCTTATCTCGGTAAATATTTTAGAGGTTAGAATCTGAAGTCTCATTTTCGAAATAGAAAATTTTGAAAAAAAAAGGAATATAGCCTACGTTACCCGTGGCAACATATTCGGCGTCATCATAATATTATCATATAGCGTCGAATCGATAGGTATTAAAATCGGACCAGTAGTTTAGACGTTATGATGGAATAAACATACATACATTCAAACATAGATTGCCAAAATCATTACCTACCCTTCCTCTTGGCTTTGCCGTAGTCCGTACTTGGAAGTAGAAATACATACATGGAGTTTTCGGCATCTAAAACTGTCCCTGGGCAGGGCAGCCAAAGTGTATGGAAATAGCCAAATATCAATATTGTCAATTTTTTATTCCGTGCTGTAGAATGGACAAAAATATACAATAAGAAGGTGGAAGTGTTGTGCTTCGTGAATCGCCGGTTCCATTTGACTATATTTTCCGTACCCTTTTTACTGCCCTGCCCCAGGGCAGTAAAAAGCTGATACTTTCCTAATATTACAATAGTTGGGTAAAAAGGGATAGTTTGCCCATAATAAAAAAGCAGAAGACGAGACAGTTGACGCTTGTTACTTGACAGCTTGCCCAAACATTTACAACTGTCACCTAGACTCATGAAGAAATGAAATTAGATAATCAATAAACGGATTCTGTTATTTACTCTGTCTGTGAGCATACTCAAAATATAGTAATTGGAGTTTCAGCTCAGTGTGTTCTGTCATTAAGATGAGAAATCATGATCTATCAATAAAAGCCACAATGCATAATATGAGGATGTTGGTGTATTATTTCCCTCGTAAGTATATTATTTAGTTGAACACCTTCAATAGTCCTAGTTCAAATACCTACTGTGTACCAAATATATTTTATTTATATGCTCTTATTCTTGTCTATACGTCTTATACATCGCATTTATAAATGTAAAAGTGACGAAAAAAAGCGTACCCGTATGTATTCGAAACTATAACAATTAGTACTTGTTACTATAGTTATAGTATCGTTACGTTACTCGTTACTTCTGATACATCAAAACAACCTATGTTATGTTATACTATAACTTATAGTAACGAATCAAGTCGTATTGCGTACGCGTATAATATGATGTCGCGGTGTTGCAACATTCGTAATTTGTAGAAAACATACATAAACCTTACATACCTAGCTGTGTAATGTACATTTTTCACTTTTCGTAGTGTAAAAGTGAGAACACAAGTGTAGAACTACAAGGGAACTGAGTGCTTAGTGTGAGTTTGGCGTTTACTAGGATGCGACAATCATGTCAAATCACATATAAATTCCTAGTAAATGCCAAACGCGTTCACGATCGAATGCGAAAAGAAAAACTCACATTTAGCACTCTGTTGACGGAATAAAGTATGTTGTTTGTATATAAACATGCAAAGGAACGCTATAATTTGTCGATTTTGTTAACTATTTGTGCTAACAATTATGTTATTGTGGTAATATGTCACTAGACATTGTCAAAAGATTAAAACATTATAGGTAGTTTTTTCAAGTACATATTTACATTTATAGGCAGACTATAAAGGTACAACATGGTACTGGCCAAGGTTCAATGGATATGTTGTATCTTGATTCACTAATATAATTTAAATGCACGCACAGCCATAACCATGAATGGTAGAAACATGAAATTTGGACAGTTGTTTTGAGACACACACTAAGAAGAGATTTTGAAAAATAGGGGTTGATAGTTTGTATGGAAAATTTCAAATTTGCGCTGATTGAATTTGTTGAAAATTGAGATTTATGCCCTAAAATATTAGGTCCATACATATGAAATTGGCGTTTCGTCGTACTGGCCACTTTGATGTCAAATATATCTTTGGTTAGCAATTCCAATTTCAATTTTATACCACTATTTACTCATGCATTTGTGTTTCAAAAACTGTAATTCATTTCTTTTTTCCTCTTTTGGTTTTTTCTTTGCGTCACTCTGTTGAAAAAATGGAAAACTTTAATTTACGTAATTATAAAATTAATAAAAATTAATCAGCACTGGGCTGCAGAAACGGCTTAAAGGATTAATGATGTGTATGGCGGCGGTGTCGCAAAAGAAAACATAATGCGTTTTTGGTTCCAATGTTTTCGTTCTGGAAATTTCGACCTGCAGAACAAGCCCGTGGACGGCCGGAGACCAAAGTTGATAATGAAAAATTGAAGGCTATTGTGGAAGCGGATCCATCGCAAACCACGTCTGAGTTAGCTGAGGCTGCGGTGTTAGTGATAAAACTGTTTTAATCCAGTTGAAGCAAATTGGAAAGGTGAAAAAGCTTGAAAGGTGGGTACTTCATGATTTGAGTGCAGCAAACCGCCAAACGCGCATCAACTGCTGCATTATATTACACAACCGGCACAATAATGAAGGGATTTTAAATCTAATCATTACCTGTGATGAATAGTGGATTCTGTACGATAATCGGAAATGCTCATCGCAATGGCTGAACCCTGGCGAACCAGCCAAAGCCTGCCCCAAACGAAAATCGACTCAAAAAAAGTTACTTGTGAGCATTTGGTGGACTAGTGCCAGTGTCATTCACTACAGCTTTCTTATATCTGGCCAGACGATTACGGCAGATGTCTTATGCCAGCAACTGCAAATCATGATGGAAAAGCTAGATGCTAAACAACTAAGGTTGGTCATTCACTCTAGGCCACTGCTGCTTCAGGACAACGCTAGACCATACACTGTACAACAGACAGCTAATAAATTAGAGGAGCTTCAATTGGAATGTCTAAGACATCTACCATACTCCCCCGGACCTTGCTCCAACAGATTACCATTTTTTTCCTAATTTGGATAACTTCTTGCATGGGAGAAATTCAACTCCGATGGGGCAGTCCAAAGCGCTGTCAAAGATTTTATTGATTCCTGTCCGAATCCGGTTTTTTTTAGTAAAGGAATTGATTATTTTACTAAAAAAACTTGTTAGAACATATTATTTGAGGGGACTGGGCTCTGGAGTTGAGGGGGCTATTTTAAAACACTTATTTCATGGTTAATATATATTACTAACACTACACTATTACATATTTACAATATTTTATGTTTATATAACCCTAGGATGTTTCTCTGCCCGTGTCTAGATCAGAAGTCAGTTGTCATATACAAAGACAATCGAAAACTGTCACTTCACATATGACAAGTGTTGCCTGTCATTACTTACACATTCAAACTTGCAACAGAATTACCTATGAGATGGCAAAAGTGCATAGATAGCAATGGTATATACTTTGATTAAATAAATATATTATATTTAAAATAAAACTACTTTATGTTCCTCTTTTACAAAACGCCATATTCATATGTAATGACCTAATTACATTACACTGTATTATGTTTCAGACTTTATTAGAATTCATTCTCTAATGGTTTAAAATAAATGTGAGGACTCTAAAAGAATTTTTTTGAAGAGGCAGATTTTAAATATATTTTTATGAAATATATTTAAAATCTGCCTTAATTTCCATGAAATTTAATATCTGAACTAATAAATACAAATCATTGAGTACATCTTATATACATATAAAAATGAATTGCAATTCCATTTATCTAGAAACTCGCTAGAACTCGAGAACGGCTGGATAGATTTGGCTAATTTTGGTCTTGAAATAATTGTGGAAGTTCCCTGAACTTCCATGTTTTAATTGGTGTGAAATATTGGAAAAATTGTGGTTCATAGTTAAGATAGAACAATGTGTGTCAGTCAGGACAGCGAGTATTTTATTGTTTTTTGAAATTAGTCTCAAAGAGTGAAATATCAACAACTGGTTGTCCCTACCTATTGATATGAATTTTGGCATGCAGATAGCTATTAAATAAAAAAATAAACTGAAAAACTGGCTGAACTACAACAAGCTACTGTTGTACGAGGGCGGCACTGAAAAATTCGGGAATCAAGGAAGTGACACAACATTACTATTTAAAAATGTATTTATTGCTTTTCGAAGTATTCTCCGCGAAATTTGACACATTTTTCCATACGATGGAACCAATCATTCAAGCAACCATTCCATTCGGAAGTTGGGGTCTCCAAAATGGCCGTTTGTAGGCGTCCACAGCTTCTTCAGGTGATGAAAATCTCTGACCACGCAATTTATTCTTTATTTTAGGGAAAGTATAGAAATCATTAGGGCTTAGGTCGGGACTGTACGGCGGATGGTCTAATAATTCTATGATTTCTTGCTCTAAAAACTCTTTTGTTCTGTGCGCGGTGTGAGAACTCGCATTGTCGTGATGGAGGATGATGCGGCGGTTGCAGTTCTCTTTACGGAGTTCAGAAACGACCTGTGGCAAACAAATGTTAGCATACCATTCTGCATTAACCGTTCTTTGTCCCTCAAGAGGAATAGTCGCAACATGGCCGGTTTTGGAGACAAACGTGGCCACCATTTTTTTTACAACACTCCGTGAACGAACAATTTTTGTTGGCTTTAACTCATTTTCGAACACCCAAACTCGTGACTGGTTTTTTGTTTCGGGTTCGTACGTGTATATCCAGGATTCGTCACCTGATACGATGTTGTATACAGCATTTGAGGATCCTGCGTGGAATCTTTCGAGAGTTCTGACGCACCAAGTAACCCGAGCCGCTTTTTGCTCTTCACAGAGCAAATGCGGTATCCATCGGGAAAACAACTTTTTACACCTAATTGTTCATGCAAGATTATTTGTATTTGACTCATGCCAATGTCTAAAGTTGCCTGAATTTCACGGTATGTCACATGTCGATCTTCCTCAATCAGCTTACGCACAGCATCAACGTTTTCTTGGGTGACTGCAATTTTTGGACGACCTTGACGGGGATCATCACTGAGCTTGACACGTCAACGTTGAAATTCAGCAAACCAGCGATAAATTGTGGTTTTGGATGGGGCTTCATCACCAAATGCAGAAATCATCCGGTCAACACACTGTTTTTGTGTTAAACCACTTCGAAAGTCATAAGAAATCATCGCTCTAGAATTTTCTCGAGTCAATTCCATTTTCTCAACGACTAAACAAGTTTGACAAGACCTTGTGACAAGACCGAGAATCTTTTTTTAAATAAATAAACGGTATTCGATTTTTAAAACCAAGGAGTTTTAAATTAAAAAGATTTTAATATGATAGGAACAGTGGAAATATTCCATTCCCGATACTTTTAGTGCAGCCCTTGTAGTTGGGTACTCCTCAAAATGTCTACTGATTTTTGCTAATGAACCCAGTATTTAGTTTTATTAACTAGCCATGGATAGTATAATAACAATAGCTGTCCTGCTGCCATTATAATGTAGTCGTAGTAGATGTGAAGGCAGGCTTACCTTTGCTTTTGATGCATTTAATAAAAATCTACATACAGTAATTATTTACTTTTAATTTTAGTATAATAGAAAGTAGATTATGCAAGCCTATGCAGGAATAACTGTATGCTAAATTAAAATCCGTTTGGCAGTAAGTTTTATTGATTCTTGAGTCTGCTCTACATTGCTGCTACTGTCTTGAGGATTTATAATTCTTATTATTAACCTTATTGAATGAAGCAAGTAATATTATATTCAATTTGCAATTTACAGATTGTGTGAAATCAAGACCAACCACTCCACGGCCCCGTTAGGATGTAACACAATCTGACACAAGGTATAAAATTTTACTATTAAAGATTCAATAACCCCCTTCCTAATAAAAATATTTACACAACGGATAAGCAATACAATGTTTTGTCCTTATCTGCCAAGCGACTTTTTCCACGTATCGGACAAATACAAAACATTGCGTAACTTATCCACTGTTTAAATCTAATTTTTTAACTCCTTTCCCCCGCCCTTGTCACAGGTTGTCACATTATTAAATTTTATGCATGTATTGAAAAATAATAAACACACAAAGCGTCATCTGGTGGCGTAAGTGGTATCAAAAACGGTCAATAAGAATTTTCGATTCTTTTTCTGTCACAAGGCGGCGCTTGGTAGCACGATGGTCCTTTTGTCAAAAAGCTGTTAGATATCACGAATTTAAAAACCCTCATTAATACAAAACAGTTTTTTTTAAAGTGATCTGATTCCGATAGCGCCGAGGTAATAACGTGGGTTATTGTCACATATTTTGGGTGATACCCATCTGGTAAAAACAAGTCTTTCCAATTAATTTTACTAAAGTAAAATTTCAATTTAGTATGTAAATATTATGTTTTTAATAACTAATAGTTAATTACTTACCCATTTCGTATCATTTTTAGCACTTATTACATATTAAGACTTGTTATAATAGTCAAGTTTTTTTTTTTAAATTTTGAGACAATAATCACGACTCATAATGGTGGGATAAGTTGGCCATGGTCCTTTTAAATTTTTATTCATAATAAGTATTTAGTAATAATACCTATCTGTTTGAAATTAAATGGCTTTATATTTTCTTTTCCAGATTTGTCCATGAAGAGGTCTAAATGTTGATCCTGTACTCAGCTTTTGTGAATTGCAACAAAAAGAAATAGTAGCTGCTTTAAAAACTAATTTATTTGCATAGACGGTTAGGGTTTTCTCTTCTAATTAACTATGATATTATACAACCCTGGTCTAGTATCCTCTAATTGTAGGTAGAATGTTGAAAATTTTGTCTGACATATTTTCTATAATTTTTTCTCAAAGAGTAAAACTTTATTACTCGGCCCATATCAGATAGAAGGGACATAAATGTAAAGAAGTAGATCTGTTTAGAAAAGGATTTTCCTATAACACTCGCTTTAGCATAAAAAACGGACGACAAAACAAATGACCAATTTTAGCCTTGCTCTTATTCCTATAGGTCCTTCGATCTTGGTAAATAGATTAGTAAGGAATAGTTGAAACCTTATTATCATAACATTTTGAGTAAATTATTATTTAAAAATAATGGTAAAGTTAAAAAGCTTAAATTTACCTGTGCGCCAAATTAAAATTTATTTTTCTTCGTTTTAAACTAAAGCCTTTATAATAGATATACAAAAATTATAACCTTAATTAGTTTTGGTATGTCAGCATGTGATTTTTGGACATTTTTGTGGAAAAAGTACTCAGACCGTTGCAGCCCACGCCTTGGCGTTCAGAAACAAAAATATAATAATTTAAAATTAAAGTCTTGGAAGTAATGGCAAAAGACCGGCACCGTCAAACTAGCCCCAATTCCCAAAGAAAACCATGTATCAGACCACGGGATGATCGTTTTATTGGGAGTCAATTGATACCAAAATCGCAGTTATTCCCAATGAACCATAAGAATATCGATCAAGACGGGTGAAATGTAGAAATTAGTCTATGGAAAATTAGAAGTAGGGTTTTCGCTGCTTATATACACAGTCTACTGCCCTAATTTACTCTGTGGGTACAGAGTTGGGAGACTAAGCCCAAAACGTAAAAGAGCCCTTACAATAAAGTGTGGATTCTTCAAAACACGCCTCTACAAAGCATTCTCGTGTTTTTTATTGCACTCATTAGTTTTTGCCATACAGACACACCCGAGCTTGATTGGAAAAAAATATAGCCCGGTCGTTATGAGTTCAGAACATAAAATTTCGAGAAAATCTAAGTCTAATAAGGGTACCGTCCGAGTAAACTAGGGCAGTAGATGACTGTGTACATTACACATTAGCAGTACATTAGCAGCGACGACCCTCCTCTTGATTTTCAATAGACTAATATCTACATTTCACTCTTTCTAGTCAATATTTTTAAGCTCCATTGGGGAAAACTGCGATTACCGATTACCGGTACTGCGGTAGCAATTGACTCCCACAAAACAAACATACCGTGGTTCGGTACATGGTGTGATGTGGAAACCAGGACTTGAAATTTCTTGGACGGTACCGGTCTTTCGGCATCGCTACGTTGGAATATTTAGAAAATCGCTTTTGGTCTTTAAGCGACAAAAAATTTTCTGCAACCATCAGTGACAACATTTACCACAAAAAGTGTACTATATGCGCTCGTTAACATGTCTAAATTAAGGCAGGCTATAATCTCAGCAGGAGTGGGTATCGCTCTTCCCTAAATAATTATTATTGGGTTTAGTTTCAACCTATCTTTTTTCTTAGCATATAGGTAAAAATCAAGCAAATCTATCTTTACCATTTTTTTTTGTTTACTAAAAGATACTGATAAAATCAAATGAAACTATTCCTCACTACAGGGGCGTAGCTACCGTTGTATCAGCCGTATCAATTATATGGGGCTAATTTTTCTCTTGTTACAGTTTTTGGCTAATGAGTGTACTTTGTTTACATATTTTGGCAGAGTACTTAGCTAAAATATAATAAGAAAAAGTATCGGATTCATTTTATTTATAATGCATAATTTATTTGCCAGGTTATGCCAATAACATAAAACATTTTAATCATTACGCTAATTATGTGTATTATTTTATCAATTCATCTCCGAAGAAAAGTTTTTACATTTGCATAAAATATTAAATAATACAGAATTAGAATCATGGTTTTCGGTTTTGCATATAGATAAAATATCTAAACCTATACTTATATTGCCATCGCTTTCTTGAACGAATTGTGCGGGAATTTTTTCTTTTTTATGTATTAGGTACAGACGGCCAATTAAACTAATTTTAGGATTCACTTGTTTACGGATTTCGGAGTAAAATTCGTTATTTTCTAGAAAATGTTTCGGATTGGAGAATTTGTACAATACTTCTGAAACATTGCTATTGTCCTGCATATTCATGTTTTTCACAAAATCATTTGTGTAGTTCTTTATCGTAGGAGTGCCATTGTTGTTCAATATTTCAGTTCCATTGACTTTACTTACAACATTACCATCTGGATATTCGTGAGTTATTATTTTTATCATTGGAACCTCAGTTTCGTTAACATATGGTCGATAATAAATGCGTCTACTGTTAATAACTTGAAAATTTTCCGGGAAATTACTTTCAGGATTATCTTTTATAGGTTCTGCTACAGTTTGGAGATTTCCTAAGCTTGGTCTCTTATCTTCTCCCATTCCGTAGTACACATCTTCCGGAGTGTCGTTTTTCGAAACTGATGCATCATATTCCACCTTCCCCAACATCTCCTTAGTTGGATTAAACAAATTATTTAAAGCATTCTCTAATTCGATTTTATGATCATTGATAGTTTTCGTATCATATTTAGATGAACGCGAATCTAAAACATTTTGGTTTTCTGGATCTAAGTATGATTTATTTGATTGTTCAGCAGCTTTGTCTCTCAAAAATGACTGCTTAGCTTCTTCAGGATGTTCATTAGTTTCAATATTTGCCGTATCTTTGATATAAGGCTCTTCCATGTCGCCTACTGTTTGTTTGTTGTAACCACCATCTTGTGGATTGTGGTGCGGTAAAAATGAAATGAAATCTCCTATTGTTTGTTTAGTACTAATTCCATCATTCGACAAACGTATTAAGTATTCATCAGGAGTATTTTCGTTTGAATAATTGCCATTGTCGGTTGCCATATATTTTTTAAATGAATCTTTTATTTCTTTTGCACTTTGTTCTAGTATAGCTTTAACCGTTTTACATTTCTTTTCTATTTCAGATTCTAATTCCTCGTCAGTTAATTTTTCGAATCGGCTTAAGTGTTTTGTTTTATGATTTTCATTTTTGTTGGGACATAATCTTAAAGTCTGAACCCTATTGAGTTCTACACAATCAGAAAGGTCATTCAGTATTTCTATTAAGCCAATATCATCAATAATTGGGTTATCAAACGGAAAATCCACATCAGTTTCATCATCATCAGTTTGAGCTTCAGGCATAAAATCGACAGGAGGTAATGGTAGTGAATCGCTATCGATTTCATCTGCCATTTTGTTTAAATATTTGGACTGTTGTGACATAGAATATAATTCTTGTAGCTGCGGTTTTACTTTAGAATAATCATAACCGTCTGCCAAAAAAATTCCCTTGCTTACCTGTCTTTTGTGTAATATGTGCTCGTTAGGTATACGAAGGTGAGATAATACTGGCCCAGCGAACCTTGAAATTGAAAATGAAATTAACCATTAGAAGCAAAAACATGTTACAATTTGTTGTAGAAAAAGGTATCACACAAGAAAGAAGAGCACTTAATATACGAGGGGAGGTCCAAAAGTTCGCGGAATGAAAGGGTTGTTAATAAAATATAACAATAAATTTATTTTTCCTTTTCAATATAATCACCCTTAAGTGTAATACATTTATTTGATCTATGGATTAATTTTTCTAAACCATCGAAAAAATATTTTTTGTCTTTGGCCTCAAAATGCGCCGAAATTGCCTCCTTCACTTCGTTATCGTCGGAAAATTTCCTTCCCCTTAGCTCTTTTTTTAAATTTGGAAACAAATAAAAATCGCTAGGGGCCAGGTCTGGACTGTAGGGTGGGTGAACAAGTGGTTCGAATCCATGCGTGTGAAGAGCAGCCATGGCAACTCGGCTCTTGTGAACCGGCGCGTTGTCTTGCAAAAGCAACACACCCTGGGCCAATTTTCCACGACGTTTTTCTTTAATTGCCTCCTTTAACTTTTCCAATATTGTGGCGTAGTATTCTCCGGTTATAGTGGTACCTTTTTCTTTATAATCAATCAGTAATATTCCCTCACAATCCCAAAAAACAGTGGCCATCAACTTTCCAGCCGATTCTGACACTTTGAATTTCTTGGGAGGTGGTGTACCCTTTTTGTGCCATTGCATGGACTCCTGTTTTGATTCAGGTTCAAAGTGATGAACCCATGTTTCATCTCCAGTAACAATCCGCTCCAAAATCTTCACAGGGTTGTCTCCACACACCTCCAAAAAGTGCTTAGACGCGTCGATGCGCTGCTGTTTTTGAAGCGGCGTGAGCATTCTCGGCACCCATCTTGCACTGACTTTTGTCATGCCCAAGTGGTCGTGCAGGATCCGCAAAATAGTTGTATCTGATACTCCAACAAATGCAGATAATTGTTTTTTCTTTAAACGTGTGTCTTCCAGTACAAGTTTTTCGACTTTTTCGACGATGTCTGATGTGGTGGCCTCAACTGGCCGCCCAGAGCGAGGGTCGTCTTCAATTGAATCTCGACCATGTTTGAAAAGTCCATGCCACTTATAAACCATTGTTTTACCAGGGCACTGATCTCCATAAACGGCTTCCATTTCATTTAAAATGGTTTGAACGTTTTTTCCTTGCTTGGAAAGGAATTTTATCACAGCGCGATGTTCAATTTTCTCCATAGTTGCAGTTTGCTTCCGGATTGACTTGTTTAGCAGGCGAGTACTCGTAAACGAATGGCGCTATAGGGTTGAGATTTTATATATATACTAATTATGAGTGCTCAATTAGTATGACACTAAGCGAGCTACCCTATCCCCACTTCATCCCCTCCATTCCGCGAACTTTTGGACCTCCCCTCGTAGATAAGGTATTACTCATGTCGCGGTTACCTTAAGAGGAATTAAATAGGGTCCTTGCCTCGACTTGATTCTCTATAAACATACATACATAATACATACAATATTCATGGATACCCCTAGGGGTTGGCAGAGGCAACGGACCTTCATTTAGTGAGATCTTCATACTTCTTGCATCCACATTCAAAACAATACTGACAAACAATTCAATATTTCATATAGACGATAACGGGTCGCTATCCGTCAGGTTCACGTTTAAGGTAAGCTGCAAAGGAGCGTTGTGGTGGTGTTCTCTATAGCTAGAATATACATTTATTATTCTGACGACTTATGGCCCTCGTCTACTAGGACACCAGTGACCAGCGACTTGTAAAGAAGGAACACTGACACCAGGTAATCAAGCGTCCGTATACCTACTATCAGGGAACCTAATTCATAAACAGGTAGAGTGTTCTTGTAATTTATTTGTGTTATAATAACGGCATGCAATGACAACACAGATATCACAGCACCTACAATCATTGTCAATGATATGTCAGTTTGACATCATACTAATAACACAATGCAAACATATTATGACAACATTCAACTTGCTTGTGAATTAGATTCCCTGATAGTACATTACAGGTGTATAGGTACCTACTGCTGCTAGTGGAGACACCACAGAAGCCTATTGGGCCTCTTATTCTAAACTACAACTAAACTACTAACAAAAGGTAATCACGCAGGAACTGTACATTTTATATAAAATAATAAAATATTTTTATATAAAAAATATAAAAAGTAGCCTATGTCCTTCCCCGTGGTCTACTCTACTCCGTCCGTCTACGTACTCTGTACGTATTCTTCAAAGTCAGTCCAGTAGTGTTGGGAGCATATGTGCAAACAAACAAACAATAAAACTTTATAATATTAGTAAAGATAAAAAACGAATGCTTACTCGTTGAAAATGCAACATGCAGACAAATAGTGTTGTAGTGCAATTAAAATCAACAATTTATGCATGGTGACTCGCTGGCTCCAGTTGTAATGAGCTTGTGTTCATTAACTTCATTAGTCCACAGTACGATGTGTTATGCAATCGGTCACGACGACAATTACCACTAAGATTAATTCGACTCGATCTTAATGATGTTGTGTTTAAACATGCAAGTTACACGTTCGTTTGTTTGGACATAATTATTTTTTGAATAGCATCTTTGAACCTAATGAAATATGGAATTTTGAGAAGTATACGATAGATGAGTACCGTGGTCCTTGACTCATGAGCCATTTTCTGGAACGAATGAAGAAATGTTTTATAGAATTGAGGTGTAAATTACTAAGTAAGGTGACATCATCAGGTTAAATTAATAATGGTCGCCGAACAAGTCAAGAACTGACTGGCACCAGCTACAGGAGTCTTAAAATTAATACATTATGGCGCAAGTTGCAACTAACACAAATTCAATAATTAAGATCGCAAGCTTATATTGTTTATTCATTATTAATAATGAAAATAATTTTAGGGTTCACAAACTGCAGGCACTTTGTTAAAATGTTAACTTGTTATTAAACTTATACACGTATAATGCTTCCAATTGTAATCTTACACTTTAAACGAGACAATCTTGTGTATTATATTATGTAATCGGTTTTCTCGAAAACGAAACCAAGTATTACCATGAAATTTAATATACAAGCAGCTTTGGGGGAGAAAAATCGATCTACCTAAGTCTTATCCCTGGGAAACTGCGCATGTTTAAGCTATATATGTTTATACTTTCGCGTGCAACAATATATCGATACTTTCGACGCTATTATGTCAGTCTGCTTGGCAGTTTGGTATGCGTTTTCGCTTTGTTCGGAAATTCGGAATGATTTGTGATTTTTTTTCCTTTTTTTTATTTATCAGAACTCCGAGCAAAGCTCGGGTTACCCAGGTACCTACTAACCTTAAAATTATAAGTATTACAAGAATATTACGATGTGCTTAAAACCTAACCTAACCTATCCTTAAAAGATAGACATAATATTATATGCCATCACGAACTTTTTTGTAGACCTTTAGAAGAGAAACAATCCCACCATACCTACATTGTTTTCGTATAAATTATATCCAACGGGTTAGGTTAGGTAGTGTTTTAGATAAAAGCTCCCAGGCTTTTTTTTTTCGACACCTCCAACAATTATCGTCATAAATTAAACAATTTCCACAAAACCTTAACTAATTATTATCGACTTAAACCTTCTTAAGGAACCACTCTGTCGGTAAACTGCATGAAAATCCTTTCAGTAGTTTTTGACATTTTCGTGAACATACCGACTCAGCGGGGGACTTACTTCTCGCGGGAGACTATTTCTCTACTCAATTTTCCTAATTTTGAAGTCGGTACCAGCAAATTTGAACGAGAGTTCTATATAATATTATAGGATATTGTTTGGGCTGGTACCGACTTAAAAATTAGGAAGATTGAGTAGAGAAATATTTAAAAGGGGAATTATTTAGAAAATAAGTTTTATTTAATATTTTATGTCCATTTTTATTTCGGAAGTCGGTTTCAATTTTAATTTAAGTCATAACAAGCAGCCACAACACCGTTAGGTTGCTTTGCGCTTTCATATTATATGTACTCTTAGATAAAGGAAATAGGTAAACAAATTACTTGCAATGATATAAGAATAAGAAAATTATTTTTCAGCCTAAATTATGTTTCTAATTGGCATCTGGCACGGCTCTAGCTTGACCATTTTTGTACCTATTATTCTTGTTTTTTTTACGTAGTCGGGTTATAGTTTTTATTTTATTTTAATTAATATAAAGTAGAATTGGATCGTAGCAAGGTCAGGTCGAGCAGACAGGAAACATGCATTATGCATATTAGATACATGACTAATGTAAACGCCAATCATCAAACATGAAAAAAAAGAAAGATATTTAAAAGCTATAAATATACTTGGCAAGCTGCTGTTTAAATCCGCCACTATCCCATCATTAATCAAAATTTTCTGAATTAATCATACTTAATAGATCAATTTCGGAGCCTATACAAATTCCAAAGCAAAAATAGATGAAACTTCTTAAGGTCGATCGAGACTCTCGCCGAGAAACCCCGAAGAACGTGAATTATCAATGACCTGAATGTAGACAGGTTTCTTCTCGCTCTCGCGCAAGGATTACTCACGAGTGGGACGACTTCTCGCTTTGATTCTGGATATGTTCTGGATGAATAAGTTTAGTAATCAGCTCCTACTCAAACCGTCGGAGCAAGAGTGCGATGTCTAAACCTTTATTATGATAGTACGGAGAGTACAATGGTCTGTCTTTTTTTTTTTCAAAGTATCTGATAGCGCGGCCGCGCTATTGCCAAGAATTTAGCGTCCGTAACTATCTTTTCTCAAGGCATTTCGCGGCTTTTTTCTGACCCCATATTTTCGTTTGTAACAAAGCTGGCGGTTTGAATTTTTGTCGCAAAGAAGTCGTTAGCGGCACAAGCTATTGTTTTAAATTTTATAAAAATCGAGTTCATAGTTTAGGAGATATTAAGCGGTAAATAACGCAATTTGAAAGATATGGATAGATGGAGGTAGGTATGAAGGTATGGAGGTAGGCAGAATAAGCATAATTCAAAGCAGACTTAGAAATATAAAATTTGCTGTTATTAGCTACATATAAAGGGGCAATATAGAAAATGTAATTTTTTTTAAACAAAATAATGATTTTAGAATTTTGGAATTTTACGAATTCACAGGAACAAAATGTATGAATTAAAGTTCACTGATAACTTTGTAATTCTTGTTTATATAACACCTCATAAATTGAGAAGTGGTAGGTTATATTAGGTTACACTAAGTACTTCGGGACGAATAGGCCCATGCGACCGGATAAATAAGACAGCCTCACAGAAAACCGATGGGAAATAGCACTTGTGTTGTGTTTCACTGCGTGAGGAAAGTACCGATGTCTCAAAGTGGGTTTTACAGCTCGCACACGCACTTGTAACTCTTCTGGTGTTGCGGATGTCTATGAGGGGCGGTAATCGCTTTAATTATGGAGTTGATCTGGCAAACGCATCGCCTGATGGTATGAAGTTATAGTAATATATCATAAGGTGATCCCTTTGCGCACTTATATGTCTGCAACGCCAGAGGAGTTACAAGAGCGTTCAGGTTTTTTTAAATATATAATAGGTATATTATTATGGTCAAAAAAAAGCCGGGGTGGGGAGTAATTGTTTCGAAAATGCACTTGTTGTTTCTCTAGTGTTGCGGGTATCATTTTATTTATAGAATAGATCTAGAAACAAGCAAATATACCGCTTCATGGTAAACAATTACTTCCGCATTCGCAACACCGGAGAAATAAGTGCATTCACGGTCTTTAAAACCCCAAATTCCTCGATCTTCGGGTAACCTACAAAAGGAAGTGAGATCCCACAAATACATTACCTAAATGAAAAAAGCCAATTATTTCCTTCGCAAAAAGTTATGAGATATGTCGTAGATACCAAGTGAAATTCATGATAGTCCATTTAATTAGATACTTACTCATAAAAAAATTGTAACCTTAAGTGGAAATTTTTTGTTTTTATAATTTATTACATTAAATAGTGACTTGGCAATGAGCACTTAAATAGATAAATGAAAAAATAGTCGGCAAGATTGTGCAAGGCCCCACACCACCATGCAGGTTGCAAAACTCGACGCGCGTTTCGCCCCGAACCCGAAGCATCCTGTCGACCGAAGTCAACCTGCGAACAAAATTCGTTAGTCAGTGGGAGGAGGGAGATGTTTTTTGCATGTTTATGGTGTGCACTGTGATTCGAAATTCCTTCCTTGAACGGAATGAATTTCCAAGGGAGCACCAAACCGACATATCACTTCCTCAACCAATTTGCAGGCGACTGTTGTAGCTTCTAGGTTAGGTATCGCGAATACTTCAGACCACTTGGCAAAGTAATCCATTACAACCCGTATTTTTGTCAACGTTCTCCTAACACCCAGATGTCCTCCTGATACGCCTTCGTGTACTTCACGGAGAACGTCTTTCTTGAAGGAACGGAGAAACTCGTGGGGAAGACCTCGACTCATATTGGTTATTTCGTTCCACGTTGTAATTACATTACAATAACGTGTCCAAGGTAATTACATTTCTTCTTAAACAGATCACATTCTTTGGATTTAATTTTAGGTTTGCGCTTCGTATCTTGTTCAAGACTTCTTCGAGATTATGCAAGTGATTTTCAAAGCCTTTGCCTATGATGATGATGTCATCCAAATACACTAAGCAAGCATCTCCCACAAATCCAGCCAGTACGCACTCCATAAGCCGTTCAAAAGTAGCTGGAGCGTTGTATAATCCAAAGAGCTTCCTTTACCAGTAGATAAATCTGTCTCCTCTTTATCTTCTAGATGAACTTCCACTTGCCAGTATCCGGATTTCAAATCCAGAGTAGAGAACCATTGCATTCCACTTAGAGTATCCAATGTGTCATCAATTCGTGGAAGTGGATAGCTGTCCTTCTTAGTGACATCGTTCAGTCGGCGATAATCCACACAAAATCGAGTACTGCCATATTTCTTCTTGACTAAAACAACAGGAGAACACCACGGACTTGCAGATGGTTCTATAATATTATTTTTCTCCATGTCCCTCAACAAATCTTCCACCTCTTTCTCCTAGGAAATAAGTATACCTACGTCTTGCTCGTTGACGAATATGTCTTTCACTTCCAGTATCGATTCTGTGCTAAACTAATGATGTCCTTCCAATATCAGCTTCCTTATACATGCTAAAACACATCTAAATATGAATATTTATCCTTTTAAGATGATTGCAACCCGTGCAGACTTAGCCGCAAAGTTTACAAAAAATCTCGTTCTGTACTGATATTTTGTTCTGCTACAAAACAATATAAGTGCAAAAATTAGGCAAATTAGAATGAAAATAAAACAAGGCTGACATGAATAGTTATTTAAACTCATGAAATAATACCACCAGTTTGGATAACTTCTTTTTAGGTCAGTTTTTACAGGCCTGATTCAAGTTTCTATGTTAACGACACAGCGCAACAAGAACCTAGTTTATATTTTTTTTAGCCGTGATTTACGTACTTTTTTATGAAGATTCCTGTCAAAGAGAGTAGTTTGGATGTCTTTAGCTTGATCTTTCCTGATAATCTCCCTGGATTTTTAAGTCCTGGAAGCTGTTCTCGTCAAATGTAGCAATATTTGGCAAATTTTCTTATTTTCAACTTCGTCGATACATATAATTAGATAACAGTTTTCTACCCTATAGACTATAGACTGTATATGACAGAATCTTTTGAATATTTCATGTTATTTACAGAAAATGTATTTATTTATTTATTTAACAATTTATTGCACATACAGGAAATTATTACAATACAATTAACAAAGAAAGATGACATTAAGGCACTGCTTATTTCTAAAAAGAAATTTCTACTAGCAGCTACGGAGAGAAATGGGATAAAATATAGCAGTTAGCCCTGCACAATTACAGAAACATTAACTCAATTATTTCATAATAAAATAAAATATAGTATCATAAACTAAATATATACCTATATTAAAAATTATAAATCATAGCTAGTTAATATTATAAATAATAATATATTATTATACGTATAATATATAAATACTATATGTATGTATAATAGCTGTATCTATATGGATTCAGATTTGAGGTAATGCTCTTTCAAGCGTCTTTTATATACCTACATCAATGGTGGGACTGTCGCGAATGATGTGAAGAAGCGAATGAACTGCATGAACAATGTAGTATAGGAGTAGAAGTTGAAGATTGATTGATTTTGAAAAGATTGTAGAACGATGGAAGGGGAGGGAAAGATTTGTCCTGACATTTGACCTGCAAAGAATATAGAGGGGTCGAGATTTTTTTTATCGTACAAGAACATAAGGAGAGCGAGGGTTATGCAAAATGTTAAATGTTGTGAAGAAAACAGAGGATATGTAAGTTTCGCCGAAGGCGGATACTTTAGTTGATATTCCGCCACTTGAGTTTGTATCGAAAGGCGAAATATGGTCGAACTTTTTTAGACCAAACACAAAACTAATACAGAGATTCTGAAAACGTTCCAGTTTAGTTAATAGTTCCTCGGTAGCGTCCAAGTAGCAGGAGTCGGCATAATCAAGGATCCCTATCCTTGATGAGATGAGTGTCTGGAAAAGGAACATTTTGGTGTTTAATGTAGAAATAACAATTAATAAATCTTTGCTGTAAAACACGTATTTGATATTGCACATCCCTTCAAAAGATTAAAATTGAGGGAGTAAAAGTAATTTCAAAGATACAAAGGTTGGCAGGTCGAACGAAACCATTGTTTTGGGTGATGTAGACAAAAAAAATGAAATAATAAAGAAAATGACAAGAAGTTAACTTTCTTTCTTCTTCTTATAATCGGTTTTGTCTAAGATTTTTCTTGCTCCGCAATTTTTTTGTCTAAACCACCTGAGCAATGGTTTGGGTGACCTTGCTCTTATTTTGTTACTTTGAAAATGATTAGTCTTCCTCAATTGTAATTCTATTGAAGTTGTCAGAATATGTTTTATAATCTTATTAAGAATATAATCTTATTATTATTACGTTTTTTAACTGGCAGTCAGTTTGAATTCATAAATAATGTAAAATACACGTAAAATAGGACTGCCAAAACTTGACGATTATGTGTTGATTTTGTACCATTAATTTGGTGGCTAGGCAGCATTTTTTACCACTCTTGAATTTTACAGACGTCTTTAGGTACGCAATAGACAATTGCGCACAAGAAATCTCAAAAACCCACGTCTGAAACGACAAATGAAACATTTGATTGCAGGTAATAGGGTTGTCCCCTTGTAACTTGTATTGGAAAATTAAAATCGCAAGTTGAAGTTGGCACGGGTTATCGATTATCAATAGGGCTAATATTTCTATGCTAAATTATGTCAATACGAAACTTTTAAGAGGGTATGCGTAAAAAATATTGAACTTGAAATTTAAGGCCTCGTCCTGACAGAGCATACCACCTCGCTCGGTCGGAGATCTCCCTTTGGGGCTTGCCGATACATTCCCACATTGGTGACCCTCTACAGAACACGCCTCCTTCTGGACATCATCACCCCCCACCCCTCCACACCACATCAGTCAGACTCAGACTCATCGGGTACCTCGACCACCAGCCTCAACGCACCGCGGCCTGGTCGAACCCTCATCGGCTTCAACGGACACTACATGGACCGGTCAACAAGCAGAGCACGAAGCATCACACTCCTGGTCAGCACACGTAGCTACAACGATCGGTTAGCAAGCAGAGTACGAAACACCTCTCCTGGTCAGCACGTAGCATCGGCCCAGCAACGGCAGCACAGTTCCGACTCATTGGAACTCTCCACTGGCACCTGGTGACACAGACGTAAGATCGAAGATTTCGACCTCTGGTCTTCGGGGGGAGTGATGTGGCGGACCAATTAGCGCCAAAATCCTGAATCGCGCTATCGAAGTTATCTAAGAACGGCGGTATATATACAACACCTGAAATAACTACAAGTGGGCTTCGGCCTGACCGAGCATACCACCTCGCTCGGTCGGAGATCTCCCTTTGGGGCTTCCACTCTTCCCACAGTATGTTCAACGATTACTCCGCTGTCTGTGGACTAGGATAGGGTATAATCTCGAAAGTCCTTTTCACATCAAAGTGGTGACCTGATGATGGGATCCATGAGGAATCGAGAGAACTCCTCGAAATTTGTATGGACCACCATTTCGATTTTTTCTTAAGTAGTCCAAAAAAATAAGTTTTTGCACCAAGGTTTACATGGCTCCAAAAGTACTGAACAGAACACCTGACTCCTTATAGATACATGTTTGGGGATTCCGGCGTTGTTTAAACAACTGCAAGGATATGCCATCATGCCATTTATAGTAATCATCATCATCACCACCATCTTCACACGAAACACCAACATAATATTATTCTGATGACATAGGTACTAACTACTCATGAGAGTTTTGTGCACCGGTATCAATGTCTTTAAAATTTTGCTATTGCGAAAATTATATTCGTGATCATAATCATCACTATGGTATATTTAATGCTAACTGCTACATTTTTGCCGCCTATAACAATAGATAATAATAATTATTTAATAATATTAAAGTATCTAATCATTGTCATCACTGGTGATTATTTAGTAGGTCCGCAGATCGGTAATGCTCATTTGGGGAAATACCACGGCCTCTCAGAAAACTCACATGAAAAAAACGCTTGAGTTTGTTTTACCGAGAGAGTGAGAATAGCGGAGGCTATTTTTGTATTGATAACTTTCTTAAAACGTGTTCTGAATAATAATATAGATAATAAATTTAACTAAAAAGAGAAAAATTATTATTATTAAACAAAAAATTAAAATCGACTTCCAAAGTAAAATTGCACAAAAACTATGAAATAAAACATCTTCAATCTTTCAATCTTCTTGATTTTAAAGTCGGTACCAGCAAATGTGAACGTGAGTTCTTTGGGATGACAGATTGAGTAAAGAAATAGTTAAAATTTTAGCCGAATTTAAAAGGGGAATTATTTAGTAAATAAGTTTTATGTATATTATATATGCACTTTTTGTGCATTTTTAATTTTTGTGAACTAAGTTGCTCTTGACGTAAAGAAAACATGTCATTTCCGATTTGGCGTCCGTTATATATATGTGTATAATATGTGCTTATTCTTAGATGAAATGTGTGCTCTCAAGATGTTGAAAAGACGGTTAAAATTTATTCTCCAAATCAGTTAACAAAACTTGTAATATTTAGTCGGCGGATTTGTTTTTTGTGCCAACATTCTTTCGCCAATTTAGTAATTCAGTAGGTATGCCATATTGGTTCCCAATGTTTTCTCACATGCCGCAGCTATTAAATAGGTGCATATTACTGACGAAAATCATCTTTACTGATAACAGTAGTAACTAGGTACTACTAGATTAGATTAGTAATAGCTGAAGCATGAGTATTTTATCGTGGTGACGTAACGTATTTTTTTGACAAAACGTGGCAAATATTCGTGACCTTGTAGAGGTTAATACGATAAACGCTGATAATATTATTCACTTCAAATACACGAGCGCACAAGTTATTCTAATATTAAAACTTGTTTTTCAAGTCATGCCACGCCTCCAATCATCACACAAATTATTTTTAAACAAAAAATGAAACCGACTTCCAAGGTAGCATAATCTAGTGTTGTCCTGAAGCAGCAGTGGCCTAGAGCGAATGACCAACCTCGGTTGTTTGGCAGCTAGATTTTCCATCATGATTGCTGGCAATAGATATTGATTGACAATGACAATGATTTTTCTGGTACTAGGCATCAGTATGCATCGTACTGCAAGAATGGAATATGTAATGTCACGAACCGTTTGGAAGATGTAGCGAAGGCACGAAGAGACTTAAAAACATCTGAAGAGACCTTGTAATGCCAGACCCAGGTGTAGTAGCACCAGAGAAGACCGTTAAATTGTTTCTAGTTGTTGAAAATCGACACTTCAATGAAGTAAAGTTCAGCAACAGCTTCTTCAGACCCGAAGGGACTATATTACTGACAGTACAGTGAGAAGATGACTTGCTTAAGCAAATATGAATCCCCAAAGGCCAGTGAGTGGTCTCACCTCTCAAACTCGAGAGCTCTAGTATCGAGTAGCAACACTGTGAGACGACCGTAAACACATATAGTGGGATGAACGAGAATGGTCAAGAATTTTGATCCCAGGTGAGTCGAACTTCTGAAAGGAGGCCAAGTACAGTTCACCTGGTAGGCGATATCTTCAAGCCTACATTTCAGAAAGAGTCCAGTATATTGGGGCAATACTGAATTCTTCTTCTTATATTCGAATAATAAAATTGACGAGTATTTAAATAAAACGAATATACGAATAGTCGAATAATATTCCCTAGTTCTTAAAGACGCGCAAAATTATGTTTTAGGGTTCCTTACCCAAAGGGTAAAAACGGATCTCCATTACTGAGACTTCGCTGTCTGTCTGTATGTCTGGCTGTCTGTATATCTGTTCGTCTGTCTGTAATACTGAAAACAATAAAATAAATATTTAAGAGGGGCTAGCAAACAAAAAATGTTATTTTTTTGCCGTTGAACGGAACCCATTGATGAGCGAGTCATATAACGTATGTAATAAATTGTAATCCAGAGTCGAAACTACTAACAATACCAAATTTCACCGGAATCCATTAGTAGTTTTTGCGTGGAAGACTAAAAACATCCATCCATCCATCCTCACAAACTTTCACATTTAAAATAGTAGTAGGATATATTCATGATAATAATCGATTTCTAGGTACTTAGGTACGAGGGCTGCACTAAAAGTATCGGGAATGGAATATTTCCACTGTTCCTGTCATATTAAAATCTTTTTAATTTAAAACTCCTTGGTTTTAAAAATCGAATACCGTTTATTTATTTAAAAAAAGATTCTCGGTCTTGTCACAAGGTCTTGTCAAACTTGTTTAGTCGTTGAGAAAATGGAATTGACTCGAGAAAATTCTAGAGCGATGATTTATTATGACTTTCGAAGTGGTTTAACACAAAAACAGTGTGTTGACCGGATGATTTCTGCATTTGGTGATGAAGCCCCATCCAAAACCACAATTTATCGCTGGTTTGCTGAATTTCAACGTGGACGTGTCAACCTCAGTGATGATCCCCGTCAAGGTCGTCCAAAAACTGCAGTCACCCAAGAAAACGTTGATGCTGTGCGTAAGCTGATTGAGGAAGATCGACATGTGACATACCGCGAAATTCAGGCAACTTTAGACATTGGCATGAGTCAAATACAAATAATCTTGCATGAACAATTAGGTGTAAAAAGTTGTTTTCCCAATGGATACCGCATTTGCTCTGTGAAGAGCAAAAAGCGGCTCGCGTTACTTGGTGCGTCAGAACTCTCGAAAGATTCCACGAAGGATCCTCAAATGCTGTATACAACATCGTATCAGGTGACGAATCCTGGATTACGCGTACGAACCCGAAACAAAAAACCAGTCACGAGTTTGGGTGTTCGAAAATGAGTTAAAGCCAACAAAAATTGTTCGTTCACGGAGTGTTGCAAAAAAAATGGTGGCCACGTTTGTCTCCAAAACCGGGCATGTTGCGACTATTCCTCTTGAGGGACAAAGAACGGTTAATGCAGAATGGTATGCTGGAGAACTGCAACCGCCGCATCATCCTCCACCACGACAATGCGAGTTCTCACACCGCGCACAGAACAAAAGAGTTTTTAGAGCAAGAAATCATAGAATTATTAGATCATCCGCCGTACAGCCCCGACCTAAGCCCTAATGATTTCTATACTTTCCCTAAAATAAAGAATAAATTGCGTGGTCAGAGATTTTCATCACCTGAAGAAGCTGTGGACGCCTACAAAACGGCCATTTTGGAGACCCCAACTTCCGAATGGAATGGTTGCTTCAATGATTGGTTCCATCGTATGGAAAAATGTGTCAAATTTCGCGGAGAATACTTCGAAAAGCAATAAATACATTTTTAAATAGTAATGTGTCACTTCCTTGATTCCCGAAATTTTTAGTGCCGCCCTCGTAGAGACTAAAACTAAAGTAAGGCCAACCAGACGAGATATGTAAACAAATTTTCAGGGGTTCAAAACATTTTTATTTGAATAAATTATTATAAAGTTCGAATTTTAATCGCTGTCGTCTGTACTAGACAAAGATGATTCGTCGGAAGAGTCCGAGTCAGCTGTGTTTATAATAACAACAAAAAACCAAGTAAATACTGAGACGAAAAAATATGTATCACTTCGAAGGCAATCCAAACAGGAATGAACTTGTTCACAATTGTTTGGCGGACCAAATGTTGACAACTGCGGCACTGGCCGCTTTCCTGTACCACGAAACACGCTACGACAGCTGTCGTCGACCAACTGACGTCATTATTGCATACGAGTGGTAAGGACAGATATAATATTAACTCACTTTCATAATGCAACTCAGTAGCGGTCCGTTTATTTACGTTTTTTATCTCGTCTCGTTGGCCTTACTTTAGATGTATTGATTTATCAACAAGTTTCAAATTTACAATGCCCACTTTAAAATTCTTGTATTAGTAATGTCCTGGAAACAGACCACCATAGACTTCATTTAGAGGCCATGTTAGATTTTGAGTTAGTATTAAAGGGTTAAGTCCATTTTGTCACGTGAGTGGGACAAGTTAACCCTTCAAAGACAACTGAATTTTTGTTTTACAAGTTGATATTTAATTATTGTTCAGGGTAAAATTACATTTAAGTACGTAAGTCATATTCACATAAAGACAATTGATCATGTATTAATTTATCTGTAATCGTCCGACTTTAATTCTTAAGCAGACATATAAGTCAAAATAATGGGTTATGTAACAATATAAGAAAAAATTCGATTATGAATAATTTACTAAGCTTAAATTACTTAGGTCGATTTATTTGACCTTCATAATTGATAACCAAGCTGTTATCGGGTGGTTCATGCCACTGCATGAACCACCCGGTAAAAGTAACCAGTAACTATCCACACTAACCAAACGCAGCCTTGCACTGCATGGTTGCGTTTGGTTACGTGGATGGTTATTTTTTCAACCGTCTTCCAAAAGGAGGATGTTATCCATTCATAGTTATATTTTTTAACAGCATTATGGGGTTAATCATACTTTAAGTGCAGTGAACTGTATTTCAATACCGTCTAGACGAGAATTTAACTCATGTTATATAAAATTAAATAAATATTAAACATTTATTTAATAATATGCTTTATTTGAACCCCAGACTTCAAAAAAACCTATTATTATATTTAATAAAGTAAAATGAAATCCATCTTTAATTGTATAAAGTGATTTCGAGACGTTTTTGGAGAGCCATAAGTTAGTAACTTCTACATAACTCTGTCTTAGGCATGGGACTATATGATCCAGAATCCGGAAGGCCGTAGAAAATTCTGAGCATTGAAAATAGAACTCTGCGCTTCGAACATCGAATACATGAATGTCGAGTCAAATGTCAATGTCATAAATGACAGCTCGACACTCGAAACAACCATTTTCAACTCTATTGTATTAGCGCAGAATTCATTGCTCTGAATTTTTACCGTCGTACCGGATTCCGGAGTATATAATATATTCCCAGTCTTAGCGTCAGTTCACACCGAACGTGACGCGACGCAGCGCTGCATTTTTAAGATAATTAGTTAAGTACACACGAGTACAGCTCGAAATTAGAACTCTTATATATTTGGATAGTTATCCAAATATATAAGAGTTCTAATTTCGAGCTGGACTGCCGAGTCAGTCCGTCGACGGACGAGTCGTGTTTCGGTGTGAGCCGACCCTTGAACCACAAATCACGTGATGAGGAAAACGAGATAAAATTTAAGGCTCAGTAAATGATCGCGCTTTAAAGTACCTACAATCCCAACTTTCGGTGTAGACAAGTTTTGTTTATTGACAAAAAATCCTTTCACTTCAAATTAATTCTACATTATTGAGACATTTAAATTCTAGGGAGAATTTTGAATATGTAGGTATTAGGTTAAGTTATTGTTTTTGATATTGTTACCTACTTAGTTATGCTATTAAAGTTTGAAGATTATCTTCTCAATTCTCTTTAGGCCCATTCGCGCAGATCTGGGTTAAAATATCGTGCCTTCTCTTTCATAAATAAGTACGAACAACAGGAGAGATAACATGATAATAGGTTAATAATATGAAATTGCCGTTCTCCAGTACTGGCCATTTCAAATCAAAATAATTTTTGTTTGGCTAAGAATTTTATTTTCAAATTAATTTTATTTTAAAAACATGTAATTCTCTTTCCAAAAGTAGTCATTTATTTATTGATTAGTGTTACATTTTCATCGCATTGCAATCTTTTTCGTTATCATGGGTACGTTAAAAATTCAAGTAATTATGGAATATGAGTACCGTCGTGGCAGCAGCGCGGCACAAGCGGCACGCAACATCAACGACGTTTACGGAGCTAACACTACAAATCAACGCACCACCTGTTATTTGTTTGCTCGCTTCCGTTCTAGAAATTTCGACCTGAAAAATGAACCTCGCGTTCGTCCGAAGACTTTGGTCGACAATGACGAATTAAAGGCGATTGTGGATGCTGATGATACACAATCTACGGCTGAATTAGCAGCAGCTTTCGACGTTAGCGTCAAAACAATATTGGTCCATTGGCGTCAAATTGGAAAGGTAAAAAAGCTTGACCCACCCATTCATTGAGTTCGTGGGGCACCCATTTGGTGCCCCACGAACTCAATGATTGCTAGCGCGAAGTACGCGTCGAGACGTGCCTTGCACTGCTCAACAGACACACAAATGAAGGAATTTTGAACCGCATTGTTACCTGCGATGAAAAATGGATTCTGTTTGATAACCGCAAGCGCTCAGCAAGTTGGTTGGATCCTGGTTCAGCACCTAAACAATGCCCTAAACGAAAAATTACCCCTAGAAAAGTGATGGTCACTGTTTGGTGGTCTAGCGCCGGTGTGATTCATCACAGCTTCTTACCAAACGGGGTGAGCATTATTGCAGATGTATACTGTGAAGAACTGAACACAATGATGGAGAAGCTGGCACATCTCCAACCAGCATTGGTCAATCGCTCGTCTCCGCTGTTCCTGCACGACAACGCGCAACCTAATACTGCACAGCAAACGGTCTCCAAGTTGCAAGAACTGGGGTTGGAAGCTCTCCGTCATCCGCCCTATTCACCAGACCTTGCGCCTACAGACTACTACTTTTTCCAGAATTTGGATAACTTCTTGGCGGGAAAAAAATTCAATACCAGAGAGGCAGTACAAAATGTCTTTGAAGAATTTGTTGCCTTCCGTCCAGCTGAAGAAGGGCATCAATAAACTGCCACTGCGTTGGCAAAGATGCATTGATTGCATGGGTGATTACTTCGATTATTACAAATAAAAAATTAGTTTAAATTGTTTCATACAAAACGGCAATTTCATAGGTAAATACCTAATATTTAACCCAGGGTTAACCTTAACACAGATCTGCGCAAGTGGATTTCGATAGACGCTCGCTTCTAGTCTACGAAGTAGGTAACTTGAAAATAATTATTGTAGTATATCCAGAAAACACGCTCGAAACAACCAAGTACATACAGAAGTCTGAATCCGTTACAGATTTTTTCAATGTTTACCAAGTATCGTTGTAGGGTTAGATTTATTTTTAGATCACGTGCTTCTTGTCGCTCAGATTCTAAAAATAATTAACCCTTCACTGCAAAATATTTTATGAATATTTCGCGATGTTCGTCAATAAATAAAATCTGATAAGTGTTCTTGCAGTTTGTGATTCCGTAGTTACCTAATTAGAAGCCCTACACACGTACAAAAAATATTGGGCGTTTTTTACCCGCTGCTTAAAAAACCAGCCAAGTTTTACATGTTTACTTATTAATTAGGTACTTATATTTACGAAGTTTCCCTAGTAAGCGCATTTTACAAGTTAGGCCTCTATAAATCTGAACAAACAAAATTAGTAGGTATTGCCCATACAGGCTATGTTAATTATGTGTACCTACTGCCTAGTCTCTCTTAATGATAAAATGTTCATTTCCACCCCTTAAGGCTAAATCGGGTGATGCTTAACACATATAAGTACCTACACTATAATATTATATTATAGCCTTTTATCTAACTAAAATATATTTTTATATTTTTATTTATATATGGCATCGGCTTATAACCATTTGCCAGTGTCAAGTTAAAAAGGCGGGAAATAAAATTTTCTTTTCAATTTTCAACACCGTATTCCTATATCGTCAAGTCTAAAGTCTAGTCAAAGTCCAAATATATAGTCAGTACAGTCCATGAGTCATGTCAGTCGATTCAGTAAAGTGGTAGAAGCTTTACTGAATGTTCCTAGGAAGTTTTGGCGGGAAACACAAAATAGCACGTTTTTAGAAGTTGTACCACTTGCCCACACTTGTGCACGTTAACGAATATTTAATGGTTAATATTCTACCAATATTTCACATTAAGAACCGAGATAACACAAATTTATGAAGCTTTACAAATTCCACAACGTGGCCCATTGAACTCCTCGGCAAAACTCCAAATAATAATTCTAGATGAGCTGTGCTTGTGACATCTGTCAATAAGACATTGACATTTCTACTTTTTATTACTACTTTATTATGCAACAGTAATAAATTTTTAATCTATACTCGGCGCGGCGAACCTTGATCCCTATGACACTGACAGTTAATCTCACGACATAACATTGTAGTGGCGTCACCATTAAATTAGGATCATATTGGAGGCGTCTAAAAATGCCATTTATAAATTTTACGTAGCTTTATGCCATTACAATAATATTCCGTTGGAATTTTTAACAATTCTTAACATTTACAAGAAATTATCTCAATCTGAATTTACGTTTACGTCCTGCAAAACTTACGTCGTGTGACATTTATCGACTAGTGCGGCAAGTATCGATAAAAAAATGTCGATAATGGAAACGAGTGCACAATTTTTTTTCCATACTTAAATTTTAGTTCATTTATTATTGAATAGAACAGAAGATTACGATCATACCATACATACAATACACACATGATTATATACCCAAGAAAATTAAAAAAATAACTATAGGACAAAACGAAATGAAACAAAAGCTGTTTAACGATTATTTATTTACATATACAGGGAATAACAAAAATAAGTGATAATACTTTAGGGTTTGTATGTGTTCCTTATATAGAGTTTACTGTGAAAGTAGCAGCGCTGAAAGCGAAAAATTTTTTTTGTGATTTGTATCCGCAAGCGCCCCAGCGACATACATGAGCTTCCCCATACAAATCACAAAAAAAATTTTTCGCTTTCAGCGCTGCTACTTTGCCAGTGAACTCTATATAAGGGACACATACACACCCTAATGTATTATCACTTACTTTTATTACACCTGTATTTTATTCTGAATCTGATAATGACATGAGTGTTTGCGTCTCAGACTCGGAATCTGAACTGCAACTGCTGTCGCCTACGTTTATCAATAATGCTTGATCTTCAATAGTGTCGTATCGCACATCTCGATCCCAATCATCGTAACAAAGTTTTTTGATATTTTCTAAGACTTTCCTCCAATTATCCGGAGTCACTTCACTACAAGCTTTTTCTAATAATGTCAGCATTTTATTGGCTGTAATTGGCGGAGTGGTGTTAAGCCTGGCTGCACAACCTGAAACAAAATTTATTTAGATTGAGTATGATGCAAAGTAAAAGATTGAGATTGAAGTAAAAGTACATAATTTGTACATAAAAGTTAAAATAAATACAAATTACCCACCTTTGATTGGCGCCCATATCATCTCAATGGCATGTATTGGTATTGGTGCATCTATTGGTTATAATGCGTTAAAATATAGAATACAAATACCTACCTACCGTACCTACCACTAAAACCATAAGTAGTAGATTAAGCCTCACACGATGGGGTAGAACAAAAAAATTTTTTCATCCCCACTTCACATGTATGGATCATGTGAAGTGGGAATCAGCCAATCTTTTTAGGGTTCTATAGTATTCAAGGAACCCTTATAGTATCGCTCTGTCTGTCTGTCTGTCTGTCTGTCTGTCCGCGCTTCTAGCTTATGAAATTATGAATATAAATTGATAACATTTGGTAAAGTTAAAGGTTGTGTATAGATCTCGGTTCCGGCAACATAAAATAATAATAATTTTACATTTTAGGGGTGGCCCGTTTTCGGTATCGGTCGTAAAAACCAGTTTTAGTCGGACACTAATGCTATGTCCACCCTTTTTTTTAGGGTTCCGTAATAATCAAGGAACCCTTATAGTTTCCCTCTATCTGTCCGTCTGTCTGTCTGTTTGTCTATCCGCGCTTATGTAATTATGAGTATAAATTGTGGTGTCTGGATAACTTTTATGTAGGATATCGGGCCAAAAGAGTAAAACACAAATTTGTTTACAATGCACCTTCGACTCACCGTCCCGCCTCCAGAGCTCGGTATGAAGTGCGGGGCGAGCGGGCGGTTCACAGACACAATATTTAATGCTATATTATGCCACATAAAATGAAAAGTTAAAGATTGTGTATAGATCTCGGTTCCGGCGTCATAAAATAATTATTATTTTATATTTTCTGGGCATGAAATATATTATTTCATTCTACCCCATCGTGTTGGGTATCGTTGATTAGATATTTTAAAATAAAGGTATGGTTTTAGATATGATTTTCGAGTAATCGGCTTCCAAAGTGGTTTATAAGTTGCCCCAAGGCATTTCTAAACTATAGAGATAGAAACTTGTAAGTTTCCATGCTGATAGATCATGCTAAAATCTCTTTGGGAAAATTATTTTGAGCGCAATCGGAGAATAACTTTTGAATTTATTCACAGAAAACCTATTGCGCGTTGATAGTTACGGAACCCTAAGGAGGGTTCCGTAACTATCAACGTTACCTCACAACTTTAGACATGTCTTGACATGCTCTTGGTTAGGTTATTTTATAAACCCGGCGGGAGTGTGGTGAAGAAATTTAAAAGTATGTGGTTGAGTGTGAACCATCCTAATACAAATCGCGTAGTATTAGGTCATTACATATGAAATTGGCGTTTTGTAAAGGAGGAACATAAAGTCGATTTTTTTTAAACATAAAATATTTATTTCGATAAGAGAAAATAGAATATCGAAAAGTATCATTGTCGTGTACGGTGTGACAGTTACCTACGGTTACGGTACGTTATGGTCAAACGTTACCTAACTACATCATTCTAATCTATGTACATTTCAGGCATAGCGTGTTATGCCATATAAGATTTAGGTGTACAGCGAAGTAGATCCTAAGGGGTCCCATATACGGTCCGGTTTTCCTTCAGTTCGGCCTTAACGGATGCAAAATCGTATCGTCTGTGTGCAATTTCGAGATCGCACCAGTCGGCCGGAATGACTGAAGCGATACGTTCCAGTGTTGCCAGCTCTTGCGAAACTACTAAACTCGCGTCGATTTCTACTAATAACTTCTTAAATAATACTTAAAACTATAAAAAAGCTACTAAACTTAGGAATTCGTAAAGCCCCCAAAAACCACGGCATTTTAGGTTTTGTTATATTAAATAAATATTATATTGAATTTTATTATACATTTTACCCTTAAATTAAAATATACTAGGAAATATTACGTATATAGTAATTAAACGGGTAATTTTAAGCAAATTACGGACGAATGTATTATTATGATAAGGTGTATTTTTTTGTGCCTAACCTAGACCATTTTGCATATGATTACTGTCTGACTCTTTCCTACTAAAACACTACTAACAACTAAATTTCTACTAAGGAGGGAATAAAATACTTAATTTAGTAGTAAAACTTGGCAACATTAATTATGGACTGTACGGATTGACTGAACGGACTATGTGTGGACAAATCGTTTCAGTTCTCGCCAGAGCCGCGGCCGTCCGGGCGTGCATCATGTACAAGCGTAGTGAGTTTTCGCGGTGTTTAATTATTACACAATTATTAAACACGACCATAGCTCGCGGTAAACCAGAACGAACTGATGCGATGTTGCCGTGTGTGTGCTCGAATCCGTTCAGGCCGAACTGACGTCAGTTGGGTCGGATGAGATTTTTTCCGTGTATGTGCTCGAATCCGTTCAGGCCGAACTGACGTCAGTTCTAACTGAAACGATCAGTCTCTCTGTCTGTCTGTCATTCTGTGGAGATCGGTTATGCTTATTTGGGAACATAAAACTGCCTCTCAGAAAACTGGTATAAAATAACGATTGAGTCTGTTTTGTCGGCAACAGCTTAAAAGAGTAGAATGGCGTAAGCTTTTTTGTATTTATAACTTTCTTAAAATGTGTTAATAATAATATCTATATGTATAAATAAATATGTATTATAAATATGTAATATAAACACACCGGCATATTTAGCGGAACACAAAAAAAAGATCCATAATTAAAAAAATATGGTTTTATTTTAAAATCTACTTACTACACTTCTTTTGTTATTTAAAGTTTCATTTGTTTTACTTAAAATGAGATCACATTAAGAACAGATTTTGCGAGTAAAGGCTATTTGTGAAAAATGGTACATTTTTGAACTTTTCATGTAACCGGGAAAAGTGAAAATTAATATTAAAATAACAATTAATTAAATTAGAAAAATGGTGATTAATATCGCGTATTTCCTCCATGTGCTCTTATGAAATGTTCTACCCGTCTAGGCATACTGAGAATGATGTTATCGATGGTCTCCTGGGATAGTTTCCACCATTCCTCAACTACGGCGATTCGCAGTTCACCCACGTTGGCAGGAGCTGGAATTCTGGACTTAACTTTTCTTTTCAGCCGAGCATTATCCTGCATAAAAACAAAATCGTCACCGATATATGGGGCAAACGGTACGACATTTTCTTCTAAAACTTCTCTGATATAGCGGTCTGCAGTCAGACTCCCTCTGTCAATCACTACCAAGTCTGTGCGAGCTCCCAAACAAATGCCCGCCCAAACCATTATTGATCCGTGGTGATCTGTAGTTTCAAAATTTGTCTGAATGTATCGTTCTCCTTTGCGTCTGTATATTCTTTGCCTGCCGTCAATTTGATTTAAGAGAATTCTGCACTCATCACTAAACAATACCTTACTCCATTGGTCCGCGTTCCAAAGTCGATGTTCCTGAGCAAAAGTTAACCTGTTTCTACGATGATTTACCTCGAGCCTTGGAGCCTTGGCGGACACAAATGAACCCAAGCCAGCTTCTTCGAACCTTCTTCGTACCGTACGCTCACTTACGGTTACACCCCGCACTGCTTCTAACTCATGTCGGGCTTGGACGGCCGTCAAACGGGGGTTCCTACGTACACGAAGCCGAATGAAACGATCATCCCTACTCGAAGTGCGTCTTTTTCTGCCTTGTCCTGCTCTTCTCACATAAGTACCGGTCTCCCTGAACCGTTGGATACTGCGATGGATCGTTGAAACTGGTCGACGAAGATCTCTGGATATCACTCTGTAGGTTTGACCATTTCTTCGCATTTCGAGTGCCCTGGCAATCTCCGTTGGGGCTAAGTCAGGCATAATTCAGTCCTCAACTCCAAAAAGATACGCGATTAAAAAAAAACTAACAAAAAACAGTATTTCAATGAAATTTTAAATCAAACTCAGAAGGAAGAAATACTCGAAGTTCGCTCCAGATAAGGTGTATTTGAATAAAATTAAAACAATTGCATAAACTGTGATGTTTAGTTGGTTTCTTAATTTGAAAATATTTCTTTTTAAATTAAATGACGTATAAACCAGCCAGCAACCTTATATGATACTGATATCAAACCTTTATTTTATGTTCCGCTTAATATGCCGGTGTGTGTATGATTGACTGATGTTCCTATATAAACGCACAGGCCAAACCATTAAGGCTGCAAAAATGAAATTTTGCACACAGATTTCTCATATGACGTAGGCATCCACTAAAAAATGATTTTTCAAAATTCAACCCCAAGGGGGTAAGGTTCTTATATTTTAATAATTGGTCATGGAAAATGGGAGATTTAAGTTTGTATGAAACTTTTTATTCCTTGGACATATTTGAATGAAATTTCGTATGAATTGAGAAAAAATAACGAGTTACGTATTTCAGTGTTTTCTAAAATTCAGCCCGTAGGTGGGCAAAATAGAGGATGAAAGTATACAACCTAATTTCACGCGGGCTAAGTCGCGGACAGATAATGCTAGTAATAAAATATATACTAACTAAAAAGAGAATAAATATAATTTTGTAACAAAAAATTAAACCAATCCACGCAATCTTCATAATTTTGAAGTCGGTAGCAGTCGGTAACAATATCTTGATAAAAACAATATTTTATAAATGTAGGTAAATAAAAAATAAATAATTTATATCAGGCCGACAACTCGAGTTCAAGTTTGCTGATACCGACTTCAAAAATATGAAGATTGAGTACCTACTTAGAGAAATAGTTAAAATTTTAGCCGAGTTTAAAAGGGGAATTATTTAGAAAATCAGTTTTATTTCACACTTTTTTGTACATTTTCACTTTGGACGTCGGTTTAATTTTTTGTTTAAAAATAATTATAACTACCTACGAAAAAAATGATTGCCGAGAAAAATTAGCAACATGGTCGAGCTGTATTGTATGTACCTATGTATTAAAGTTTATTGTTTTTGTATAAGTTTTTATACTAGACTAGTATTAACTGACTGTACCATATTATAATTATTGATATCTTAAAGTGTTTGTATTGGTATCTACAAAACTCCAATTAATAAAACGTCTGTATTGTAAACAGTTTAAAAAGAGAACTAGTACTTTAACTTTTATTGTGAATAATATGTTAATCGAATGCATATTCTGATTCGAGCTATAGGTACGTATTTTTATTTCTCGCCCATACTACAGTTTGAAGGTCATTTTTCAATGACTGAATCTTTGAAGAATGACCGTATTCAGTAAGGGCGTAGTAAGCATAAAGGTATACTTAAACGATGACACGTCAAAAATTACAAAATAAGTATTACATTTCATATGAATCCTGTTAAACTCGCTCGTACCAAAGAATATAATATATTACTAACGTACTTACGTGTACGTAAGATTAAATTATATGCTCGTACGCTTTATATAAAAATATTATTTGTAACATACCTATGTGGACAGTGGAGATTTGTAAAGCCCGCTCAACAAGTTGGCCAACAAGATGGCCATAATCATTGGCCTAAACATCATGTAGATCGGGGATTTGTGCATATCTTGGTAGGAATTGGAATGATGGCCCACACCTTGGCCATATTCTAATCGAGTAAACTGATTTTTCATGTCATGTCATGTCATTTATAGATAGATACTGGTCCTATAAGTATTCCATTCCTTTGGGAATCAATTCTTTAAAAGTGTTTAGACTTTAGAATATGCCGTATTTAATTCAATTTTTGAAATTAATATTTACTCTTTGAAAATATAATACCTGGGTAACAACCGAGCTTTGCTCGGAGCTCAGGTAGATTTAAAAAAAAATAAAAATAATCACAAAATTATTTTACCGGGGTTCGAACCCACCACATTCTGAATTTCCGAACAATGCAAAAATTAACTAAACTGCCAATCGGACTGAGATTATTGATATATTGTTGCACGATGAAAGAAAAAAAAACATATATAACTTAAAAATGCGCAGTTTCTCAGGGATAAAACCTAGCTAGATCGATTTTTCTCCCCCGAAACTCCCTGCATACTAAATATCTTGTAAGTACTTGCAGCCGTTGCCGAGATTACGATTATATATATATACAAGATTGTCTCGCTTAAAGTATAAAATATTATATTTTATGCTACGTAGCCATTATTACCGCCGCGCGCGTAACCTAAAAATGATGCGTGGAGTCCTGTTTAACGCTAAGAACTCACGGAGCGGTTTTTTCCCGTGCCCGCCGCGCCGCGGTCGTCAAACTGCGGTTTTATTTCTAAACTCACGAGACAGCGGTTTTGCGCGGTCACTCAGCCGCGTATATGGAATCTGTACCTTCACGCAACATTGAGTTCGGATATACTTTAAAAATATATAACGCGCGTGATACGGATTTCAAAATATACCCGACTGCAACATTTTTTTAAAGTATACCTACTCTATTTTGCCATACTATAATGTATACCCGTTTCAGTGTTTCTCCACTTTAAAATAGGTTCGCTAACGAATACATAGACAGACAAAGGGACGTTTTAGGATTTGTCACACTGGATGCGGTCTGCGGTCAGGTCAACGCGAACGCAGCCCGCATCATGTATGAACAACATTGTCGGTATCAATATATTTTGAATAGAATGCGATCTGACCGTTTGAACACAACCATAGAACGCATATTGGCTCGACGGGGCGGTGGGAGGGAAGGAAGCGTACCGAACGTCTTGCAGACCGATTGCCCTGACCGACAGCGTTGTTCATATATGATGCGGACTGCGTTCGCTTTGACTTAGCCGCAGCCCGAAGAACACGTCCAGTGTGACAAATCCTTTAATTTTGTATGTTAGTATAGAGAAATATAATACAAGAACAAATGTGTATAAAATACGTTTATTACAAAGGGAAATGAACTTGCTATAAAGCACAATTGGCATGAAGTAATAAAATTAAAAATAAAATTTAGCGCGCGTTATGGACATTCATTGTTCTAAGTCATGCTTACGTTTAGGTTTGCGTTCTGTGTTTAACGGCCGCCCAGCTTGAATTGTAGTCTTGGTCTTTCCTATTTTCCTGTCTTTACGTCTACTCGGGGCTGTACTTTGAACTTTAATTTTCCTTGGTATACGCCTTGTTTTTATCTGATCTGAAATGAAGTTTTGTCCTTGCTCTGATGTATTTATTTTTTTAATCATATTTGTGAATTTTCCTAGTGCACTTAGATTGTGCACTGTGGGGTTCGTTTCAAATAACTGTGTGAAGCGTTGCATTTCAGTATTAAACTCTGAAAGTGCATTTTTATATTGTGGCGGAAATGCTACAGCAACATGTTGCGAGTAAGACGAAGAATTGTCCGCATCCTGTATCGGCTCTTGTGTACTGGAGGAAGAGTACTGTGGTACTATCGAATCCAAATCATTGTTCGGTGTTGGATCCAAATTCAACATATTCATAGAGAAATTTTCATTTGTCTCATTCCCCGTCGCAATTCTTGCTAGTGAGATTCTATCATCAACAGACAGCCGAGGAGAATTAGGAAATATAACCCCAAACTTTTACTCAATGTTAAACAGGTGCTTGCAGAATTTTCCACACTTTCCAGAATCACAGTCGCAAATGGCTATATCGGCTCTGGCCGTGTAAAAAGTATTTGGACTTATCTCAGATTCCACAGTGCACTTATTATCGTTGACCTTAGAAATATTTTTAGGCTCAACTCACACTGGCACAGAGTCGAAGCGAAGCGACGCGTCATGTTTTGCACGGCGACGCGCGTGTTCGCGCGGCGACGTGCGTCTGCGCGCGACGATGCTCGTATTAGCGCGTTCGGATCACAGTGCTGGACTAGTGACTTTCGAACATTCGTGAATGGTGCTCGCTCGGCAGTATACGATGGTTGATATCGATCTTATCATGATTGCGCTAATATCAGAAGTTGAAGAGGAAGAAAGTAAAATTATATCAGAAGCTGAGAATAGGAAAATAAAACGAAAATTTTGGGTTCACGAGTTATGGAAGAAAAGACATATTCTTGGCGAATTCAAAACACTTTGTAGTAACGATTTAAGCCAGGACCCAAGATATTTTTATGATTATTATAAAATGGGCTTAGATAAATTTGAAAATTTGGTAAATATTTTGAGGCCTCACATCCAAAAGCAAGAAACAAATTTAAGAATACCAATTTCCGTTGAAGAGCGGATATCAATATGCTTGAGGTATGTACGTAAATTTTTAAGAGCTATTATTGTTATTTTTGATCGACTATGACTCGGAAAACTGTGTTCGAATTCAGCGCAAGCATAGTAATACTGGACTTGATGAACGAGCGGTACCCCTTGTGTGAGTTTGATCGAGTACGAAACGTTACTATCGCGTCTGCGTCACAGCCGAATTAGTATGGGAAATCGAACAGCGCCCCTAGCGGACGTAAGGGGAAGTTTTGATTCCGACAGACGCGATAGTAACGTTTCGTACTCGATCAAACTCACACTAGCCCCTCGGATGTGTGTGCATTTGTTATTTCAATTTGCTTTTAAATGATAGGCGGTGGTAGTACCGTAACGTACCTAGTAGTTCTGTAATTTTGCGTGAGAAGACCTTTATAACATCAGTGGATTTTTCTCGAGCGTCGTCAGAACACCCTGCCTTAGTTTCGTTACAATATGATCGACAGTTTGAGAACACAAATAGGACAAAAATAAAAGCATTTGTTTTTATTTATATAGATTTATTTATCTTGAATCATAATTTTTACGCATTATTATACAAGGTGTAAGGAACAGTTCTCCAGAAACTGATAGCATGCATATATCACATCATTTTAAGCTAAAAACTACATGACATTATTTCCGGAAAGTATAGGTAGGTATGACAAAAAATAAGTATTTATAATTTTTTGGAGAACCGTCCCACCCTGTTTACTTAGTTTAATAATTAATAAATCAGGGCATTCATCAGCCATACATAACGTCATTCACTGTAGTCATTATCGCCTTCCCTCCGTTGCCGCGTCGTCATCCCAATCGGCAATGGTATGTACGGTGAAGGTGGCAGCTCGAGATTTTCTATACGATAGCTCGAAGAAGTGCTATTTCCGAACTGATTAATGGTTGTGCAGTTGGTACTGGTTGACGTATTTGTAGAAGGAGTATAAGTGGTTGGTAGCTGTATTGTATAATAGCCGGTATTTGGCTGCATTGTATATGTGTTAACATTATAGTTAGTGGAATTAGATTGCAGCTGAAGACTTTCTGATTCGGTTCGTAGTTCTGTTGTATAGCCACTGGATGAAGAAGTATTTGCTTGCCTTGGGTTGATATTAGTTGTTTCAGGTTGAAAGGAAGCATTGGAAGCAACTTTTATTTCCGCGTCAGTTACTAAAAGTAATATCTGTCGTTTCAGTTGCGCTTGCATTTGTATTGGCATCTGTTTAACGGTTTTAGACATAGAGAGAAAAAATGTGTCTGTTGGATCTTCTTCTTTTTTCTTATTTTCCAGATATTGCGCGAATAACATTTGTGATAGTGGTTGGGACTTCTTTCGTGTAGTATCGGAATGGTTGGATAATTGTGATTCGGGTCGAGATGGCAACGCAGCGGACAAGTTGGTGTCGGTATCAGTGTTTAGGTCAGTTTCTTCGGAGCTATCTAAGTTACACGTCTGTGGTTTGTTCTGCAAGTATGGTTTTAAAAACTCCAATTCTTTTTCAAATCTTATTGGCTTATCATTTGATCTAGCAGAACCACTCTTAAATTGCCTTAATCTAATGGCCTTTTTGTAGCAATCTCGAATTCTTTTCCACCGCTTTTGACACTCCGCCTCTGAAAAAGGAACACAAAATTGTAACTTTTATTTTAATCTAATAAAATGTATTATTTACGTGTATTTTTTAAATTGTTACAGATTTCTGACTACGGCGATAAGCTTTCAAGCCTTAGGTCAAAGTTATCGAGTAGGATACAGCACTGTTTTAACAATTGTACATGAAGTTTGCGCAGCAATATGGAAATATTTACAGCCACTTGTTATGCCGAAGCCTACACAAGAATTATGGACTAAAATAGAGGAGGAATTCAGAACCATATGGAATTTCCCTAATTGTATAGGGGCAATTGACGGTAAACACGTCAATATAAGGGCTCCCTGGAATAGTGGCAGTCTCTACTTTAATTACAAAAAATATTTCAGTACTGTCTTGTTAGCCGTTGTTGACGCAAAGTACAAATTCATTATTGTTGACATTGGAGCATATGGACGTAACAGTGATAGCGGCATATTAAACAGCTCTAAATTTGGACAAAGATTACAAAATAATACGATTGATATACCGTCTAATAAAAGGTTGCCAGGTATGATAGAAGAAATGCCACATGTTTTTGTAGGAGACGAAGCATTTCCCTTGTCCGAACACATTATGAGACCATATCCTGGAAATCAGGTGTCTGACAATCATGAAAAGAAAATTTTTAATTATCGCTTAAGTCGAGCAAGGCGCCTAGTAGAAAGTGCTTTCGGAATCCTGTCACAAAAATTTGAGGTTTTTCAAAAAAAAATAAAAATGCAACCGATGCATCTTGATTCTATGGTTCTTGCATGCACATGTTTGCATAATTACATAAGAGAAAATGACGAACTCGAAAACTTGCAATTGCCAAGTAATAGTATATTACAAAATATGCGGTCAGTCGATAACCAAACTACGTCAAATGCCATGGTGATCAGAGATAAATTCAAATCTTATTTTATATCCGAGCATGGGGCAGTACCATGGCAAAACGAAATGATCACACGATGTTAAAAAAGTGGTCATAATGTTACATTATTAAACACAACTGAATACTTCATTGGATTTACATCGCGTGTACATAAAATAAAGGGTGTAAAAAAATTACCCCCAGAACCGAAAGTGGGGAAAACTACTCGTCAATACAAACATTTTTTCCCAAGAAACCATACCTGGGAAATCAAGGGTTTCCAGGATAATCGGTTTCAAAGTATATACTTGAATTGATGATATTTCATACAATTCGTGTTATTTACCCTGTTACCGATTTCGTTAGCGATTTTAAATGCTGGTAGCATGATACAAAACACGAATATGTTAATATAACAACCAAATGAGTACAAACTACGCACCTAATTATCCCTGAAAAACTTGATTTCCCAGGTATAGTTTCTTGAGGGAAAATGTTCGCATTGATAAGTAGTGTTCCCCACTTTCGGTTCTGGGTTTAATTTTTTTACACCCTTTATAACTATTGTGTATGTTATGTAAATGTAATAATAAACAGTTAGAACTTACCAGAAATTTGCATTTCACCGCTTACTTTTTGCCAGGCATTTTTCCTACAATTTTTATCACTGTAGGTTTTCGCCTTGACGTTAAACAGACATTCATATTTCTGTACTAAAAAAATTAATTTTTCATCTTCGTCCATTGTCGTATAGTTCAGCACTGTCGTCCGTCCGTAGTGGTCGGCGTCTGACGCGTCACTGCGGCCGAGTAACGCGCGGCGACTCGCGAATCCGCTCGACTCCAGCCGAGCGTCGAAGCGCGAATGCGCGCGTCAACGCGCGTCGACGTGCGCTTCCATATTTACATAGCACAAATTTGTACTTAAATAATGGAACAATAGAGATGAATATGCTATAGGCTGAAAAATATAACGCGTCGCGTCGCTTCGACTCTGTGCCAGTGTGAGTTGAGCCTTTATATGCAATGTTCATGAAGACTGCTCGAAACATTAAGGCTCAACTCACACTGGCACAGAGTCGAAGCGACGCGACGCGTTATATTTTTCAGCCTATAGCATATTCATCTCTATTGTTCCATTATTTAAGTACAAATTTGTGCTATGTAAATATGGAAGCGCACGTCGACGCGCGTTGACGCGCGCATTCGCGCTTCGACGCTCGGCTGGAGTCGAGCGGATTCGCGAGTCGCCGCGCGTTACTCGGCCGCAGTGACGCGTCAGACGCCGACCACTACGGACGGACGACAGTGCTGAACTATACGACAATGGACGAAGATGAAAAATTAATTTTTTTAGTACAGAAATATGAATGTCTGTTTAACGTCAAGGCGAAAACCTACAGTGATAAAAATTGTAGGAAAAATGCCTGGCAAAAAGTAAGCGGTGAAATGCAAATTTCTGGTAAGTTCTAACTGTTTATTATTACATTTACATAACATACACAATAGTTATAAAGGGTGTAAAAAAATTAAACCCAGAACCGAAAGTGGGGAACACTACTTATCAATGCGAACATTTTCCCTCAAGAAACTATACCTGGGAAATCAAGTTTTTCAGGGATAATTAGGTGCGTAGTTTGTACTCATTTGGTTGTTATATTAACATATTCGTGTTTTGTATCATGCTACCAGCATTTAAAATCGCTAACGAAATCGGTAACAGGGTAAATAACACGAATTGTATGAAATATCATCAATTCAAGTATATACTTTGAAACCGATTATCCTGGAAACCCTTGATTTCCCAGGTATGGTTTCTTGGGAAAAAATGTTTGTATTGACGAGTAGTTTTCCCCACTTTCGGTTCTGGGGGTAATTTTTTTACACCCTTTATTTTATGTACACGCGATGTAAATCCAATGAAGTATTCAGTTGTGTTTAATAATGTAACATTATGACCACTTTTTTAACATCGTGTGATCATTTCGTTTTGCCATGGTACTGCCCCATGCTCGGATATAAAATAAGATTTGAATTTATCTCTGATCACCATGGCATTTGACGTAGTTTGGTTATCGACTGACCGCATATTTTGTAATATACTATTACTTGGCAATTGCAAGTTTTCGAGTTCGTCATTTTCTCTTATGTAATTATGCAAACATGTGCATGCAAGAACCATAGAATCAAGATGCATCGGTTGCATTTTTATTTTTTTTTGAAAAACCTCAAATTTTTGTGACAGGATTCCGAAAGCACTTTCTACTAGGCGCCTTGCTCGACTTAAGCGATAATTAAAAATTTTCTTTTCATGATTGTCAGACACCTGATTTCCAGGATATGGTCTCATAATGTGTTCGGACAAGGGAAATGCTTCGTCTCCTACAAAAACATGTGGCATTTCTTCTATCATACCTGGCAACCTTTTATTAGACGGTATATCAATCGTATTATTTTGTAATCTTTGTCCAAATTTAGAGCTGTTTAATATGCCGCTATCACTGTTACGTCCATATGCTCCAATGTCAACAATAATGAATTTGTACTTTGCGTCAACAACGGCTAACAAGACAGTACTGAAATATTTTTTGTAATTAAAGTAGAGACTGCCACTATTCCAGGGAGCCCTTATATTGACGTGTTTACCGTCAATTGCCCCTATACAATTAGGGAAATTCCATATGGTTCTGAATTCCTCCTCTATTTTAGTCCATAATTCTTGTGTAGGCTTCGGCATAACAAGTGGCTGTAAATATTTCCATATTGCTGCGCAAACTTCATGTACAATTGTTAAAACAGTGCTGTATCCTACTCGATAACTTTGACCTAAGGCTTGAAAGCTTATCGCCGTAGTCAGAAATCTGTAACAATTTAAAAAATACACGTAAATAATACATTTTATTAGATTAAAATAAAAGTTACAATTTTGTGTTCCTTTTTCAGAGGCGGAGTGTCAAAAGCGGTGGAAAAGAATTCGAGATTGCTACAAAAAGGCCATTAGATTAAGGCAATTTAAGAGTGGTTCTGCTAGATCAAATGATAAGCCAATAAGATTTGAAAAAGAATTGGAGTTTTTAAAACCATACTTGCAGAACAAACCACAGACGTGTAACTTAGATAGCTCCGAAGAAACTGACCTAAACACTGATACCGACACCAACTTGTCCGCTGCGTTGCCATCTCGACCCGAATCACAATTATCCAACCATTCCGATACTACACGAAAGAAGTCCCAACCACTATCACAAATGTTATTCGCGCAATATCTGGAAAATAAGAAAAAAGAAGAAGATCCAACAGACACATTTTTTCTCTCTATGTCTAAAACCGTTAAACAGATGCCAATACAAATGCAAGCGCAACTGAAACGACAGATATTACTTTTAGTAACTGACGCGGAAATAAAAGTTGCTTCCAATGCTTCCTTTCAACCTGAAACAACTAATATCAACCCAAGGCAAGCAAATACTTCTTCATCCAGTGGCTATACAACAGAACTACGAACCGAATCAGAAAGTCTTCAGCTGCAATCTAATTCCACTAACTATAATGTTAACACATATACAATGCAGCCAAATACCGGCTATTATACAATACAGCTACCAACCACTTATACTCCTTCTACAAATACGTCAACCAGTACCAACTGCACAACCATTAAGCAGTTCGGAAATAGCACTTCTTCGAGCTATCGTATAGAAAATCTCGAGCTGCCACCTTCACCGTACATACCATTGCCGATTGGGATGACGACGCGGCAACGGAGGGAAGGCGATAATGACTACAGTGAATGACGTTATGTATGGCTGATGAATGCCCTGATTTATTAATTATTAAACTAAGTAAACAGGGTGGGACGGTTCTCCAAAAAATTATAAATACTTATTTTTTGTCATACCTACCTATACTTTCCGGAAATAATGTCATGTAGTTTTTAGCTTAAAATGATGTGATATATGCATGCTATCAGTTTCTGGAGAACTGTTCCTTACACCTTGTATAATAATGCGTAAAAATTATGATTCAAGATAAATAAATCTATATAAATAAAAACAAATGCTTTTATTTTTGTCCTATTTGTGTTCTCAAACTGTCGATCATATTGTAACGAAACTAAGGCAGGGTGTTCTGACGACGCTCGAGAAAAATCCACTGATGTTATAAAGGTCTTCTCACGCAAAATTACAGAACTACTAGGTACGTTACGGTACTACCACCGCCTATCATTTAAAAGCAAATTGAAATAACAAATGCACACACATCCGAGGGGCTAGTGTGAGTTTGATCGAGTACGAAACGTTACTATCGCGTCTGTCGGAATCAAAACTTCCCCTTACGTCCGCTAGGGGCGCTGTTCGATTTCCCATACTAATTCGGCTGTGACGCAGACGCGATAGTAACGTTTCGTACTCGATTAAACTCACACAAGGGGTACCGCTCGTTCATCAAGTCCAGTATTACTATGCTTGCGCTGAATTCGAACACAGTTTTCCGAGTCATAGTCGATCAAAAATAACAATAATAGCTCTTAAAAATTTACGTACATACCTCAAGCATATTGATATCCGCTCTTCAACGGAAATTGGTATTCTTAAATTTGTTTCTTGCTTTTGGATGTGAGGCCTCAAAATATTTACCAAATTTTCAAATTTATCTAAGCCCATTTTATAATAATCATAAAAATATCTTGGGTCCTGGCTTAAATCGTTACTACAAAGTGTTTTGAATTCGCCAAGAATATGTCTTTTCTTCCATAACTCGTGAACCCAAAATTTTCGTTTTATTTTCCTATTCTCAGCTTCTGATATAATTTTACTTTCTTCCTCTTCAACTTCTGATATTAGCGCAATCATGATAAGATCGATATCAACCATCGTATACTGCCGAGCGAGCACCATTCACGAATGTTCGAAAGTCACTAGTCCAGCACTGTGATCCGAACGCGCTAATACGAGCATCGTCGCGCGCAGACGCACGTCGCCGCGCGAACACGCGCGTCGCCGTGCAAAACATGACGCGTCGCTTCGCTTCGACTCTGTGCCAGTGTGAGTTGAGCCAAAGAATCCGTGATTTTTCGCGTGTTAGCGTAAGAAATGATCCGCCGGTGAAAATAATTTTGTAAATAAAATTTCAAAAATGGTTCAAAAATAAACTTTTTACCCAGCTCGTTCTTTTCTACAGCTTCTTTAATAGCGGCAAAAACCAACGTATAATTGGACTCATTTTGCTCAGTATGTAGGTATACTTGGTATAGCACAAGCCAATGGAAGACCACCAATTTTGTGAGATGTAAAAACTAGAGTAATCGCAGAACTTGTCTGGTCACACGATGATGTTGTGTCTACAAATATCATATTCTCATATGATAGAAATACCAGTTTTGTGAGAGGAGTAATTATGACGATAATCCTGGGAATTTGTTTCAACAGTATCACGTAGCCTTTGTTACTTAAACTCTCAATTTTCACTTTTATAAGTTCTGGGAGACTGCATTCATTACGATTCCATACTTTTCAGTGCGCCATTTATTGTGCATGTAGTGTAGTACACATGATTTTCGGAGGGATTTATTTGAGAATTCGATAGAATATCTATTCAATTTACAGCAGTATCTTGAAACGAGTCCAATATGTTCAACTCGTAATTTATTGCTGCGTAAGGTGTCATTCCACTATCGAAATATTTCTTATAAGTTTCTTCAGTTTCCTGACTGCATTTTAGTGAATTCAATTCTTCGGCAACGTAAACGCGACAACAGATTGTCGTATCGAATAGTGTCCTTGTTGACTTTTTTGATAACAAAGTCTATTTTAGCCTTACTGTTTTGTCCACGAGATGACACAACAGGTTTTTTTATTGAACGATGAATGTTGACATGTATAGGTTTTTCGAAACAAGAAGCGCTTCAACGAAGTATATGACTTTCGAACTATCCAGTTAGCGTTCGTAAAATTTGAAAATTTCAAACAAACTCGTCGATAAACTTAACATATCGTTCTTGTTCTACATTTTGATCAGCTTTCAGTCTAAATTGCATGGAGTACTTTTCGTCCGATTCAAAATCCAGATTTACGATAAGTCCGCAATTTTCAGTTATAAAACTCTCTAAGCTGGCTTTATCTATCATTATACACACTTTTTACACTAACAGGATCACAAACTATACAGTTACCTATCACTTTATAATATACTTCGTACCGTACTATACACATTACCTGCTTTTTTAATTAAAAACACTTGAAATCACATTTTAAACAGTACTGACTCGCACGTGGTAAGAAAATAATGCAATAAACAAAATATTGTGTCAGCCGGCGGGTGAAATGGAAATAACAGTTTAAATAGTAACTTGACAAAAGAGTACCAAACGATTGCTTCGTTGCGGTCGGGTATATTTTCAACTACCTACCCGGGCGTATCCTAAATTTGTAAGTATACCCCAAGTATAACCGATGTCAACACAAGCCAGTGACGTTAAAAATGTTAGGTAAGGTACGCTTTAGTGAAATGATTTCCGCTTTTTGGATTTGAAAATATACGCTACCGCAACACGTCATGAGGGTTGTGTGCAGGTATAAATTCCATATACGCCACACAGCCGCCGCTGATTATCGCCCGCAAACATGACGGGCGCAGATCGCAGGAGGCGCGGTTGTAAAAAGGCAAAATACATATTTACAATAGAATTTCTGAATTTCGCCCGCGAACCGAACGCAGAGCGTGCGGGCGCTACCCGCCGAGGCTGCGGATGACCGCGAACCGCGCGATTCTACTAGTTGCCCGTCGCTGCAGCGGGACCCGCGAAGAACCGCGCACACCGGGGGTGTCAAAACGCGCCGTGAGTTACATACATATTACATATCTGCATTTTACAGTTGCGGGCCCGCAACGCTCCGTGAGTTCTTAGCCTTAGCGTTAAATTAAAGTTAAAAAAATGGAGATAGAGTTCCGGTAGTTCGGAGTTTTTTTTTGGTAGAAATATTATTTTCCTGTTCAGTAAGTATATTTTTCGAATTTCTTAAATAAAAACAAAAAACCAAAAACACTCATTTTGGGCTCTATAATTGTTTATAACTTTTCCAATTACATATTTAAGTACTATTCACTATGCACTATGCACTTCTAGCACAATTTTCTAGACGTCACTACCCGAATTTATCGAGTTATCACACTATTATTGTATCAAACATAGTTGTAGGGCCAGTATGACTATTTGACACGAAAATCAGTTTATCGCCTTCATAAATCATTGGTCGCCTAGACTACCAACAAATGTTTCGATTCCTTTGATAAATCGATATTTTGATAAAATAAATCTAGTAGGTAGCCACATTTTATCTGGCGAAAAATATTAATTGATACACTCCATTGAAAGTAATTTTCAGAATAATTATTCTCGGAGTGCCTATCAGAGTGATCCATAAGTCGTCCGCGTAAAGCTGATCTGAACAGCTTGTACGTTGGTATAATGCGCACCTTAGATATTTGTCAAAACAAATCATTACAGACGATAATTTTTATTGCACGACGATTTCCTCGTGTTTCGATATAGAATTTGGTAAATCATTTAGGTGCCTATCTTGTTATTGGTTGTATGTTGATCTTTTATTAAGATTGATCTCATATAATACCGAATAACGTTAAGATTGCCCTTGAAATGTGTATAAGTACAATGTTAACTTACTGGTTAGCGGAGCAACGTTATGTAAAACATGAAATTAACATCAATAATTGTGTAACAAGTTATCTACCTAATTTTATGGTGAAATATATTCTTTTGAGTTTTTTGATTAAAATTTTTGCATCATCAAAATTATTCTAGTTGGTAATATGGATACATAAAGGATGGTCTGGACTGGACTTTGGACTCGGCCACTGCTGGGACGTGCATTCCTGATTCTCTGCGGCGGGGCAGGCAGACATCACGTCGAGCATTAGCACGGGGACCGTGACTCAGGAGAACATCGTGAAACGATCCGAGCACTATTTCAATGTTGGAGTTTGGACACATTGTATCAGCTTTGAATTCTTCATAAATTTCTAAAATTCCGCTCATGTTGTCTTTTACCTACCCTTAGACATCAGTTTCCGTTGCAACTACATATAATATATCCAGCTATTTACAGCTACTTACCCATAATAATCTTACTGTGGGATATGTGGTAGTAACTAGTAGTCCCAAAGAGAGATATCCGACCGAGCGAGATGGTATGCTCGCTCAGGCCGAAGCCCACTTGTATACCTAAATTTCGGATGTTGTATATATAGCGACGAGCTGTGAAAACTTCGATAGATAGCGCGATTCAGGATCGTGGCGCTAATTAGGCCACCACATCACTCCCCCCGACGACCGGAGGTTGAATCTTGAGTCTTCTGCTTGAGTCGCCAGTGCCAGAGAGTCCCCGTGACGTAAGTCGGAACTGTGCTGCTGCTGCACGGGCTCCAGGGAGTCAGAGTGCTGCCGTGCGGGGCCGATGCTACGTGCTGCCTAGGAGAGATGTGCTGTGCTTGCTGACCGGTCGTTGTAGTGAGAGTGCCCGATGAAGCTGATGAGGGGTTCGACCAGGCCACGCTGCGTTGCGGCTGGTGGTCGAGGTACTCGAAGAGGCTGAGTGCTGTCTGGCGTGGTGCGAAGGGGTGGGGAGTGATGATGTCCAGAAGGAAGCGTGTTATGTCCAGGGTCATCAATGTGAGTATATAGGAAGCCCCAAAGGGAGATCTCCGACCGAGCGAGATGGTAGACCGGAGGTTGAATATTGAGTCTTCTGCTTGAGTCGCCAGTGTCAGAGAGTCCCAGTGAGTCGTAACTGTGCTGCTGCTGTACGGGCTCCAGTAGGTCGGAGTGTTGACGTGCGGGGCGACGTACGTATACGTATACAGTACGAATTTTCAGACGAGCATTTAGGTAGGTAGCTAAGTACTTAGGAGATATGTAGGTACTAGGTCATATTATGCAATATGGTGTAATACTTAAAAGTAGTTCTTAGTTCATACTATCCTAGTACATACTTGATACTTACATAATATAAACAACAGTCATCTACATCCTGGGCATTTAATGTGTAACTCAAAGAATTGATTAAGATTTGCGTTTGTATTTGCGGTTAATTATTATTTATTTCAAACAATATTAATGAGTGTACAGGGAAAAGAGTACGTATTATGCTGTGGACAAGCACGTCCTTTCAGATCATTAAACTAACGTACGTCCAAGTACGGAGGACCACTATTAATGTTGAGTTTCTATTATTATAATGGTGTACGGTGTACCTATTGATCAATGATCTGATTTTCGGTTACGTGGAAAAGTTTAAAGCTCCTTATTATAAAATATAATTAAGTATTATAAAGTAAGTGTTCCGTTTATTACGGTTATTAGTTATTATTACTATTCCCTAAAAATATATTAAAGTTGCACAAAATGAGACATTTTGGCAAATATATCGCCATTAAAAAAAAAATGGGCAAAAGAAAGTAAAAAAAAAATAGAGATGTCATATTTCAAAATATTATGTCAAAATGACGTCGAAACTCGAAACTCAAACGTAAATCTGAAAATAAAAATCACCTATGGAATTTATTGCGTCTGATATTATTTTTATTTGTATAATTGTTATTGTTTATATAAAATTATTTTTTGATAACTCCACGCATAGAATAACAAACACAAGTACATGCCGCGATAGTTGTTGAAATAATCGGAACATATATAAAGGCGCTGGTACTGCATTTAAGCAGTATTTGATACGGCACGCGTCCAGTGGGTCGCTCCGTAGTTTCTCTTAGTAAATATTAAGTTGTTTTAGGAACTTCTCACGAAATGGCGTCCAGGGATCCCGCTTCCGACCAACTTGTAAACTTCAAAAAAGGCGTGAAGGTTAGTATCTTTCAACTACTTTACAGGACAGTGGTAAGAAATCTAACACCACAGAATGTTTCAAATTAGCAACGCTTTATTAATATGTTGACATGACAGTGCTATAATTTTTTTTTTAATAATGATGTTTTTTTTGGTCATTCTATAAAATAGTGCGAATTTTTTACTTTATTCTAATTACTTTTAAATTCTTGCTGTTAAGTAAGTTGTGTTGTTGTTTTGGACTTTGTATTATTCTAAATGTGTAAAGTATAATATTAAATGATATTACGTTTGCTTATAACCAACAATTGTCTTTACCTGACACGAGGTATTAAGTTGGCCTCAAATATTTAAATCTTGTTCAAATAGAATGCATATCTATTTTTATGGTGACTACTGACTGATCCTATTTTGATATATACCATTCCAATCAATAGATGCCTAATTTTGTTATATCTTAAAAAGCTGAGCGAAGTAATTAGCATATTTTCAAAACTATTTACTGTAAGAAAATATTAAGTACTTATTTTACTTAAATAATTTCTTGTAATTTTTTATTTTGTGAACAACTATTTTAAGTAGGTATTTAGCAAACATAACAAAATTAACATGAGTTCTATTCTCCTATATTTAAATACTTGCAGTGTTGTCTCGGTTAAAAGTATATAAATCACAAATAATTTACTAATTATTTAGTCATAATATTTATTAATAGGGATGAATCATAAGGTGAGTAGCTGTGGAGTTTAAGTTACAATAATAATTTACTTTACACATTCAATTGTTATCCCAATTCCAATGATAGTATCATTACTAGTCATAATATTGATGATATCTAGGTAGACTAGCATATTTAAAATATAATATATATCATCTGAAAATCAATTACGGATACTTCAGGCACATGGTTCTCTGATTGTGTAAACACATTTAGACAAGAACATATTTGTCATACTCAAAGTCTACTTAAATACAAGAAGGTTCTGATTTTCAAGTGTTCATGATTCCTTATTTAAATATATGACAATAATATTATATTAAGCCTTTATAAGGAATTCATAATACAATACCTATTGAAGATTATATAAGGATGTATTTTAATTATTATTTAGTTGTTTATTTGAGTAAAAAAATTAAAATATTCTTTTTTTGTTAACAGGATTCGCCTGGCTACATTACCACTAAATATGGAGCGCCTGTGGGAGTCAAGACTGCCATACAGACCGTCGGCAAGAATGGACCTCTGCTACTCCAAGACGCTGAATTCCTTGACGAAATTTCCTCCTTTGACAGGGAACGTATCCCAGAAAGAGTAGTACACGCGAAGGGAGCTGGAGCTTTTGGTTATTTCGAAGTAACCCATGACATCACCAAATACTCTGCAGCCAAGATCTTTGAATCCATTGGTAAGCAGACCCCATTGGCTGTGAGATTCTCCACTGTCGGAGGTGAGAGTGGCTCAGCTGACACCGTCCGTGACCCTCGTGGATTTGCAGTTAAGTTCTACACAGATGATGGAATTTGGGATCTTGTTGGAAACAACACTCCCATTTTCTTCATCAGGGACGCAGCACTCTTCCCCAGCTTCATTCACACGCAGAAGAGAAACCCGGCGACTCACTTGAAGGATGCTGATATGTTCTGGGACTTCATGACTCTCAGACCAGAGACCATGCATCAAGTCCTCTACATCTTTGGTGACCGTGGTATTCCTGATGGTTACAGGCACATGAATGGATATGGATCTCACACATTCAAACTCATTAACGCACAAGGAGTGGCACACTGGGTTAAATTCCACTACAAAACTGACCAAGGCATCAAGAACTTGCCCGTTGACAAGGCCAGTGAGCTCGCTGCTTCTGACCCAGATTACTCTATCAGAGATCTGTATAATGCTATCGCCAAGGGTGACTTCCCGAGCTGGACCTTCTACATCCAAGTTATGACAATGGCACAAGCGGAGACTGCGAAATTCAATCCATTCGACTTGACTAAAGTATGGCCCCATTCGGAATATCCTTTGATTCCAGTTGGAAAGATCGTTTTAAATAGGAATCCCACTAACTACTTCGCCGAGGTTGAACAGCTTGCGTTCAGCCCCTCAAATATGGTGCCCGGTATCGACGCTTCCCCCGACAAGATGTTGCAAGGTCGTATGTTTGCTTACAGCGACACCCACCGTCACCGCCTCGGTGCCAACTATCTACAGATCCCAGTCAATTGCCCCTTCCGCGTGACAGTCTCCAATTACCAACGCGATGGCCCTCAGACCATCCAACACCAGAACGGATGTCCCAACTACTTCCCCAACTCGTTCTCTGGCCCTCAGGAGTGCCCGAGGGCGCAGCGCCTGCAGCCCAGATGGAACGTGTCCGGTGACGTCGACAGGTATGACAACGGACAGACGGAGGACAATTTCTCACAAGCCACCATCTTGTACCAGAAAGTCTTCAGCGACGCGGAAAAGCAACGACTAGTACAAAACTTTGTAGGTCACCTGAAGGACGCGGCTGGTTTCATCCAAGAGCGCGGCATCAAGCTGTTCGCTCAAATCCACCCTGACCTCGGCAGCAAAGTTGCGGCTGGACTCGCCCCTTACAAGAAATACCACGCTAACTTGTAATTTTTTTAATTTAAGGGTAAGTTCACACCGCGATGATACGCGGAGCTGCATTTTTGAAATAGCTACTCGACATTGAAGTTTATCGACTACACATAAATATTCAGAACATTAAATCATCGCTGCACATGCTGCATATTTGAACTCTTACAATGAAATGTGTATCTTGTGTAATGAACAAAGTTAAATTTTGAATAGCTATATTAAAAATGCAGCGCCATGTCGCGTATCGTTTCGTTTCGCTGTGAATTGACCCTAAGAACTGACTTGGGTGCTATACATACCATATTGAGTATTGACATAATATTGCATAATTGGAAAGTAATGGTGGTATCTTGTAGTACATTAATAAGACTGTGGGGTGTTCTATACATTTATTATAATATTATATTGCATAAACTTTATCAATTATTATTATTTAAAATTTAAAAATGATCATTTTATGACCTATATTATAAATCGTTAAGATTATAAATAAATAATTCAATGGACTTTGATTTTTATTAATTTTAGGTTTTGGTTTTAGGAAAGGGATAAACTCTATCCAGAAGTTTGAAATCCAGTGCCTAGTTCTTTTGTTGTTTATGTAATAAATAGGTACCTATATTATAAATATTAATGCGGCCTTTACTTAAGTGAGTTTTAATGCTACAATTGTTCTTAAAATTAATCATAAGTGTTTAGTTGTTGGAAATTGAAATGAGGTTTAAGCCCAACGTATTTAAAAAATTGAAGATCAAAAATGTAATAAGTAGGTAACTAAGTATCAGGAGGATATTGACGTAAAATTCTCTATCTTTGTTATTTTATCAGGTAATTTACAATACATAATTCACAAATTAGGTACATTGATAGCAATCGAAAATATTACGTTCCTATCATCTTTATCTCAAGGAGAACGATAATGGGATTTGCGTGTAATTACTATAAATACAATATATCCATATAATGAAAACTAAGGTAAATGCCCCTATATTCGAGATCGTAAGACTTATGAATTCAAGATTTTTGAATTAGATAACTAAACAAAATATCGGTTTAATTTATTTTTATAATGAATACTGGTATTTTGCCCGTATTATAATATAATGCTTATATTATATTCAATTACCTATTATTTTTTAAATATTACTGCTTTTGTGGACCTCTTGTTTGTACCTTACTTCGTGATAAAATTTGACTCTGCTTTTAAGTTCGTGAGTTCTTGGCCGCTATTTCGTGATACTATTTATAAAGAACATTATGATAATTTACAAAGAAAATATTGGAAGAAATTATTTAATTGAAAAGAAGAAATTCTTTAATTAAAATAATGAGGATCAATCACATAATAATAGCAACTCTATTTTTTATTAAGTACATCGTACCTATGTGTAATATTTTACTCAGCGTTTTATTTTTTATATTATTAAAATCCGTCAGGAAATGGTAGATATATTAAAGTTGCTAATTAAAAACGCGCGCTCCTGCTGAATTGTTTACGATGACGTCATCTGTCACGACACGTTCGGCGACAGTATCATTTTCTGATCGACGTAGCATGCTCGACACAGTCGAAAGCCTTGGATAGATCACAAAAGACACCCAAGTGCATCGTGCGATCCCTCCCAGGCCCCAAAATATGCTGCATAGAAGACTGATGCCTGCGTCTGTTGTGGACCGACCTTTAGTAAACCCAAATCGATTCCTTTGTAATAAATTATTTAAGTTAAAGTGAACAATCAAATGATTTAAGATTATTTTGTCAAAAATTTTACTGAAAGTCGGTAGTATAGATATTGGTCTAAAATCAGATTTATTCCTAGCCTTGAAAAGAGGCATCACCTTGCTATGCTTCATTAGGTCAGGGAACACACCTTTCTTAACACTAAGTTCAAATTGAGGGTTACGACTGCTTCTGCCTCTTCCAGTCTCATCTGCATTTATCTTCCAAGTGGTTTTCACATTATTTTTAGCGTTCATTATTTTTCCTTTTTTATGTGAAGTGCCTTCGCTGCTTGACAGACATTTTTGAATTTTTTAAAATATTTCTTGACATATATATGTAGTATAAAAGATTCACTCCTATCAAATGTCTTTACATTGTACAAATCATATAATCTTCGTATACTTACTATAATTCCTGCAGTTGCCCAGTTTTGAAAATTACTTTTTCTATTATTTAAATTGATCGTTTTAGAAGTAAATACAGAATTGAACTGGGTTCTTATTCTTTTAAATAGTTTAATAAACGCTTCATATGTGTTATTTAACCCATCTAACTGTTGAATATCTGAAACTAATTTACCTCTAAGTTTCTCAATACGTTTTGTATTCACAGGAATATAAACAAGCTTTTCCTCAGGGCTATTTTCACAATAAATATTAAATGAAGCAAACTGTCTGCAGTGATCAGAGCTAAGCATATTCATTATTTCTTTTTTATAATATTGGTGAAAATGTTCGACGATTTCGATTTTTATAAAAAATAATATATTTAATTATTCAAAGTATATACCATTGCCGTACTAAAAAAATCATTCGGACAGGAATCTTTGAAGGCGCGTTGGACTGCCCCATCGGAGTTGAATTTTTTTTCTTGCAAGAAGTTGTCCAAATTTGGAAAAAAATGGTAATATGTTGGAGCAAGGTCCGGGGAGTAAGGTGGATGACATTCCAATTGAAGCTCCTCTAATTTGGTTGCCGACTGTTGTGTAGTGTGTGGTCTAGCGTTGTCCTGAAGCAGCAGTGGCCTAGAGCGAATGACCAACCACGGTTGTTTAGCAGCTAGCTTTTCCATCATGATTAGCAGTGGCTGGTAATAGACATCTGCCGTAATCGTCAGGCCAGGTTTAAGAAAGCTGTAGTGAACGACACCGGCACTAGTCCACCAAACGCTCATGAGTCAATTTTTTTGAGTCAATTTTCGCTTGAGGCAGGCTTTGGCTGGTTCGCCAGGGTTCAGCCATTGCGATGAGATTTCCGATTATCGTACAGGATCCACTTTTCATCACAGGTAATGATTCGATTTAAAATCCCATCATTATTGTTCCGGTTGAGTTATGTAACGCAGCAGTCGACGCGCGTTTGTCGGTTTGCTGCACTCAATTCACGAGGTATCCACCTTTCAAGCTTTTTCACATTCCCAATTTGCTTCAAGTGGATTAAAACAGTTTTATCACTAACTCCGCAGCTTGAAGCTAACTCGGACGTGGTTTGCGATGGAATGCTTCGACAATAGCCTTCAATTCTTCATTATCAAATTTGGTCTTCTGCCGTTCACGGGGCTTCTTCTGCAGGTCGAAATTTTCAGAACGAAAACGTTGGAACAAAAAATGCACTGTGTTTTCTTTTGCGACAGCGCTGCCATACACATCATCCCTCGAGCCGTTTCTGCAGCACTGGTGCCTCAGTGGAACTCGTATTCGAAAATAATACGATATTTCAAGTTTTCCATTTTTTAAACAGAGTGACGCAAAGTAAAACCAAAAGAGGAAAAAACAAATGAATTACGGTTTTCCAAACACAAATGCATGAGTAAATAGCGGTATAAATTTAAAATTGGAATTCCCAACCAAAGAAGATATGTTTGAGATCAAAGTGTCAAGAACGCCAATTTCATTTGTAAGGGTCTAATATTTTTGTCAACACTTGTTCCATGATTTGTTCAAAGGAATCGTATAAAACTGATGGAGGCCTGTATACGCTTACAATAATAAGGTGGCTAAACTCAATACAGGCTACCCATATTATTCGTTCAATAGCGAGTCTTACTATATATTTACATTCTTTAATTTTTAATTTTTTATTAGTTAATATTATAGAGCAACCTCTAATGGCATTCTCTCGACTGGATCGAACTAGCTACCTGGTGACCACAAAAGTTAAAATATTATATTAATTCATATTTCTAAACCAATGTTCTGATATAAGTACACTACCTAATATAAGTGTTATGTACATTAAGAAACAACTCAATCTCTAATTCTTTCCCTACCATTCCTTGCTAATTTTGGTGCACCAGGTTTACATAAAATTAAATTTTTTGGTAGGAAATTAATTCATTTGTATAATTCATATTATTGTTTATCACATTCTCTGTTGTCAGAAACTAATTCAAATTATTTAGAACGTATTCCAAGCTGTTAAGTGTCTGTATAGTTGTCAGAATAAAGACACTGCTCAATAAAGCAGTTTAGCTTTAGCCAATTCTTTGACTGTTATAAACATAAAAAATAAATAGCCATTTAGCTATGCGTCGAGTTAAAAACTGTGATAAGAAATAAGTACTTATCATTTATTATATTATTAAAATTATTAAATCTAAAACTTAAAATATTATTAATGTCAACCACATCTATTTGTGGTTGAGTGTTACTTCAAACTATACAATTTTGATTCGTAGCACGACACATTAGGCTGTTTAACTTAAACCTAATATAATTTTCGTTACTCTCGTGTGGCAGTTTTTTAATGTGACGAAAGGTAAACAATATAAGTTTCGTAACATTTTCTTTGTTACTCAAAATGTGTATGTAATCTGTTATCTGTTTTTTGTTTATCTTTCCTCATCTCCTCGCTAATATAACTATAGTTGTGTTAGGGCAATAAGTAGCATTAACTGCCCGGTTAACTATTTGTTCATAATATGCCTCGGGCACACATGAGCTAGTTAGTTACTTGTTGTCCTGTACACAAATTATTTAGATACTCATCACAGTAGATATTAATTAATACGGCCTCTGGATAGGTATCTTAATATAATATTTTTAGTGTGAGCCCTCAACTCTGAACAGATGACTGAACTATTACTTGATAGTAATAGTTCAGTCATCTGTTCAGAGTTGAGGCCATGAATGACCTATATTTTTGAGACATTGCAATTATCGTTAATGATGGAGTTTACTCGTTCCCATTGATAAACTCGTTGCTCATTATAGTGGGCAATTTCTATTACTTATGTCATTCATGGCAGATATGTGTGCAGTAATTTCTTTTGTGCTAATTCATATTTAATTTTAATTTCAGTTAAAGAGCTGTGTAATTCTGAAATTTCAGATTGAAGGCTGTAGTACATCCGCCTCATAGTCAATCCTTGTGTTTTGTAACTGCTGGCAGCTGCTTAATAATAGAGTTTTTATTAATATTTTATTTTTAGACATATTTTTAAGCAGCGTTATAAATTTCTTTTTTTTTGTAATAAGTTTTGTTTCTTTCTAATACATTTCATAACTTTCACATATTTTTGAAACTTATTTTTACTATTCATAATATGACAGGCCGTAATTGTGTCATCCCCAGTAAAAGTCTATGGTAGGTAGTTAAGTTATTTTTGGATCAGTCATTTACACTTCTTAATAGTTCATCGCAACTTTGTGTTTCCTCTGATTTTTTACTGTTTAACTGACTTTCTAGGGACTTTATGTAGTCTTGAGCATCTTGCAGCTTATTTTTAATGTAAGAAGTGTCTTCAAGAGATTGTTCATATTTCACTCTACAATTGTCAACGCAGTCCACGACACTTTGTAACTCCAAGTTATGTTGATTTTTTCACAGATTTTTTCATATTTTTGGTTTAATTTGTTAAGTTCTGATTTTAAATCCGCTTTTTTTTTGCAAAATTTAAGTATTTTTATTTCACTATCATCACGTTCAATAAGCAGCTGTTGACATTGCATCTTAGAGTGCTTTGGCTCTTTAAGAGCAGCCCGCAGCTGCTCTTCCATCTGGCGGGCTAGATTTGATATACCTACTACTACCCATTATTAACCCTCGACGAAAACAGAGGGGTGTTATAAGTTTGACGTGTTTGTCTGGCTCTGGGGTCGTAGCTCCCGAACGAATGAACCGATTTTGATCTTGTTTTTTTTAAACCAGATTGTATATCAATCCATTAAGACAAAAATAATCTTATCCAACATAACCGTAACATAAATAAAATCGATAGTAAAACACAAAACAAATTTTTTAATAAGCGTATTAGGCACCTAGTAGACTAGGGCTATTGAAACAACATACTGTCCAAATAGATATAATATTTATATAATATTATGTTCCATAAGCTCTCGCATGTTCTACTTACCTAGTTAACCCTCTAGTCTCAGGTGTACTGGATTACCTTGTCATTGTACATGACCGGTTTTAATTCAATACAAATAAGTACTCTTTCGCTTTCACGACTGGGCGTAATTTTGGTGGCAGTTGCAAAAAGTATACCATGTAGGTCTGTACTGCCAAAGCCATCGCGTTCTTTTACTGGATCCATAAAAATGCCGCATTTTTTACTGCAACAAGGTAACATAAGACAAGTTTAACCTTTCCCTTCCTTGGTCTAGTAGATATTGTCACGTGGGATAAATTAATCGTATCACGTATGTTGGTTTTGTTGTCTCTGTAAAATTATAAAGGCGTTGCAAGTGTTTAATTGGCAATGGGCATATTATTACAGACCATTGGGGTACTCCAAAATTCTTGGTCGCCTTTTTGAATTAGAACTTTGTAGTATATGTATTACCTTACCTACCTGTTATTTTTAACAAATAAACAAAATTTTCCAATTTTTTAGCCGGCTACGTAAATTATACATTTATATGTTACCTGTTCCATATAATATGAATCGAAAAAAACATTATGCTGGTAACCCAATCTATTGACATATATTAAAAATAAATTTAAAATCACAACCACAAACGGCGGAGCGATCGCGTATTACAATACATACACAATCATACAGTCAAACAATAAACCTCCTTTTTGAAAATTGGTTAAAAATCAAATCAGTTCAGCTATGTTAATAATTACAATTAGATATTTTATTTAACAAAGGTTTAAAATATGATGATTACAATTTATAACATAGTAAATAGTAAGTGTTTTGTTTTAATATTTAACACGAATGATAAAATAATTAAACTCGAATTTGCATTTAGCGTGAGGCAAGTAGACGTTTAGGTACTTAGCTGGGTGTAGGTTCCGGTATGTAGTCAGTGTTTTACTTGTAGTGATTACAATATTCTTATTGTTATAAATTTAGCCTCAAAAGGGCATTGCACTATCTGATAGGCGTGGCACCAGAATTATAGTTATCGTTTTTGTTCCAATCAATTTTGTAAAATATATTATAGGTACATAGCGTTTATACATATATAATTATGCAAATTTAAGGATGTAGGCACATATAATTAATATGAAAACAGCATACTATTAATTCTTCCTTGTCAGCATCTTTTGTGTATTTACTAGCTTTTGCCCGTGGCTTCGCCCCTGTGGAATATAAATGGAGACAAAACTTCTTCGGCAAATAATTATACTCACTGCAATGTACTTCTGTACACAATATTGAAAATTGTTTTTTAGGGTTTCGTACCCAATGGGTAAAACGGGACCCCATCACCTCGACGCGACGTGCGAGACCGCTTGATATAATATTATATTTTTCGTGCTTGAATATAAATTTTACAATGTCTTCTAAATATAAGATATTAATTTAAGCTCTATGGTTTATAGGGCTACTATAATGTATATAAAATGCTTAAAGTGAGTATCGTATTTAATTTGTTAAGGATCAAAATGTGTACGCCACCCTGCCGGCCGGTCGGCCCACAATGTCCCTGCATTTTAAATCTGTAATATCTTCGAAAATATTCATTCAAATAACATGCTGTAAAGAGCCATATCGATATATATTGAATGAATAATGTATTTAAGGTACTTAATTAGATAAGGATTAATATCTATATCTATTTATTAAAAAAACCCGCATCAAAATCCGTTGCGGAGTTTTAAAGATCTAAGCATACATAGGGACAGACAGATAAAGCGACTTTGTTTTATACTATGTGATATTAACTGAATGTAAGTAGGTATGTAGTGTTGTGATCTCTTTCTATTCCGATACCTATACCTACCTATGGTACCTACCATTTCCTCTCAGAACGCACATGTATACTTAATGTAGTCCCAGGGACAATACCACGTATTTGACTCAAGTACTAAACTACAAAATAGCTAAAATAAAAAAAATCGCTTCATTTAACTCTTAATTGTGTCGTCGCTAAAAGAGATTTCACATTGATTAGGTCCGATCATGGAGCAAATATAGACGTCTATATTTGCTTCATGGGTCCGATATTCTTTATCGCGCTGATATCGTCGCTGCGCCTGCCAAGTTCCATATGTGGTTTTGGGAAACGACAATTGGCATAAAAAATACAAAACTATGAATGCAGTTTCATAGACATTTGTTAAAGACACATTTTAAATACGAAATTTTCCATAACCATCAAATATTTATGGAGTAAGAATTTTTTTTCGTATACATAACTTGTTTGCCACAGTACAAAAAATTCAGTATGTACTACCATGACATTTACACGGATTTGTCAGTAAAATTTTGTTAATTTAAGGTTTGTCATTATGTGATAAATTATTATACTTTCTCTCTTAAATCATTTAAACAGTTGGCTTTCAAGGTTATACAAATTTGGAGATAATACACATCTCTGTCTTGACACCCTTTTAGATATCAAATTTCTTTGGATCCATAAAGATCATCCATAATTCCATTCAATGGCAACACCGACCATAACCTTCATATTTTTAGGTCATTACATATGAAATTGGCGTTTTGTAAAGGAGGAACATAAAGTCGATTTTTTCAAATATAATACATTTATTTAATCAAAGTATATACCATTTCTATCTTTGCACTTTTGCCATCTCATAGGTAGTTCATTGATTCCTTTACTGAAAAAACCATTCGGACAGGAATCAATAAAATCTTTGAAGGCGTTTTGGACTGCCCCATCGAAGTTGATTTTTTTTCCTTGCAAGAAGTTATACAAATTTCAAAATAAATGGTAATCTGTTGGAGTAAAGTCCGGGGAGTACGGTGGATGTCTTAGACATTCCAATTGAAGCTCATCTAACTTGGTAGCCGTCTGTTGTGCAGTGTGTGGTCTAGCGTTGTCCTGAAGCAGCAGTTGCCTAGTGAATGACCAACCTCGATTGCATTAGCAGCTAGCTTTTCCATCATGATTTGTAGTTGCTGGCAATAGACATCTGCCGTAATCGTCTGGCCAGATTTAAGAAAGCTGTAGTGAGCGACACGTAACTTTTTTTGAAGCCCAGAAGTAATTTTTTGAGTCAATTTTCGCTTGGGGCAGGCTTTGGCTGGTTCGCCAGGGTTCAGCTATTGCGATGAGCGTTTCCGATTATCGTACAGGATCCACTTTTCATCACAGGTAATGATTCGATTTAAAATCTCTTCTTTTCTTTCGAAGAAGTTTCGAGGGGAGGCGCAAAAATTTAATAGCCTATGGGCGGAAAGTGTGTTAAGCGCCTTACTCACCATCCAGCCTGCAAATCCAGCACCGCTACTAATGGCCGTCATTAGTGTCAATAATTTCTAATTTTTGCCTACAAGTCCGCGGCCTTGGATTTGCAGGTTGGACCGTCAGTATGGCGCTTAAATCCGACACTGTAAATATATACAATATTTACACATTTAAATTGCGTATCTAATATCTAAGAACCCTAAAAATTGAAACTAAAAAAAAATATAATTATGGTTGAATTTCGACCACAGGGCTATCTCTAGTATATACTCAATATATTAGGTCTTTACCTATGAAATTGCCGTTTTGTATGAAAAAAGTTAAAGGAATTTTTTTATGTATTTTTTATTTGTATTAATCGAAGTAAACACCCATGCAATCAATGCATCTTTGCCAACGCAGTGGTAGTTTATTGATGCCCTTCTAACGAAATCAGCTGGACGGGAGGCAACAAATTCTTCAAAGGCATTTTGTACTGCCTCTCGGGTATTGAATTTTTTTCCCGCCAAGAAGTTATCCAAATTCTGGAAAAAAGTAGTAGTCTGTAGGCGCAAGGTCTGGTGAGTAGGGCGGATGACGGAGAGCTTCCAACCCCAGTTCTTGCAACTTGGAGACCGTCTGCTGTGCAGTATGAGGTCGCGCGTTGTCGTGCAGGAGCAGCGGAGACGAGCGATTGACCAATGCTGGTTGGAGATGTGCCAGCTTCTCCATCATTGTGTTCAGTTCTTCATAGTACACATCTGCAGTAATGCTCACCCCGTTTGGTAAGAAGCTGTGATGAATCACACCGGCGCTAGACCACCAAACAGTGACCATCACTTTTCTAGGGGTAAGTTTTCGTTTAGGGTATTGTTTAGGTGCTGAACCAGGATCCAACCAACTTGCTGAGCGCTTGCGGTTATCAAACAGAATCCATTTTTCATCGCAGGTAACAATGCGGTTCGAAATTCCTTCATTTGTGTGTCTGTTGAGCAGTGCAAGGCACGTCTCGACGCGTACTTCGCGCTGGCGATCATTGAGTTCGTGGGCACCCATTTGTCAAGCTTTTTTACCTTGCCAATTTGACGCAAATGGACCAATATTGTTTTGTGGCTAACGTCGAAAGCTGCTGCTAATTCAGCCGTAGATTGTGTATCATCAGCTTCCACAATCGCCTTTAATTCGTCATTGTCGACCAAAGTCATCGGACGACCGCGAGGTTCATTTTTCAGGTCGAAATTTCCAGAACGGAAGCGAGCAAACTAATAACAGGTGGTGTGTTGGTTTGTAGTGTTAGCTTCGTAAACGTCGTTGATGTTGCGTGCCGCTTGTGCCGCGTTGCTGTCACGACGGTACTCATACAAGTATTCCATAATTAGTCGAATTTTTAACGTATTCATGATGACGAAAAGATTGAAATGCGATGAAAATGTAACACTACGAGGGCGGCACTGAAAATTTCGGGAATCAAGGATGTGACACAACATTACTTTAAAAATGTATTTATTGCTTTTCGAAGTATTCTCCGCGAAATTTGACACATTTTTCCATACGATGGAACCAATAATTGAAGCAACCATTCCATTCGGAAGTTGGGGTCTCCAAAATGGCCGTTTTGTAGGCGTCCACAGCTTCTTCAGGTGATGAAAATCTCTGACCACGCAATTTATTCTTTATTTTAGGGAAAGTATAGAAATCATTAGGGCTTAGGTCGGGGTTGTACGGCGGATGGTCTAATAATTCTATGATTTTTTGCTCTAAAAACTCTTTTGTTCTGTGCGCGGTGTGAGAACTCGCATTGTCGTGATGGAGGATGATGCGGCGGTTGCAGTTCTCTTTACGGAGTTCAGAAACGACCTGTGGCAAACAAATGTTAGTATACCATTCTGCATTAACCGTTCTTTGTCCCTCAAGGGGAATAGTCGCAACATGGCCGGTTTTGGAGACAAACATGGCCACCATTTTTTTTGCAACACTTCGTGAACGAACTTTTTTTGTTGGCTTTAACTCATTTTCGAACACCCAAACTCGTGACTGGTTTTTTGTTTCGGGTTCGTACGCGTATATCCAGGATTCGTCACCTGATACGATGTTGTATACAGTATTTGAGGATCCTGCGTGGAATCTTTCGAGAGTTCTGACGCACCAAGTAATGCGAGCCGCTTTTTGCTCTTCACAGAGCAAATGCGGTATCCATCGGGAAAACAACTTTTTTACACCTAATTGTTCATGCAAGATTATTTGTATTTGACTCATGCCAATGTCTAAAGTTGCCTGAATTTCGCGGTATGTCACATGTCAATCTTCCTCAATCAGCTTACGCACAGTATCAACGTTTTCTTGGGTGACTGCAGTTTTTGGACGACCTTGACGGGGATCATCACTGAGCTTGACGTCCACGTTGAAATTCAGCAAACCAGCGATAAATTGTGGTTTTGGATGGGGCTTCATCACCAAATGCAGAAATCATCCGGTCAACACACTGTTTTTGTGTTAAACCACTTCGAAAGTCATAATAAGTCATCGCTCCAGAATTTTCTCGAGTCAATTCCATTTTCTCAACGACTAAACAAGTTTGACAAGACCTTGTGACAAGACCGAGAATCTTTTTTTAAATAAATAAACGGTATTCGATTTTTAAAACCAAGGAGTTTTAAATTAAAAAGAATTTAATATGACAGAAACAGTGGAAATATTCCATTCCCGATACTTTTAGTGCAGTCCTTGTAATCAATAAACAAATGACTACTTTTGGAAAAAGAATTTCATGTTTTTAAAATAAAATTAATTTGAAATTAGAATTCTTAGCCAAACAAAAATTATTTTGATTTGAAATGGCCAGTACCTACTGCAGAACGGCAATTTCATAGGTAAAGACCTATTACAAGTAACAACTTAAAACTGCTTCTCATATTAACGCGTAATGTGAAAACGCTCTAAAGCAAACTTGTTTGCGTTATGAACTGTGTTTTTATGCAGAAGTTATCTCTAATGTATCTACTATGATCATAGTTAGTTGTCTAGATAATATGCTACCTATTGAAACTTGAACTATGAGAAAACCTCATTATGGCGTTGAAAATGTTTTAAGTCTGAACAGTGGCAATGGTCATATCAGAAACCCATGGGGTACTCCGAAATTACCTTTTTTAAAAACATTTTTTGGAATTTTGTACTTTTTACAGTTTGTACTACTTCGGTTTTATGGAATCAATATTATTTCTATGGAATCGATGGGATTAATGATAAGCCGTCATGTGGTGTACCACAGGGATCACTTTGGGTTCTTAATGTTTTTAATTTCTTGCCTAAACGTGAATCCTAACAAATAGGTATATTTTAAACTATTTATTAACATTTCACGCAACGCTAGCTGCTTGTTTACCGAGTGTATATTGCGCAGTTAAAAGTCAAAGATCAACTTAAATCTAAGGCTGCGTATGCACTGAAATAAAGCGGTTGGAATTACGTGCGCTATTTATCCACATTTCACATCATCCATGAATTTGATATAAATCCATTTTTCACTAAATAGTAAAAAAAAAAGATTTAAAAATATATAAAACAACTTTCAAAGTAAAGCAATAACATTCCTAATAATTACTAAAAGGTATGAAATAATTCTTACCGTCGATATAGTTCCCATTTTAAATTCTGCTAAAAATTAACTATTGATCTACACAATCTTCTTACTTTTGTAGTCGGTACCAGCCCAAACAATTGTATAAATCCTTTAATAAAAAAATCCTTTAATAAAATATTAATTTCAACACAACTACGTCCTACTTATACATACCTAATTATGTACTTTTACGTTAAATGTTTCAATACAAAACATATCCATGCCTCTCACATTCTCGGCCGCGATAAGCGAAAATACTCTAGCTGACTTTGAACTTATTATTAAAATCTTTGCTTTATCTGTTCACTCGCTGTCTTGTTGCCATCTGTCTAATAAAAATGGGTGTAATTTTTTTTGATTGTCACTAACAATTTGGGTGTTATAATTTTAATTTAAAAAATATTTTCTTAGGATTATTTATTATTTAGAAGTGTATTTACATTGTTATGGATTCTGGTCCCAATGCTTACGGTAATAAGTAATAACAAATACAAACTTTGTAGAGTTTGTTGAGTTTTATTATACCTAATGAGAACATTAGAATATATATAATCTAAGATATGAATCATTTTCTTGATATTCACCATTACCATAATTACCAGCAATTAAATGTTTCCCGGTACTAAACAGTGGCGTTGTTGAAACTAATTATATTCAGCTTAGCGTTTATGTTAAAAAAATCACATTTTAAGTAAGAACTAGGCACCGTAAAACATAACTAAGATAAGCCTAGTCAGTGAACCAGTTTGTTGATATTATATTATTAATGTAATGTTAAAAATATTTTATATGAATATTAGATATTGCCAGCGAATTCGTACTTAAGTGCAAAAAGATATCACGCTGGAACGGTACATTTTGCTGCGAGTTTGCTGCGATAAAACGATAAAAAGTGTTAATACAGAGTCTAAACTACTACCACACCAAATATCTTCAAAATCTTTTAAGTATTGCGTGAAAGAGTAACAAACATCTATACATCCAAGTTTTATACTTCATATTAATCAAGATTAATATTACTCAGGATTTTTCATAAACCTTCATAATATCTTGAATGTATTATTCCTATTTCCTAAATAAGTACATGTAATATATACAACTAATGTAAGCAAAATATTCATCCGAATCAGAATTTCAGAATCCGAATTATATCATTACCCTCTCTATACTTTAAAAGTGACCTTTGTATAATTTTTAGATACACCATGCAATGCTACCAATGTCAAAATATGTACACCACCAGAGAGAGTATTAGTTGCAATAAATGTAACTCCAAGTACCATGACAAGTGCGTTCATGGAGCAAAGAGAAGCGACTTGGAATCTGGTGATCGAAAATATCACTGGGTGTGCAGCTCCTGTCAGATGGCCTACAAAAAATCATATACAGTCCAAGTACAACAAGCCATCAATATTTTAATGGAGAAGGTTGATCTAATCAACAAATTTCAAATTCCAAAACTATGCAACGATTTATCACAAGTTAAAAATACTATGGACTGCCTAGTTAAGCAAAATGAGGATATATTAAAACAGCTTGAACAGCTTAACTTGCAACAGACAGAAACAAAAAAATGTTTTCAGAAGCGAAATTTAAAGTTATCTTCGAAAGAGAAGAAAAATTCCAGGACAGACGGTGGACATTTGGGATCAGGTAAAGAACGACTCAGGACAAGAAGAAAATCACGTTCTTTGCTAAAACTACTCATACGCATAAATAAAAAATTATCAAAAAAGAGATCATCTAGAACACGTAAATAAAACAGTACTTACCTAATTTAATATTGTGGCATTTGTAATTTAACTACCCGAAAATTATAAAATCCATTCAAAGTCAAAGTTACTCCAAAGTTACTCGAGTGGAATGATAGGCTTCGAATACTAATGATACTCACTCTTTAGGTCTATAATATCCTTTATAAAACTCCGATCAAAACTCGATTTCCTGGGAGTTTTCGTACATAATATGGAAAAAAACTGGCCAAGTGCGTGTCAAGCCACGCGTAGAATATAGAATTTAGCTCATTATTTCGACATTTTTGTAGGTACAAAGTTTTCCAAGTACTTAAGCGCATTTTACAAGTTAAGCGTCAAGTAAAACTCCTGAGTATTTAAGTAACAAAGTTATCTAGGCTTTATAGTTTTCCTTCAAAATTCATCACATGGACTATCATCACGAAATTTTTTGATTTTTCGAGCGAGCCGTTAAGCTTTTAAAGTGCATTTTTTAACAAAAATATGCTCTACTGAATTATCTCTATAAACTATAAAATAAAACTATAAAATATAATCTTATGAATTCACAGGAAAACATAATTTCTCTGTTTTCCTGTAAATTCTAAAAATATCTTTGAATGTTACACCTCGTTGAATAGCTGTTTAAACGTAAATGTTTTTCTTCATATCAATAGAGTAAATTTCTGCCATATATTATTTTTAGGTATGCCTCAAAGAAAAAATGACAAAAATAATAAAATTAGATTTTTTTATTTTTCCAATCTTCTACTAAGACTTAGTTTTCGTAGTTGGCGGACCAGGAGTGATGATGATGATGATGTCTAGAAGGAGGCGTATCACGTCGGGGTCACCATTGTAGGAATAGTGGAAGCCCCAAAGGGAGATCTCCGACCGAGCGAGGTGGTATGCCCGGTCAGGCCGAAGCCCACTTGTATGCATTTCGGATGTTGTATATTATATTAGCGCCGAACTGAGAAAACTATGATAGCGCGATTCAGGATTGTGGCGCTAATAGGTCCGCCACAGCAGCATTAATAGTTTTAATTATAGGTAATAAATAAATACAAGTGATTACCTTCATGAAAACTATAAAAATAATTGAAGGTTCAACATTGACTTAAGTTATACTAGGCCTATAGCTCTGTATATCTATACATATAAGAAGTGCTCGTTTAAAGTATAATACTAGATAGTATGTAGTAAAATACCTACCTACCTATTAGTTGTTTCTCTCAGGACACTTCTGTAAAGAAGACCACCATTTACTGAAATTTTGATACACTGTTTTCGTGTTCATCTTTTCCTCGTCATTTAACATTTCGCAGAATTTGCAGTAGACGTCACCATCTGGTTTTTCGTTTGTTCTGTGATAGGAATAGTATTTCTTCCATTGGAAAAATTTAAAGTATTCAGGATTTAAATTATGCATTATTCGATAAACCTTTTCAGCTACTCTCTTAGGTCCTAATTCTAGCGCATTTAAGTATGATCCTTTCGGCAGAAATCTAAAACACGTAAAATATTTTGAACTAAAATTTTACATCAGGAACTTATTTTTTTAAATGAATAAACAGTGCCGTCGTTTAATGATTCTTAAAAAATTACCTCGTGTAATTTGCTCCTCCAAATACAATAGGAACCGTATTATGTTGCAAAGCATTCAGAATCTTTTCCGTTACGTAGTCTTCGCTAAGAGAATTTTCAAAAGATAAATAAAAGAAATATCTCTTCTCTAACATTTTGAAACATCTATCTGAAATAGACTTTGGGCACTGTAATTTTCCACAATCCCCATATATGTCCACTTCTATGTTATATTTACGAAGATTGTTCTGAAGTTCTTTAACGTATTTTTCCCTCTGACTGTCCGAATCGCAATTCGACACAAACCAGGCAATTGGACTTGTTTTAGATGATAGCAGCACCTTGAATAAAATTGGAACTGTAAGAGAAGTTTGGGAAAGGCACCGATCACATTTGTCCTACGAATCAAAAATAGATTTAGTTCAGTCAATATAAAATATTTTATTGACCTTCTATTTCTCAAGAGTCATGGATAGCAAACATTTTTCCTAGAGTTTAAATTACCCTTGCATTTTACCTGTAACTTAGTGTCAATTGGATCCATTTCAGATTGATTTATCCAATGCATATCTATTTTTGGTCCAATGATACTGTTGTTTTGATCGCGTAAAATAAAGTAACCCCAAACTGCTGACGAATCTAATTTGTATGTCCATGTCCAATTGAAATAGCTGTCCCACATTTTGGAACATACCGGATAAATTGAAGCTGATTCGATGTTAGCATATACGTATTTCTGGTGCTCCGATCTTCTTTTAGGTAAATCATTCATGTATACGTAGTCATTTAGTTCGGGACCATTGAAAGCGATTACCTCAAACTCAGTATAGTCCCCGAGAAAATTTCTATCACTCGTCACATAGCAGTTTGTATACGCACATGCTTTTTTAAAGAAAATGTTTCTTCCTTCTCCAAAGTAATTAAATGGCGTATTTTCTGGGTTTGTCCATAATAAAATATATTTAATTTCACTAGTGTGTGTGGTGGAAGAAATAGTAGGCGGCGTACATGTGCTTGGCTTTGTCACTTTACCTGAACGTAAGTGAGACTTTATTATATTTTTGCGCATGTTGGCGGAATAGAATATTACGAACAACAAAGATATAACGGTAAAAGGATACCAATTTCTTTGTAACCGCTTCAAAATACTACTACTGTTCACCATTGTATCAATGAAACGAATGAACTGAATGAAAACCAAGCTGATTCAACAGTTACGTTTGTTGACAAATACTTACCAGATATTTGATTGGCATTTGGCACACAGAAGGAAACACATAAGTAAAATAATAAACAATATTAGGTCACTACATATGAAATTGATGTTTTGTAAAAGAGGAACATAAAGTCGATTTTTTTTAAACATAATATATTTAATCAAAGTAAAAATCATATACATTTAATCAAAGTATATACCATTGCTATCTATGCACTTTTGCATCTCATAGGTAGTTCATTGATTCCTTTAGTAAAAAAACCATTCGGACAGGAATCAATCTTCAAATCTTTGAGGGCGCTTTGGACTGCCCCATCGGAGTTGAATTTTTTCCCTTGCAAGAAGTTATCTAAATTTTGAAAAAAGTGGTTATCTGTTGGAGCAAGGTCCGAGGAGTACGGTGGATGTCTTAGACATTCCAATTGAAGCTCTTCTAATTTGGTAGCCGTCTGTTGTGCAGTGTGTGGTCTAGCTTTGTCTTGAAGCAGCAGTGGCCTAGAGCGGATGATATACCTCGGTTGTTTAGCAGCTAGCTTTTCCATCATGATTTGCAGTTGCTTGTAATAGACATCTGCCGTAATCGTCTGGCCAGATTTAAGAAAGCTGTAGTGAACGACACCGGCACTAGTCCACGAAACGCTCACAAGTACAATACGATATTTCAAGTTTTCCATTTTGTAAACAGAGGGACGCAAAGAAAAAACCAAAAGAGGAAAAAACAAATGAATTACGGTTTTCGAAACACAAATGCATGAGTAAATAGCGATATAAATTTAAAATTGGAATTCCTAACCAAAGAAGATATATTTGAGATCAAAGTGGCGAGTACGACAAAAACGCCAATTTCATATGTAAGGACCTAATAGCGACAAGGGAAATTTGGGTTTTTAAGTTTTGGAATTTGATTTACCTCCGAAATATAGATTGCCTATTGCTATCTAAGAACACACACATCGGGTGGATACAAGACATAGTAACATAAACTCAATATTTTAAAGTGTCTCTTTTATTAAAACTAAAACAGTTTCAGTTGCGTAATTTTTTTACAGCCATGCTTAAAATTATTTTCTCTCAGATCTTACTGCATCATAGTAAAATATTAGTTTTGTCTCAATACCTGACCTATTAGGTAATTATTTTTACTTATTGTTTTTTTTTTTAATTTCTTTTCTTGCTTTTCAGTCAAATGTACGAGGCATGCCTTTTAAGTTCTGTCGTTTCCATATTTCCCGGCTATTTTGAATTTGGAACTGTTTTATATTAGAATTTGTTTAAATTTTGAATCTCAAAACAGTTGAAAGTATTAGGATTAATGCTATTGTTTAGTCACAGCGTCGATTGGAATCAGTCAGGTCACGTACGAAAATGAATATTTCCAAGGAAAATGTTCGTGCTATAATTTTCTACAACTTTAGAAGGGGCCTTACACCGCTTCAGTGTTTTGAAGAGCTAACATCTGTGTTTAGTGATGAAGCCCCATGTCTGCGGATTGTCGAACGCTGGTATTTAGAATTCCAGCGTGGACATACTAGTGTTAGTGACAAATCTCGCGAAGGACGCCCAAAATCTACCTTCACTGAAGATAACATCATTGCTGTGAGACAACTAATTCTCGAAGATCGTCATGTGACGTATCGAGAGATAGAGGCTCTATTAGGCATCTCAGGGACAACAATTCAGAAGATCTTGCGTGAAGCGCTTGGTGTGAGAACTGAGAAAGCTATAGTTTGCCGTTGGATACCGCATCTGCTTTCCGACGATCACAAGGCGGCCCGCGTCAAATGGTGTAAGAAAACTCTGCAAAGGTTTAACCGAGAAGAGTCAAATCATGTCTACGACATCATCAGTGGTGACGAATCTTGGACGCCTACGATCCTGATTCCAAACAACAATCTACAATCTGGGGTCTTTCAAGACGAGCCAAAGCCGACTAAAGTTGTTTGTTCCCGAAGCACTTCAAAGAAGATGGTGGCCACGTTCGTTGGAAAAACCGGTCATGTTGCGACTATTACACTTGAAGATCGTAGAACGGTTAACGCAGAGTGGTATAGTACAGTTTGTTTACCACAAGTCATCGCCGAACTTCGAAAATCTAACTTAAAGCGACGCATCATCCTGCACCACGACAACGCAAGCTCACACAGCACTCGTCAAACGATTGAGTATTTGAAGCAGGAAAAAGTAGAAATTCTTGACCATCCTCCATACAGTCCTGACCTAAGCCCTAACGATTTCTTTACATTTCCTAAAATTAAGAAAAGTCTTCGTGGCCAAAGGTTCCTGTCCGGTGAAGAAGCAGTCGACGATTTCAAGTCAGCCATTTTGAACACCCCCACTTTAGAGTGGAATAAATGTTATAATAACTGGTTTGAGCGAATCGAAAAGTGTATTAAGCTACGTGGTGAATACTTTGAAAAAACAATAAAAAGTACTATAAGGTTCTAGTTGTGTTTTTTTCTTCAAACGACAAAACTTAAAAGGCATGCCTCGTAAAATACGAGGAGAAGTACCTACTCATATTTCAACAAAAATAAAAATTTACTTTATATTAAAACTGATATTAAATTAAATTATTATGATTAACTACCTACTTAGAAGTACAGGAATGCATGAATAAGATCTGAATTCGATCATGCGACACGTTATAGGAAGTACCTACCTATTGTGAATTTATGTATGTCTTAACCGGTACAAATAGCTAAATTTTTATGTTCATTGTTCACATTTGATTTTGCTCCTGGTGTAGGTATTTTAAAACAATATGTAAGAATTTAGCGTCTTCTTTGCAGTTAATTGAAAATGTCTTACGTTTCACGATCTACTATTGCCTAAGGATCAAGTAGTTGCCTCAAGAGATCAATATTGATTTTAATTAAAAATTTCTTTATCTTTAGCCTTATGTTATTTGCAATGTTTGTTTATCCTCTATTATTTTATTTCTATTTATTTTTCCTTAATTTTTAACTAGGGCCAGTTTCAGAATAAACTGATAAGAGTCGGATACAAATCTGGTAGCTTATTCACAAGTTTTAACACTTTATTATTTTATATCAAGTGATAGATCAGAACTGGTTATCAAGCTATCACTTATTATCAGAAGATTCCGAAATAGGTCCTAGTAAAATAATTGTTCTCGTTCCTTTTATTCTGATTTTGAACTTGGCAATTATCCCCAAACTTTAACGCTCTGGTCCCAGGAGCAGCTCGCTAAGGCAATGCCACTTGGTGCTATAGATATCGAGGTGACGCGATTTTCATGAGCAGTCAGTTGTCCTGAAAAATAAATTTCCATGATTATTTTGCATACTTCACAAGTCTTAAATAAGGTTTTGGGTATATACTAGTTTTCTGAAGAGTTGCTGATTAATGGGTATAAACGTACCTATTAACCACCGTAGGTACATTACTACGCACCGTATAATGGTTTATTACTACGCAAGAATAGACCAAATTATAAATTTCATTTTCAAGGAAAGCTTTCATTTGGTCAATATTATCTGTCAGTATATTATCGAATATTATGTAGACAAAACGCATTTCTGTGGTGTTAATGCTAAGCGTGAAGGTCTGAATAATATTTTCTATGTTACCACTAACCAGTATGCGCGACTTTGAGGGTATCCCAAGAGTGGATTGTGTTATCGTCAGAGCCGGCTAAGAGGTATCGTCCACTGGAGGAAAGACCTGAAAAGGTATTTTATTTTAGTAATAGTTATCGATAGGTCAAAATCAATCCATTCGCGATTATCAAGATTTTATGCGACTTATGATTCCTGAGACTTATCGAGTGTTGAAACTTCCTACTAAACTACCGACAAACATATTATAAATCTAAATTGCACATTTTACTATATATTGTTGTAATAAAAACTGACCGCAACTAGTAAATCCGCCATTTCCTACAGGGGTGTAATGTCCAATCTGCTGGTCACTTCGTATGTCGAACAGGCGAGCAGTCTTGTCTTCGGACGCGGTAGCAAATGCCTGACCACTGGGATGGAACTGAAAAATATAGCTCTTTCAGGTTCACGTTAAAAGTGAGTACGGCGTGAGGAAGTATCGGCGTTACCGATGCTTGATGATTCAAACATAGAAATGCCACTGACATTAACAAAGGTAAGTGGCACATTTCCAAAAAGCTGCCAGGTTAATGAATATTGGAATGCAATGAAAGTGTTGTAAGGATCCTGGTAAAACAGATCTTTAAAGAACGACATTCAGTACTAAGTTCAAATTTCATAAAAGCTTTAAGCTAATTCTATAAATACTACATACAAATAAATAAAATTGAAGTGTCTGTTAGTAATTTTAAATTAACAGCTTTTCACTTAATGCATGTGTAAGTAAGTATATATGGTACATGCAATAAAAAATCAATTTTGAAATTTTTGTCTGTCTGTCTTTTAGTTCCGGCTAATCTTTGAAACGGCTTAACCAATTTTCACAGGACTTTCACTGGCAGATAGCTAATGCTGTAGGTAAAGTATAACATAGGCTATAAAATAGCCTATGTTATACCTTCTGTGTCAGGTTGTGGACATAAATAGCTTAAGTTTTAAACTAATCTATATAAACTTAGATAAGTATTTATTATCTAATTTCTGTAAAAGACATGTAGCCAATATGCTATCTAACTTTTTATTTTATTCCCAAGCCTAGAATTTGGCTTCTTCGACTACTGCTTTTATTGAGCAGAATACTTATTATAGTATTAACGAACTGGAATATGTTCCAAATATTTCTTTAAATTAGATAATAATACAATAGAGAATGTCTCTTGCAGAAATAATTGCATTTATAATAAATCATTAGCATTGTATTAAATAATAAATCGTATGTGATTAATCTGGTGCATCAAAATTTTTATGGAATGGTAGGTAAATAACTTGAAATTGAGTTATTTTAAAAGGAATTTGACATTGATATTATTTGTATATCTTAATATTGGTTCAGACGACATGACATGAGCACTAGGTAGCAAGTTCGTTCAATAGAGATAATGCCATTAGGGGCGGCTCATTAATATTAATTAATAAAAAAATAAAATTCAAAGAACGTAAAGTTGTTGTCAGTTTCTCCACTGAACGAATAATTGAAGTAGCCTGCATAGAGTTGAGTCAACATATTATTGTAAGCTTGTAAGGCCTTTATCTGGGTTAAACGATTTCTTTGAACAAATTTTGGAACAATTATTGACTAAAATATGTGCATCTAATAAAAAGGTTATGTGTGACGTGACACATACACATATATGTGGTGATTTTAATATTGATTTATTAGACTTGAACTCCACGCCCATTAAATTCACTTCTTTTTTAAAATCATATAATATTTTTAATCTGTTTCATGAACCGACAAGAGTGTGTGATACAACGGCCACTTGTATTGATAATATATTCACTAATATTCCTGTGAATACAAAACGTATTGAGAAATTTAGAAGTAATTTAAATTCAAATATTCAATTGTTAGATGGATCAAATAGCTCAGATGAAGCTTTTAATAATTTATTTAAGTTAATAAGAAGAACCCAATTTAATTCAGTATTTACTTATAAAACGCTTAGACTTAATAATAGAAAAAGTAGCTTTATTGAATGGGTAACTGCAGGAATTAAAATAAGCAGGCAAATAATTATATGAATTATATGATAAAAAATGTATTAATACTAGTGAAAATAAAAAGATTACTACTGACCTAGAAGTTACGACGGTCTTTAAAAATGTTTTGCTGACATTCCGGTCTCAATGACAAAAAAATTAAATTCCTCACCTGCAGCTGCTGAAAAACTACTCACGAGACAATTTTAATGTGATGTCAATTTTAAGTTTAAATAAATCTATGTCAGAGACATTAGTAACACATTTAAGTTGTTGAATATTAAAAATACTGCTGATCTCTGGGACATGTCTACAAAAATTATTAAATAAATAGTTGACATCGTAGCTCCTTATCTAGCGAAGATTTTCAATGATTGTATAGAAAGTAGTGTCATCCCTGACTTAATGAAGCATAGCAAGGTCATCCCCGTATTCAAAGCTGGAAATCAATTTGATCCGACAAATACGGGCCTATATCGATTCTACCGACTTTTAGTAAAATATTTGAAAGAATAATTTTAAGACAGCTATGTGCATTTTACTACACAATAATCAATATGGTTTTACTAAAGGTCGATCCACAACGGATAGGTAGGTCTTTGAAGCTTGGGAGAGGTAGCAGGATGCATTAGGTGTATTTTGCGACCTTTCCAAGGCATTTGATTGTGTTGAGCATGCTACATTGATCAGAAAATTGCACCACTATGGTATACGGGACTCTTCACTCAACCTTTTGAATTATTACCTTAAAAATATAAGTCAAAGGGTAGAGATAAATAGTAAAAGGTCTACTGGGACCAAAATATTAATATTATAATTAGGTATCCCACAGAGATCCATTTTAGGCCAATTTATTTTTCCCATCTATATAAAGGACATCTTATCTAGTTAAAGATAATGATAATGAAATAGTGCTCTTTGACGATGACACTTCACTAATTTTTAAAGTAAAGCGACAACAGTCAAATCACGACTAAAGTAAGGCCAACCAGACGAGATAAAGAATGTAAACAAATTTTCAGGGGTTCAAAACATCTTAATTTGAATAAATTATTATAAAGTTCGAATTTTAATCGCTGTCGTCTGTACTAGACAAAGATGATTCGTCGGAAGAGTCCGAGTCAGCTGTGTTTATGATAAAACTATCTATTGTATTATCAATCATGTTGTCAATATTGCTATAAAAATAATTGTCCTCGACATCTACATCATACACGACATCAACAAATAAGCACTCACAATAACAGCAACAATCAATAATAAAACTAACCGAAACGGAATAATAACAACAAAAAACCAAGTAAATACGGAGACGAAAAAATATGTATCACTTCGAACGCAATCCAAACAGCAATGAACTTGTTCACATTTGTTTGGCGGACCAAATGTTGACAACTGCGGCACTGGCCGCTTTCCTGTACCACGAAACACGCTACGTCAGCTGTCGTCGACCAACTGACGTCATTATTGCATACGAGTGATAAGGACAGATATAATATTAACTCACTTTCATAATGCAACTCAGTAGCGGTCCGTTTATTTACGTTTTTTATCTCGTCTCGTTGGCCTTACTTTAGGTAAATAGCGCTCTCTCGAAAATAGTATTAATTGGTTTAATATTAATAATTTACTTTTAAATTCAATTAAAACAAAATGTTTAATGTTTACTTTGCCAAATGTTAGACAAGTACAAACAAATATACTATTAAATGATGAGAAAATAAACATGTGGACATCACTGTGTTCCTATTACAGTGGGGTCCTCATATTGCTAATCTTGCAGATAGGCTCAGTTCTGCAGCATATGCAGTCAAAAAAAAAGGAAAAAATTCTGACGAAGATGAAGAAGACGGAGTGACTAATTTATTTTAGTTATTTTCATAGTAAAATGTCTTACAACATTATTTTATGGGGAAACGCCGACTATAATACAATATTTGTGCTGCAGCAGCGAGCAATACGTTCAATTTACAAAATGTGCTTTGAATCTCTGAGAGTAAATTAGTTAGTGCACCAGCCACCAGTCCACCACCAGTGTTAGGCACCAGCTAGTGTTGAAATAAAGTGATGACATAAGGCGTCTCAGTCTTTCGTGACCACTGTTGATGCCAAGCATACAGATTCCTAAACATTGACGAAATTAATTCTTTATTACTTACACAAACGCTGTTCACATCTGCCTCGTGTCCGAAAAATGTTTGTTTCGCGTTTTCTGCGCGCACATCCCACAGTTTACATGTCCTGTCCACGGAACCAGTTACGTAGGTATTCATGTCTGAAAGCACAACAGAAACAATATGATAGCTCTAACGCAGGAAAGGCGTATTGGTACATAAAGAAAGTATGAAATAAGGGTTACCTGGAGACAACGAAATAGAAACTACATCACCGGCGTGTGCATTAAAATCTACCTCCCTTTTACCAGCTGCTAGGTCCCAGACACATCTGGAAGCATTGGATTAATTAGGTAAATTCTTTTATGGAAGCCATTCTCGTCGACTTGCGACTTCATCAATTTTTGGACTAGGTTTAAATATTAGGAGTACATGCCTACGTCAATTAATTGATAATTTAGCACTAAGTAAAGACATTTGCGAACTGTAACGCACATTTTCATATCACCTGACCCAGTTACGATATGGGTATCATCCAGGAATCTGCAGCTGCTCAAAAACCCTTCGTAGCCAGCCAGTTCCCGTACCATCTTAGCAGCGCCCGTGGCGTCTCGGTTATTGACGTCATACACCGTGCACATGTTGTCCATTCCTCCACATGCTGCAAAGAATGTGTATTTGTTAGTTTAATAAGTTGCTTATTATTTCATAATATTATGCTTGTTGGAGCAAAAGACACAGTAGTATTTTTTTTTTCAGATTTTATCATCGCTTAACCCACTTCACTTTTTTTACAGTCGTCTGGATCACCTATACACTCCATTAAGAAATCTTTAACCAAAACATCATAGTTACCGACGAAATTTCCTGATGGAGAGAAGGCAACACTCATCACCCAAGCAGAGCGGAGAGCGATGACCTGGACCTTGTTACCGCTCCAGGTATCCCAGATGATGAGCTTCCCATCGAGAGAACCGGTTACACAGTGCCTGGCAACATTCAATTATGTAGGAAGGCATAACAACTAAAATCGACGTATATTTAAAAATCGTATTGTCGGTCAGCCGTCAAGGGTACCTAATACCTATGTAAACTCTTTTGGCAGCCGCCTCACGTGCTGTGCGCATGATTTTCACCAAGTTAGAAAGAAAAATAAACAGGCCAAGTTCGAGTCGGACTCGCGCACGAAGGGTTCCGTACCATTATACCAATATTTTACATGCTTAGGCACTTATTATTTTGCTATTTTTATACGAAGTTTTTCAAGTAAGCGCATTTTACAAGTATATTTAATCTTTTGAAGTAACTTAGTTTTATCGTGAATTTTTTCAGATTATTAGTGCCAGACGCCTTAAAAGCCCCTCGCACGGCGCACCTCTAAAAGCTAAACGGCTGCCTCGAAAAATCTAGTGACGCCCTATTTTAGCAAACGGATACCTAAATCAAGATATTGTCTTTGCAACCTCATTTTTTTTAATACCTATCTTATTAGCCCACAGGTCCACACTATGGAGTAGACGCGAAAAAAAATCATCCCCACTTTACGTTGTACCCGGAAAAAAAATCGGTTGTCTGTAAAGTCGGTTTACTGACGATAGTTGAACGTGACAACGTCATAAGAAATGGAACGCCTCAGAGCGAGGTAACGCCGCATGAGTAATGTTTATCGAGGTAACGCCGGTAACACCGGTAACGCCGGTAACGCCGCATGAGTCATGTTTTTTCGTGCGTGCAGCTGGCTCCATCAAATTATAAGACGTTGTCACGTCAAAAAATTCGTGATTTTATTTTAGCACCTTGTCGACGTGGTAAATCTTATACTTTAAACGAGACGATCTTGTATATACGAGTATTATTATCATATAATCGGTATCTCGACAACGGCTACAAGTATTGCAATGAAATTTAGCGTGCAGGGAGTTTTAGGTGAGAATAATCGATCTAGCTCGGTCTTATCCCTTAGAAACTTCGCATTTTTAAGTAATATAATATGTTTATTTATTTCGTCATGCAACAATAATATATCAATAATTTCGACTCTCTTACGCCAGTCTGATTGGCTGCTTCGTAAAGCCCGGTATCCTAGGTACTTTACATTATCCATCCAATAAAATTCAGAGCACTCAAAATAGAACTCTGAGCTAATACACTAGTGTTGAAAATCGAACACACGAGCGTCGAGTTAATGTCATTTTAACAACTTGACACTCGAGTGTTCGATTTTCAGCTCTATTGTAATTTCGCAGAGTTCTACTTTCAGCGCTCTGAATTTTCTCCGGCCTTCCGTGTTCCGTCATATATTGCGTCATATAGTCCCAGACTTATACAAACAATATTTTATACAGCTCACGTTTAGTTGGCTGGTAGCGATTTCTTAAGAATGTTAAGGACGGAGAACTATTTCAAGAATTTTTAGAATGATATTGCTTTCGAGAAGGGTGTATTTTTTAAAAATAATAATTAATTGTTCTACTTCTAATAGAATTTTACTAATAAAGTAATGACTATTGCTAATATAAGCTAGTAAACTATGCATATAAGCAATGGCTTATATGCATAGTTTACTAGCTTTTTCCCGCGGCTCCGCCCGCGTAAATACAGTTTTTTTCGGGATAAAAAGTAGACTGTTTTAATCCAGACCCTAAACTACTACCATACCAAATTTCATCCAAACCCGTTTAGTAGTTTTTGCGTGAAAGAGGAACAAACATTTATTCATCCATCCATACATCCTCACATACATTCACATTTATAATAGTAGTAGGATATATGTCTTACCTAGAGTCACCGCTATAATGCACAGAGTTCACTTTATTGATGTGCCCCTTCAGAGTCTTTTTTACTACGAGTCTTATTCTCTGTACATCGGCCATGTCTCCACATTTTTCAGCGACCTTGCAATCCGCTGCCTTTTCTTGTTCTGCCTGAGAACGGAAACCATTTATTATAGTACTGTTTACTCCAATCTATGTTTTTAAAATAGCAAACGGTCCGATAGTTACGTAATAATTCGTGAGTGCAATAGAAAATCCTAAGGAAACCGTACATTTTCTTGCTCTCTATATCTGTGTCAAATTTCATCAAAATCGGTCCAGTAGTTTCGGAGTCTATTAAATGCAAACAGCCCCACATACATAAAAACAAACCATTCATCTTTATATTATTAGTGTAGTAAATTCAGTGAAAATTATCACATATATATATTTTCGCGATTGCTATTATAGGAGTAGAAGGTATACATGTTTTGTAAATAGTTAAGAAGTAAAATCAATGATTTCAATACCACGGATGGGCTATGACGTATTATTGGCAGAAAAAATCTAAAAAAACCTTCATACAAAAATAACCTTCATACGCTTAATTGATTTTAGAAGATTTTGTCAAGTCCTCAACTGCCCCAAACAACCCCAAAAGTGAGGAAGTTTATGTGTGGACACAGTTTGCCTCGACAGGCCTCATCTATAATATACATATAGGTATGTGAGTAAACTACTTAATATTGAACATAAAATGTAGAGCTATTAAGAAGCCATACAAAAGCAATAAGATAAAACCATCAGCGCAAAGGAAAGCTACGTGGATCATAGGTGACATACAACTATACATTATACCTAAAGCTTAGCTATTCATATATTACGTAACTAGCTATATCCATTGGCTTATGGCTACGTAAAAATCCTTTTCTACCCTTGTAGCAACTTTACTTAGCGTTATGAAATGCGTTCGTCCCTTCGACTAAGAGGGGTATAAGGTATCAATTTACTTTGACCTACTTTGAATGACATATTTTCTTAAAGAATATGAACAGTTGAAGTTATTATTATTACAAGCTATTCACTAGAAAACTTAGCGCAAGCATGAATTCAAGGAGATAACAGATCTTACTGCGTACAAGAGGGACAGTTGCACAAAAACGCCAGCAAATAAGAAATATTACATTCGCACTAAATATAGTAAATTGATAAAACAAATTACCTTTGCTTTAGCGATGAGGTCATTTAGTTCTTGCTTCAGACCAGCAGTTTCTGGATCGTCTTTGGGCATTGTGGTGTTTTTCACAGACTTCCAAAAAGGAGGGGGTTATTCTTTTCCAGAACCGCGGACGAGTGCTGCCGCCACAAGCCCTGCACAATATTGTGTAACGGAAAATATACTTTCGTACTAATTGAGTTACTGTAATGGGATTGTACTGTAACGTTGAAGCAATATATGTGCTTTGTTGTTGGTAAACTAATTTTAATTAGAACGTACATTTGTTTTATTTATGTCAAGAAACATTCTATTGCTATTTCGTCATGTTCCACTGTCCACAGATTTAAATAAAATGGTCAATTGGCCCACCACTCTTACCCGCCACTGGCACTCCTGTGTAGCCAGGATCGACAGTGGTAACCAACAAAAACTCTTTCTTATGATCTCAGGTATGCCCGAGGGACATGCTAAATCTGTTTTGGGACCCGCAACGAAATTAATCTGAAGATTGTAGGAGGAGTATGAAGATGCCCATGCAATTATAAGCAACTTTTACTATGGGATTAACTTTCCTACTTGAAAAAAAAATAAACTGTTTCCTACAAAATACTATCTATGCCGAAGCCCTTTTGTATGAAACAGTTGATTTTTTTTTCAAGTAGGATAGTTGATTCATTAGTACAATTTGGGTTACTCTACACATGAAAATACCCTATACATCAAAAAAATAATTTTGAAAATCGGTTCACAAACGGCGGAGTAATCGTTGATATACAAAAAAAAAAAGTTGCTTATTTCAAGAGTATATTCACTGCTAAAAGTTTGGACGCTGACTGAAAAAAACATTCTGTATAGGTGCCAAGTTATATATGAAATATGAAAGTATCGCAACGGATAGACTGATGACTTGCTTTTTAACTGCCGACGAAAACAGATAGGTGTAGATTGACGTGTCTGTCTGTGTGTCAGTCCATGGCATCGTAGCTCTTAAACGGATGAATCAATTTTGATCTAGTTCTTTTTGTTTGAAAGCTGAGATGTCACGTGAACGACAGTGTTCTTAGCTATTATTTTCATCATCATCAGCTCGCTCACTGCTTGATAATTCAAAAAAAATTCAAGTAACCCTACTTGAATTTTTTTAAATTAAAAAATCAAGTTTACTGAGGTAGTAATATTTATAATAATAATTGTGTATTAAGTAGTGTAGTTTATAAAATATCCACTATAACGTCGGCACGTACCACGACGGTGATTTTATAACAGTTGCTGATCAAAATAGCAGTCGATGATGCGAATCGCGAATACTTTCACCAAATCAGTAGTTCGGTACTTTAACAAATTCTAAGAAAGCCATTTGGTCGTATTTTTAAAAAGTTAGAGAAAAATTATAAAATAAAACATTTTATACGATATCTTAGTATAACAACAGAAACAGACTTTATGGTGGAGAAGGACCTTTTCATGGTACACTAGATATTGCCCACGACTTCCTGTGCGCTAAAGGAAATCTCGCAGAACCGTATATTTTGTCGCAATAAAAAGTAGCCTATATCCTTCCCCGCGATCTACTCTATATCTGTGCCACAATTTATCATAATCGGTCCAGTAGTTTTAGAGCCCATACAATGCAAAACAAACAAACCTTTCCACTTTATTATATTAGGTCCATACATATGAAATTGGCGTTTTGTCGTACTGGCCACTTTGATCTCAAATATATCTTCTTTGGTAAGGAATTCCAAGTTTTAAAATTATACCGCTATTTACTCATGCATTTGTGTTTCGAAAACCGTAATTCTATTGTTTTTTCCTCTTTTGGTTATTTCTTTGCGTCACTCTATTTACAAAATGGAAAACTGGAAATATCGTATTGTTTTCGAGTACGAGTTCCACCGTGGCACCAGTGCTGCAGAAACGGTTCGAAGGATTAATGATGTGTATGGCAGCGGTGTCGCAAAAGAAAACACAGTGCGTTTTTGGTTCCATCGTTTTCGTTCTGGAAATTTCGACCTGCAGAACAAGCCCCGTGGACGGCCGGAGACCAAATTTGATAATGAAGAATTGAAGGCTATAGTGAAAGCGGATCCATCGCCAACCACGTCCGAGTTAGCTGCAGGATACGGTGTTAGTGATAAAACTGTTTTAATCCACTTGAAGAAAATTGGGAATGTGAAAAAGCTTGAAAGGTGGGTACCTCGTGAATTGAGTGCAGCAAACCGACAAACGCGCGTCGACTGCTGCGTTACATTACTCAACCGGAACAATAATGATGGGATTTTAAATCGAATCATTACCTGTGATGAAAAGTGGATCCTGTACGATAATCGGAAACGCTCATCGCAATGGCTGAACCCTGGCGAACCAGCCAAAGCCTGCCCCAAGCGAAAATTGACTCAAAAAATTACTTCTGGGCGTTTAGTGGACTAGTGCCGGTGTCATTCACTACAGCTTTCTTAAATCTGGCCAGACGATTACGGCAGATGTTTATTACCAGCAACTGCAAATCATGATGGAAAAGCTAGCTGCTAAACAACTGAGGTTGGCCATTCGCTTCAGGACTTCAGGTTGGCCACTGCTGCTTCAGGACAACCCTAGACCACATACTAGACAACAGACGGCTACTAAATTAGAGGAGCTTCAATTGGAATGTCTAAGACATCCAACCGTACTCCCGGGACCTTGCTCCAACAGATTACAATTTTTTTTTAAATTTGGATAACTTCTTGCAAGGGAAAAAATTAAACTCCGATGGGGCAGTCCAAACTCCAAAGTGACTTCAAAGATTTTATATATTCCTGTCCGAATGGTTTTTTGCCTATGAGATGGCAAAAGTGCATAGCTAGCAATTGTATATACTTAGATTAAAAAAATAGATTATGTTTAAAAAAAAACACTTTGTTCCTCCTTTACAAAACGCCCATTTCATATGTAATTACCTAATATTAGTACCTATAGAAGTATAGTAGCCCTGTTACTGAGGGTGTTTAAATTTTTTTCCGCCGCTAGGGGGCAGACCCAACGCACACAAAGCGTTATCTGGTGGCGTAAGTGGTATTAAAAACGGTCAATAAGAATTTTTCGATTCTTTTTCTGTCACCAGGCGGCGCTTGGTAGCGCGGCTTGGGTTACTTCCGAAAAACTAAAAATATTATATGTGTAAGTACATATAAATTTCGAGGAGTTCTCTCGATTCCTCAATTTTTATTTGTCATACTCAAAGTAAAAAATTATCTTATGTATGGGTGAGTCTCCGTTAAACGCAAACTCGTTCATATAAAGAAATAATATTGTTTTCGAGTAGGATAATTATTTTTCTTCCTAAACGTCTTCACATAAGCAGTAAAACATGTGCCCGAAATATCCGTAATTGATTTTTATAGACCTTATATAATATATATATTATATACAGCCGAACGTATAACCGCCTCCTTTTTTTGGAAGTCGGTTAACAAAAAATGAAAACCGACTTCCAAAGTGAAAACCATGGAGCTAGAACAGTAAAGTATGAAATAAATCTTATTAAATATCTAAATAATTCCCTTTTTAAATTCGTCTATCTTCATTATTTTGAATTTGGTACCACCCCAACAATATTTTATAGAACTCTTAAGTTGATTGGTTGGTACCTTTGTCATTTTGGCTTTAAAATTATGAAGATTGTGTAGAGAAATAGAGGAAATTACTTTAAAAATAAGATTTATTTCATACGTTTTTGTGTATTTTTACTCTGGAAGTCGGTTTAATTTTTTATTTAAAAATAATAATATCAAAATCCGATCAGTAGTTTTTAAACATAAAGAGTCAAAAACATCCATCCACTTCACTTCACAACCGTCACATTTTTTATTATAAGTAGAATCGTGCAGTAGTTGGTCAAGTACAGACTTAGCCAAGGATTTGGGTAGGTAAATACTTTTATAAACTCTCATCATATTATACTTAAACCCTATTTATTGGTTTGAAAAAACATTTCGGATGGTAACAGAATGGAGAGAAAACTAAGTTGGTTAGCTTGTACATGGAGGAACTAGGATGGTCAGTCAAAGATGAGGACTGGAAAATGAAACGATTAAGTAGAGATTAATAGATCAGGAGCACCTTGAACCTTGATAGGTATTAACCTCTATATTATTGTCTAGTATTTATCTGTAAAAAATTTATGAATATTTAATTTGAAAATAGTTTATCTTTTCTAATAGATCGATGCCTAGGTTTGCTTCGCCCGTTGTCAACCTACTTTTCTTACTCTAATTTTTTTGACCACTTTCATTTCACGGTGCATTTGTTATTTTTACAAAACATTGAACTTTTCCGTTCTCCTACCGATACTTGGTTTTACGAAACTCGATTTATGTGCAGTCTATCTATAGGGCCCGTGTGATGAAGATGCTCAAATCTCATCGTTGTTTTCCGCTAAAATGTATTTGCTGGGCAATCGCATTATTTATAGCGTTGAAAATTGATAAAACGTTATCAGAGCAATATTGTACTAAAGACGGTGAGAAGTTTTGTGACATCCAACAAAACCCAGGTAACTTTAATAAATTATAAGCTTTAAACATGTTTTAAATATGAATCAAATTAATTAGTATTATAATAATAAATATATTATTATTATTATTATTATTATATTATATTATATAATTATTTATTAATCTACAAATTTAAATATTATCAACCCTTTAAATTTCTCTAATTTTTGTTTTTATTGAAAAATTGTAAATTGAATGCGGAATACAGGTTTTTTTTAAAAAATGTGTGATACTATAAAAAAAAAATATAATAATAAAAATATAATTTTGCCGGGGAGTCAATGGGTGACGTTGTGGATTTTGTAATTCCTCATAAAGAAGATGAATACGGCCCATAGAAAATTACCCCACGTCCTACAGCAAAGTGATGTACCTAAAAAAATAATATAAAAATATGGCATACTTCCGGACGCCATCCTTACTGTCTGACATACGAAAAAAATGCTATGAAAATTCTTTCAGGCGCAATATAATATACTTAAATACTAATAAAACTAATAAATAATAATAATAATATAAAAAATAATGACATTAAAAAAAGAAATAAAATACATTAACCCATAGAAATTACCCTACATCCTAAAGCAAAGTGAAGTACCTTAAAACATAATAAAAAGAAAAAAAAATGTTATGAATATTGTTTCAGGTGCAATATAATATACCTTAATACTAATAAAACTAATAATATCGAAAATGACATTTAAAAAAGAAAATATATTTAAAAAACAATAAAAATATAAATAAGACGTTTTATACTACGACTGGTCTAAATACGTTTTTTACAGTTCCTTAATACTATTAAATAGTTATTTTTCGATTTTACTCTAGCTAAATGTATGGGGTTGAAATCTGTCAAAAAGTCCGTTTGGATTTGGTTGTGGTAGTGACGTACGGATAAGGGCTCTTGTGTGTAGGAGCGTACGTAGGGAGCGTATAATATTGATAGAATATTAGCCATTTAAATATTTGTTAACGTGCACAAGTGTGGGCAAGTGGTACAACTTCTAAAAACGTGCTATTTTGTGTTCCTCCAAAACTCCAAAGTCATAAATTTGTGTTATTTCGGTTCTTAATGTGTAATATTGGTAGAATATTAGTCATTTAATATTCGTTAACGTGCACAAGTGTGGGCAAGTGGTACGACTTCTAACAACGTACTAGTTTGTGTTCCTCCAAAACTCTCTAGGAACTTTCAGTAAAGCTTCTACCACTTTACTGAATCGACTGACATGACTCATGGACTGCACTGACTATTTATATTTGGGCTTTGGAAGTTTTGCCGGGGAGTTCAATGGGTGATGTTGTGGAATTTGTAAAACTTCATTAATTTGTGTTATTTCGGTTCTTAATGTGTAATATTAGTAGAATATTAACCATTAAATATTCGTTATCGTGCACAAGTGTGGGCAAGTGGTACAACTTCTAAAAACGTGCTATTTTGTGTTTCCCGCCAAAACTACCTAGGAACTTTCAGTAAAGCTTCTACCACTTTACTGAATCGACTGACATGACTCATAGACTGTACTGACTAAACATTTGGACTTTGACCTAGACTTTAGACTTGACGATTTAGGAATACGGTTTGAAAATTGAAACGATAGTTCTATTTCCCGCCTTTTTATACTGACACTGGCAAATGGTTTTATGCCGATGCCATATATAAATATAGGTATGTCTATAAAATAAAATAAATACCGTCTTTGACAATTGACACTAATTGTCAAACATCTTACATCAAAATTAGCGAATCGCGAATTGCAATTTGCATCGAAAGATAAAGTTTCAACATTTGATGCCACGATGTGCTATGTTTCAAAATATTATATTACACTGATTGTTATAAACGGTCTTTGAGTTCTGACGCTGCTATTATTCAGCAACGTTCGGTGTGAGCTTATCGATGTATTGTGGCGATTGGTGACTGACTAGTGAGCAAGCTATAAAGTACGGAAGTCGGCACATGCATGTGGGACGGTATTAAACGTATTTTATGATACCTACAACAGTTCGGGTCGCATTCCTTGTTTTACGAGTAAATCAGTTAGCGTCGCAAGCTCATTGAGCGCGCTTGCAGATAAATCTAGAACCATGAGAGTATTCATTCAGTACATTTGCATTTTAACACTAATAGTTCAATACATTGAAGCTTCAAGTAAGTAAAAACCTCGCTAGCGCTTTATTTGTTGATGTGTTACCTGAGCATGCCATTTATTATTGTTTTTATATTTAAATTTACGATTTAAAGTTATAATACTTAGTTCCTTGCATTTAATATTTATTCTCAAATTTTTCACTCAAAGGAAATAATCATTTTATTGTTCCCTTACCTCATATTATATAATATTGTGTTTTGAGCTTTTTAAAATATCAATGTAGGTATTGTATTTATAAAGTTTCAAAAACAGACAAGCAAGGACTGCAAGATTACATTGAATTTAAATTCCAAGTATTTATGAAATAATCACAAGCCAGGCAGATCTCACATTAGAATTTGAAATTGTATTTAAATTCACATATTGTATCTAACATACTGTCCATAAACCCATTGTTTTTGCTATAAACAGATGCAAAATGTATTTTAAAGTTAAAACATTCAAATTTCAACTGAACATTCAAAATTATGATAAAGGTGACTTGTTTTTCTAGGACTTAATAAACATAATATTTTCTTCAAGGTGGAGTAAAAGTATTAACAGTAGCAACAGAAGACAATCATGGGCTCGAGAGGTACCTGAGATCAGCTAAAGTGTATGGAATTGATGTAGAGGTTTTAGGTAAAGGGTCAAAATGGACCGGTGGGGATATGAACTACGCAGGTGGAGGCCAGAAGGTGAATCTACTCAAGGAGAAACTTGACCAAATGGACAAAGATGATAAGGACCAAATAGTACTATTTACGGACAGGTAAGAAAAGTATTAAATGACTAGCTGTTGCCCATGGCTACGCTCGTGTCCCATGGGAACACTGTACTTTATCGGGATATTTTTTTTTAATTTCGGGATCTGTTTTAATCCAGATCCTAAACTACTATCATACCAAATTTTATTAAAATATGTTCAGTAGTTTTTGCATGAAATAGTAACAAACATTCATACATTCATCCATCCTCACAAACTTTAACATTTATAATAGTAGTAGTAGGATTATGGCTAGCAATTAGTTTATGTATAAGGTATTAAAATATAAGTGAAATATCTCAGTGTTTAAAATCGACTTGAAGACTACAAAAAGATTGCTATGCGATATTAGGTATAATGTGTGGTGACACTGGCCGAAACTGAAAAAAAATGATATTATAATATGTTTAGTTTATGTAGAATATGAATTCATAACTTAGTCATTAAAATTGGAAATTAATAAATACTCATTTCATATAATATGTTACATCGCATTAGCCAATTATTTAGAAAAACTTAAAATAATAATCAGTTAATGTTTATGTTTAAAACCTATTAAAATTGCCTAATAATTATTAGATGTCTTAAACAGATGTATTCTTGTTAGTTTTAATTTTTTGCATTGCAATTTTAATGTTATATCTTACTGTCTTACAATAAATTATAATTTACAATTTTCAAAGGTATTATAGCGATTGTATCTATATTTTCTAATACTTGATATTATGATATTAACAATTAATGGCAAAAGTGATTTCTTCTGTAATTTTTTAAAGATATTATTCAATGTCCATCTTCTTTTGTGATAAGAGCATATTTGTGTCTTATCAGAATTTAAGAGTTACAGAGGTTACTGATCTTATAGTACCTAGATAATTTATGTAGATTATTCTTGTCTGTTACTAACTCCAGAATGTATTAGTATTTATTATAATCTATTGTTTAAAAATGTGAGCTTAAGCAGTTTTTAATCATAATATTTTATGTCACTTACGCTTAGCGCCTTTGAAAATAAATTGTAAAGGAGAGCACAGTATACTGGCACAACAAAAAACGAAATGAAAAATTGTAGATTTAATTTAACCACCTCTTGCGCAAATATATAATAAATTATACCCTAGACATTTAAATCAGTGAGAATTATTTCTGGGAAGTTTTGTTATTGAATTTTATTTGTGTGAGAAAAAATAATATAAAATCCAACATTCCTTGATATACTATGGAAAATAAAAGTTGATTTTGACCCCTTTGACTATATTATGTTTTACGATGTACCGTTTTTTTATTTTTGTCTGTCTAGAACAATAGAAACTATAAATTCATATATTTCTATATACTTCTAGACTTTAGTGCCATCTATTAGTTCTGAAATGTAGCCTCATTTAAGGCTTATCTTTTACATACTTCTATGCTGCTAGCTTGAAAGCAATTTTATAGGCTATTTCCCAAATCAGATCAAGAAGAAATAGAAACATATTACATAGAATTTTTGAAGTCAGGTCTTACTATTAAGAAATATAAGTCTCATTCAATCAAAGTAAATGTAACTTCATTCAATGACGCTTTTTTTAGCTATGATGTGATGTTCCTGGCGACTATCGAGGACATAGTAGAGAGATTGAAGAAGTTCGAAGCCCGTGTGGTGTTTAGTGCTGAGGCGTTCTGTTGGCCAGATGCGAAGCTTGCTACTCAGTATCCTAACCAGAAAGTTTCCAACCCATATCTCAATTCTGGTGGATTTATTGGTGAGTTCAATTTTGTTGTAGTTGACATTTTTTTCTTGAGAATTTGGCAATCGGATCTCCTGATGAAAAGCGATTACCGCCATCCTAATAACTTATGCACATTATGCACACTTATGCACACTTATGCACTTATGCACTTATGCCCATCCGTCGCTAACTTATGCAAAATTATAACATTTGCCTGCAAACAGCGTCATTTTTTTTTAATGGAACCCTAACATAAAATTAGCCTAAGTTATTTCTTATAACATCAGCTCTCCACCAGTGAGAGTCCAGTCAAAATCGGTTCAGCCGTTTTAAAGATTAGCCGGAACAAACAAAAAGACACACAGACAAGCGGGCAAACACAAAAATTTTAAAAATAGATTTTTTGTTGTAGTAGGCTGTAGGTACTGTATATTACAATCATATGCATGTAGTTATTAGTGCAAAGCTGTTAATTTGGAATTACAAAACTTATATTTTATTTATTTGTATAGATCATATTAATGATTTGTTTCGGTCGGATGTTGGGTTTTTTATTTTTCCCTACTATTGAATAGGCTCCAAAACTACTGGACGTATTTTGATGAAATTTGACAGAGATATAGAGTAGACCACGGGATAGGACATAGGCTACTTTAAATCGCGAAAAAATGTATGGTTCCTGCGCGATTTTTCCGGGATTCCTTTTTGCGCGCACGAAGTCGCGGGCAATATTTAGTACTTAATAAAATCAAACTACAGGCTTTACTAATTTAATAATTTTATAGTACAGTGTGTCATGTGAATACACTACTTAGGTTAAGCGTATCGTAATGTACTATTATTGACGTTAATAATTTTATTGATTGTTAGTTAATAACAAAACTGTTAATTAGTGTAGTTTTTGATAGTGCTTCGCGCAAAATAACTACTGTGTTTATTATCAGTAAAATGATAGGTTCTCTCGGCAACCGAATTTCCTAGTATTTTATCGTGTTAACAGCCTGGCCTCGTTGTTAATGTAGGTAAGCGTACGATAAAAAACATCCCGGCGAATTGATAATCACCTTTTTTTTAAGTTGGTTACGTATAAAGTTCTAAAACTACCGTTACGAATAGACAGTTTATTAATATAGAACATTGACAGTACAATCAAAAAGTATGCCGAGTAATGATTTGAATCGAGACCACGGGTTAATCAATCTGCTCTCTTCGTCACATACACATTTCAGAGCATTGAACTGAAATGTTTGGCCAGCCGCCACTATACCATATAACTATTTAGTAATCTGTGAGCATGAGTATACCCATGCTCCGTTTGTATGTTAAACTCCCTAATTTCACTTGAGATTTAAAAAATATATATATCTTATACTTTAAACGAGACAATCTTGTATATATATATAATCGTAATCTCGGCAACGGCTGCAAGTATTACCATGAAATTAACTATTTAGGGAGTTTTGGCGGAGAAAAATCTGTTTAGATAGGTTTCATCCGTGGGAAACTGCGCATTTTTAAGTTATAAATGTTTTTCTTTTGTCGTGCAACAATATATCAATTTCAATTCTATAATGTCAGTCCGATTGGCAGTTTGGTTAATTTTTGCCTTGTTCGGAAATTCGGAATGTGGTGGGTTCAAACCCCGGTAAAATATTTTGTGATTCATTTTTTATAATCTACTAGAGCTCAGAGCAAAGCTCAGTTACCCAGGTACTTGTTTATTAATGTGTTGATTTAAAAAAAAAAAGCACTATTTGTTTTATTACTTTCATTAAGACTAGTATTTGAGATTATTTTAACACGCATGTATAAGTCGGACAATTGGATTATCCAAACTTTTTAACTTAACCTAATTTTCTATTGACTATTATATATAGTCTATTATATATATATATGACTATTTTTGCCAAAAAGAAACGTCACATTTTCCGAAACCTCCCCTCTCCCCCAAGTGAGATTCGGCTGAACCCCCTCCCCTCTAAATACCTCACGTGATTTATGGCGTTTTTTATCATGTGAATGAAAACTTTGGACATTTTTCATCCACACCTTTATATTATATAATAGGCTTCTTAACCTTGTTTTTATTTATGTCCTAAAAGCTTCATTATTGTTCTATTACATAAAAAAAATACATTATTTTCAAACCTAAAAACCTACAAAAATTTGTAATCTGTGCTATAGTCCCCTCAGACAAAATGGCGGTGTGACTTTCCGTTTCTCGCTTCGGTTTAAAGATCTAATATTCTCAAAAAGATACTGTCACTTACATGAGAACATATATAATGTTAAAACTATTACGTTTTGATATAATTAAAAGATGTCACGAACTGTTTATATGAAAAAACACGTTCACGTTCCGTTTCATTACTACGTATGTGTTTAGTGTGTGACGTCACATCCTTGCCAAAAGTTACTTCGAGGTGTTTTCATCAGTAGAAATTAAAAAACAAAAATACATATCTTTAAATCAACTTTATTTATCAATATTAAGCTTTTAATTTATGATATCGCTAGAATACGTTTTTCTAAGCCAAGTACCAAAGGAAATACTCCTTCAATGTATGAAATTAAATATGAGCTAAGTAGCCTATTATTTAATAATTAAAAACAATCGCAGTGTTGTTTAACCTACATTGCGGTTATCGATAAATCTTCATGCAATACAAAGATAAAGCGTCGGAAGTATGGAAACGTTTAATTTTATCGCGGACTTGGGGCAGTGACCGGTAGCGTGACATTTTTAATATACGAGTTGATAATTATTTCTAGAATATTCCACATATTATGTACTATTAAAGTTAATCCCATTAGGCGCATTGTCACTAGTACCTATCTACCTAAAACGTTGTTGGTTCCTAAAGGAAAAACGTTTGTTTAAACTTTTATACATTTTTTGTTGGAATACAAATCTTTTTAAAACCTGTATGTAGGTGTTTTACATAAAGGTTATTCATTAATTTGTCGCTTCCGTGGCCAGTGGTTTGGAGCTTGGCTCTTGACTCTGGAGGGGTGGGTTCGAAACCCCGCGTTGGAACAGCAAAAAAAATGAGTCATGCCGCATGCGTCGTATGGGTATGTAAAAAGTCGGCCCTGCGACTCTCATCCGTCGTGAGACGTGTCAGTTATCCGTCCCACTGGGTCATGAGAGTTAAGAAAGGGAGAGTGATCTTGTTTACTGCGCACACGCTTCGGCATAAAAAAGTAACTCCTGTGAAGCTAGTAGTAGTGGTTTCAATGAAACCGGCCGACTGTCGCGCCACCGAAATCGGCGTGGGAGTACCTACATTTTATTATTATCGCAGCGGAAACCAAGCCTACGATAGTATTTCACAGTACCTATTTTGTAGAAGTAATCAACGAAAATTTAATATAATACTTGAATTTAGTTACAAATATACGTGTAATAATAATTAACAATGAAATTATTGTATACTTTAATGCTAAAGTTTTTGCACTTCTGAAGAGATAAATCTACAAACTATGAAATTGGATTTATAATATTAATATAATATTATTATAATATTAATGTAATAATAATAACTAGGATCGACGAAATTTTTTCCTACAAAGGTGCCAATCTGCACATAAAATTTAGCATCATCCTATTTTTTTATCCGATTTTGAGGTGATTATGTTTTTTTACGTAGGTTACCTGCCGGAGCTATTAGAGATCGTGAGCTACAAACCTATCAAGGACAAGGACGATGATCAGCTGTTCTATACCAAGGCCTACCTGGACAAGGACATGAGGGAGTCCCTAAAGATTGTTCTCGACCACAACTCGGAGATATTCCAGAACCTAAATGGTGCTTTATGTGAGTATTCATAAATTTATCGGTATACTTATTGTGGCCCGGCGATTTGTTTTAAAGTTGCATGGATCATCTTTCTTGTCAGACAATTAGGTGATCAGCCTGCATTGTCCTAACCAAACTTGGAAACAACATTTTTTGTTGTTCCAATGCGGGAATCGAACCCACGACCTCCGAGTCGAGAGCCAAGCTCTAAACTACTGGACCACGGAGGCTGTTGTATACCATAAAAGTATTAAATATACTTCCTGTTGTCTGGTACCTGTAAAACAAGTTCTTCGGATACTTAGCACGGGGCCAGACTGACGTGGTGTGAAGCGTCCATAGATATTATTATTATTATTATTTTTATTACATTGTTATTTCTCTCGCAGCCGATGTCCAGCTCCACGTAAACACGACAGAGGAATGGCCGTACATCGAGAACACTGTCACGAAGGAACGACCATTGATCGTACACGGCAATGGGCCTGCGAAGTACACCCTCAACTACCTGTCCAACTATCTTGCTCATGCCTGGTCTATAAAAAAAGGATGCACTATGTGCGAAGAGAAAAAAATCAAACTGGAGGTATTTGTAGTATTACTCTTGCTTTTGTTACGGAAATTATAGCTTTTGCCTACGATTTCGTTCGCGCACTGTATCCATCTGAAAAGAAACATCGACTCTTGAGATATAGGACTATTAGATCTTTTGTCTTAAGCACAAAGCAGTGACAGTTGGCTTTATGCGCACACCAGCGTATGGCAGAGATGATGCTCTACAAATGTCACATTGACAGCGGTTGGCAGAGATGATGCTCTACAATTAATGTCACATTGGCAGTGTTTGGCAGAGATGATGCTCTACAAATGTCGCATTGATAGCGTTTCGTCGGGATGATGCTCTACGAATGCCACATTGGCAGTGTTTAGTAGAGATGATGCTCTACAAATGCCACATTGGTAGTGTTTAGTAGAGATGATGCTCTACAAATGCCACATTGGTAGTGTTTAGTAGAGATGATGCTCTACAAATGCCACATTGGTAGTGTTTAGTAGAGATGATGCTCTACAAATGCCACATTGGTAGTGTTTAGTAGAGATGATGCTCTACAAATGCCACATTGGTAGTGTTTAGTAGAGATGATGCTCTACAAATGCCACATTGGCAGTGTTTAGTAGAGATGATGCTCTACAAATGCCACATTGGTAGTGTTTAGTAGAGATGATGCTCTACAAATGCCACATTGGTAGTGTTTAGTAGAGATGATGCTCTACAAATGCCACATTGGTAGTGTTTAGTAGAGATGATGCTCTACAAATGCCACATTGGTAGTGTTTAGTAGAGATGATGCTCTACAAATGCCACATTGGTAGTGTTTAGTAGAGATGATGCTCTACAAATGTCACATTGGCAGTGTTTGACAGAGATGATGCTCTACAAGGCGACATTAGCCGAATTTTTTAAAGATCGATATGCATTATTTTCGGTCGGGTGCTGTTATGGTTGTTGTTTGTTGTTATCATTCTTACGGGAACTAGACAATGGTCTATCAAGGATAACATCTTTAGATAGTTTAATAAAAAAATATTAGAATCTCATATTTTTTATAATCTAATTCAAATAAGCAAGTAGAGTGTTCTCATAGTTTGTTCGTATGTAATGACGCCATGCAGTCACTATACAAGTGTCGATGACATGTCAGTTTGATATCATAATATTAATTTAATACAAACGAAATATGACAATGGTCAACCTGCTTATGAATTAGATTCTACGATAGTACAATGTACATGCCGATGTAGGGCATTCTTTTGCATATTGTATAGATTGCGTTATACCGGCTGTAAATATTAATCTTTTAATTTTTTTTCCCCTCCAAGGATGACAACTTACCAACAGTCATGATGGCAGTATTCATCGAGCAAGCGACTCCCTTCATGGAGGATTTCCTACTCCAGCTCCTGGATATCGACTACCCCAAGTCCAAGATCCACCTTCTGGTCAGAAACAATGTGGAATACCATGAGGATGAAGTGGAAAAGTTCTTCCAAGCTCACATGAAGGAATACGCCACGGCTAAACGTATCAAGCCCAGTGACTTCATATCTGAATCCGAAGCCAGAGGCATTGCTAAGTGAGATTTTGTTAATTTGCGTTATCTTGGTCATTCTTTGTTTTATAAGGGTTCTGTACCCAAAGGGTTACATACGGGACCCTATTACTGAGACTTCGATGTCTGTTCGTCCGTCCGTCTGTCACCAGGCTGTACTCATGAACCGTGATAGTTAAGGAGTTGAAATTTTTACAGTTGTATTTCTGTTGCCTGTATAACAACAAATACTAAAAACACAATTAAATAAATATATTTATGTGGAGCTCCCATACAGCAAACGTGAAATTTTAGTCGTTCTGTACGGAACCCTTCGTGCGCGAGACCAACTCACACTTGGCCGGTTTTTTTACTAATATAGCTAAACATATATAAAACTACATAGAAAATTTTATATTTTTTACATCAAGTAGTATATTGCTGAGTTTATATTATATATTAGCTGGTGCCCGCAACTTCATTTACGTGGAACGATTAATGGGAACAGACCCCTTTTGTTTAAACGGCACCCTAATATAAAAGTAGCCTAAGTTACTCCTTATAACATCAGCTAGTATTGCCAGTGAAAGTCCGGTCACAATTGGTCCGGACGTTTCGGAGATTAGCCGGTAAAAACAGACACAAAAAAAAAGTTAAGTAAAGTTAAATCATAATATATGTATTTAGTGCAAAGCTGTTAATTTGAAATTACAAACAGACACTTCTTCTTTTATTTATTAATTATATCTTTGTATAGTTATAGATTGATAGACATGTGGTCATTTATACCATGTCATTTAAAATGTATATGACATAACGACATAATATATATATTATGTCACCGCAAAATTGTAAAAACCGTTAGATTGTAATATAACTAGTGAGATTGTGTAATAGCGAAAGATTTCAAACCTGATCATTCTGCTAACAAATTAACGCTTTCTATTTCGTTAGATTATTGTTTATAGCAAATAATCTTTCGACATATATTTACAATCTCGCTAGTTATATTACAATCTAACGGATTTTACTATTTTACGGTCACATATATACACATAACGAACCTTCGAATTTTAAAGCTTAAGATATTATTCAAGCGCCTGTGAGGCTATTCATATGTTATTTTTGCTGTAACACAATCATCTATTGCAGGGACCGATGTGCGAGCAGCGCTTGTGATTATCTATTATCTATAGACAGTCTCTCTCGTCTAGAGAGTGGGACTCTAAGATACCTAATATCCTCCGGCTATGACGTCATCGCGCCGCTGCTGGCAAGACCTGGCCAGGCCTGGTCTAACTTCTGGGGAGCCATAAACGCTGCTGGATTCTACGCCAGATCACCAGACTACATGGATATTGTCTATAGAAAAATATTGTGAGTATTCTATATGCTTTTATTTTCGGTAGTGAACACGACATTTAATAACGTCTGTCCCAGATACATCTACTAAGTACTAATATTATCAATGTGAAAGTTTGTGAGGATGTATGTATGGATGGATGTTTGTTACTCTTTCACGCAAAAAATACTAAACCGATTTTGATGAAATTTGGTATGGCACTAGTTAAGGCTCTGGATTAAAACATAGGATACTTTTTATCCCGTAAAAGTACAGTATTCCCGCGGGGTACTCGATATTATATTTACGCGGGCGGAGCCGCGGGAAACAGCTAGTCATTAAATAACCTAACCAAGAGCATGTCAAAACTCAGGCCATGTCTAAGGAAGGTTCCTTAACTTTCACCGAGCAACGCGTTTTTCAATTATTATAATTATTAGTTTATGTTCATTATAACGGAAGTTATAAGGGTGGACAGACAGACAGACGTCCGTCTGTTTGTCTGTCTGGTCTATCCACCTGACAGAGCGAAACTATAAGGGTTCCTTGTAGTATAACAGAAAAAAGCAGTTGCTTTGTTTGTTATTTTGACAATTGTTTGACTGCGTCTGGCATCTTATACTTTAAACGAGACAATCTTGTATATATATAATCGTAATGTCGGCAATGGCTGCAAGTATTTACAGGAAATTTAGTATGAAGGGAGTTTTGGGTAGAAAAATAGGTCTAGCTAGATTTTATCCCTTGAAAACTGCGCATTTTTAAGTTGTATAATTTTGTTTTCTCTTTCGTGGTGCAATAATACAGGGTGCTTGGTTATCTCAATGAAATATTTAACCCAACATCAGGCCACAGTGTTACATAAGTAATGGCAGTACGCATAACTAAAAGTGTTCGTGATTTACAGAAAAATAACATGATTAATATTTTCTGACAACTCGCACTTCGCATGGACGCCATCACACTGCCGTACAACGGCTTCAAGGTCACGCGCTTGTCGGAAAATTTTCGGAATTTCGGAATGTGGTGGGTTCGAACCCCGGTAAAATATTTTTGTAATTTGTTTCATTTTTTAAATCTACTAGAGTTCTAAGCAAAGCTCGGTTACCCAGGTACTTCAGTACCTGGGTAACTATATGCTTTCCCTGTGGACCCTTTCAAGTTTTTGGACTGTTTGAACGTTGAGTTTATTTCACTGATTTCCTTCAGTGAATCAATCTTATTTTACACCACCAGAAATTACTTTTAAACAGTAACTAGACTTAGGACCTGCTTCAGAACATTTTAATAAGTGTCGGATAGCTTATTCGGTAGTTTTGTCGCTGCTTACTTAGTATCGAGAGACAGTGACAAAACATGCAAATAAGCTATCTGACACGTAGCATATTGTGAAACAGGCCCTTACTCTGTTTTATAATCTCAGTCAGTAAAACAATAGCCAAAAATCATTCTACCAACATATGTAACCATACTGCCTATCGTCCAATCGGCATGACGCTGCAAACTTGATCCAATCTGCAGTTCGTTCGTGCATAGATTATAAATCAGGGTATGTCGTTCCCCACGATCCCGCCAAAGGAACAAAAACTCGAATATTCACCACGATTTATTCTCAATCGAAGGCAATGGAGAAGTCGGTTTTGAAGGACCTCCTGTCTATGGAGTACATGTTGTCGGCGGTGCACTCGTACACGCCCGCGTCCATCTGCGTGGCTGGGTCTATTTCGATCTTTGACTTCACCTGGTCTTCGTCGATAAGCCATTCGTGGATCTGGAAAGAACATTAAACTAGTTTCTGTCTGTGACACTGTTCTTGTTTGGCAAAAAGTTGATTTTAGACCCTCGCTTTATGTGATCAGGAGCAACTTTCTAGGGTTTAGTCCGCTGTCTATCTGTCTGTTTGTCACCAGGCTGTATATCATGAACCGTGATAGCTAGACGATTAAAAAAGTGGGTGTACTTTTGTTGCGGCTTTGACAACAAGTACTAAAAACAGAATGAAATGAATATTTTAGAGGGGGGGGGGGGGGTGCCGTTTCGTTTCGTAGTGCGCGAGTCCGACTCGCACTTGGCCGGTTGTTCATCACAAACAGTATCTCACATGTAGATAGTGGTGTGCGAATATCTCCACGCCATCTTTGAACCACGTGATGTGCGGGCGCGGGGTTCCCTTAGCTGTGCACAGGAACGCGATCTTGTGCCCCAACACGTACTCCAGATCGAAGTGCGACGCCAGCAGTATCTTTGCACCCTAAACATAAAGATAGATAGATAATATAGATAGCAGTGGCGTGGGGTTCCTACAACTCCATTCCTATCGGCTTCACTTACCACTTGCCTTTTAAAGACCCTCATCCAAATCCCTACCAATTATACATACTAGGGCTTCCCTATTAAGGTGAACACAGCCTTCGCCACTGAATTAGATAGGCTAATCATTCAATCAATTTGACGACCTCTGTGGCTCAGTGGTTAGCGTGTCAGTGCTCAATCCGGAGGGCGCGGGTTCGAATCCCGACAAAGGAACAAAAAGTTTTCTATCTATGTTCTATATATTATCTATGTTAATGAGTCATGGATGTGTATTAAATACGTGTCACATAAAATAATAAAAAATCTAAAATAGTGTATAGTATAAAATGATTAAATAGGTACGGAATACCATTGTCTAGTACCCGTAACACTAGTACTTCGAGAACACCACGGGACCAGCGTGACGTGGTGTGGAAACGTCCATCGATATAATTATTATTATAATCATCATCAGTGACTACTAAAATCGGTAAACACAGATTTGTATTTTTTTTTAAATTAAATCGTCCAGGAAACGAGCTGACCGATCGCCTAATGATAAGCGATGAGCATGAAAACTCGCACTTGCTTTTCTGGTCCATAAAATCCCCAGACCCATTGGGCCTCCGGTAACCTCACCCACCGGCGAAACATAATAAACGTTTTTTTGACGCTGGTATTATGTGCGACCGTGGTATTTATCCGGTCGATCCGGCCCATTAGTGACGAAGCATCTTCTCTCCCACGTGTGTATTGGTGTGAGACAGCTATGTCGGGCTTTATCGCGTCTACGAGAGCTGGGCTCGGCCTCTCCTTGATGGGAGGAGGGTTTAGTTGTTCCTCACGATAGCATTCTGCGGCCTGGCATGTTAATCAAGGCGGACAGATAGGTATATATATATATATATATATATATATATATATATATATACTCACACATTAAATTAGAATTTATTCGTTTTAATAAACAGTTATTAAATACAATTTACGGTTAACTTCAGATTACGGACTTAATTTAATTCTGAAACAAAGTCATAACTTTGCAAAACGCTTGCTGTAAGCTTAATTCGCAAAACGGTTGCCAATAATAGCTAATTTAATAATGACGCACACAATATGCTTATCTTAGATATAAATATACTTCGCAATTGCTACGGTAAAGATATATACTTACATCGTTGTTGTTGTAATACTGATCTGATTCGGGGTCTCTGTATTTTCCTGTGATTGGCAGCCCGATTTGAACCTGATGTTGGTACAAGCAAAATTAAATGATAAATATTACTAATGAGTAATGACACTACCAATTTTTGTCGAAAAGTTATCCTCTGGTTAAAAACCAACACATAGTCACTCGAGGGTATATTTTGCATAAAATATCATTTCACAAAAAATTTCAAAAATCATTTTAGTTCACACTATTTGTCTATGTTTTATTATAGCTGAAATTTCGTTTCGTTTTAGCAAATCGTAGATATCAGAAATAATGTTAATAATTCTATTAGGTATTCAATAATTTATAGAATCTATAGCTCTAACTTTGGTCATAAAATGGCAATATTTTCGCAGAAGTTCGATTCATGGAATGTCACTTTACCTTCGATTTAGTTCTCGCTCGCGTGCGGCCTCTACGTGCTTCGCTCTGCAGCACCAAGACTACGAGAGCCAGCACCAAAGCCTGTTTCCACATTCTGTCTGGTGTCTTCAACCAACACTTGTGTACTGCGTGTTGTTTCAATTGACTAATGATCCCCAGCAGTCCCCCTGTACCGCGATTTCCTTTGAGATTCGCTCAGTAATCGTTGTGGGTCAATGTATATAGGATAATCGAAGCGAATCTATTGCATCAAAATATGGGTACAGACAACGAATAAACAACGAAGACAAACATATCGAGGAAGTGTGAAAATATTAACCACCTTCGAAGGCCCTTGAAGTCTTCCCGCAGTAGTCTAGCGTAGTTGTATAGCTTAATCATTCCTGACATCGAGGAGCCAACCCGATACGATATATTATAATGAAATTTAAAGTAGAGCAATATGTCTAAGTATGACCTATTGATGACGCGGTCACTCAAAGAAAGGGTTTGAGACAAATCAATTCTACTTACGATACTTGAAGTGATGTGAACAGCTCATACTAATTAAATTGTAGGTTAGTTACCTTACGATTTGATTCAAGAATCGATACTGACTAAAACTCTTGATGATCCATACTTAATTGTTATTACTTTTTACTCTTTCCAGGGGCATCTGGAATGTTCCATTCATCACCAACTGCTACCTGATCAAGGCGGCCGTGCTTCGTACAGACGCTGGCAAAGCCATCACATACTCGAAGCCAGATATGGACCCGGACATGGCATTCTGTGCGAGCCTCAGAGATATTGTAAGTAAATTAACCCTCTTGTTTATTTCTGACTAGCGTGTGCCGCAACTTCGTTTGCGTGGAACTATAAATGGACACGGAACCCTTTCTTTTTAAACGGAACCCTATGATAAAAGTAGCCTAAGTTACTCCTTATAATCAGCTATCTGCCAGTGAAAGTCCGGTCAAAATTAGTCCGGCCGTTACAGAGTTTAGCTGGAACAAACAGACAGACAGAAAAAATTTGATTTGAGAAATTTTTCTGTAGCTACTAAACGGATAGACTGATTTAAATTTAAAAAAAAATGTTTAGAAATTGACATGATCGAGAGTGTTCTTAGCTATAATTCATCGTCATCAGCTCGCTTACTGCTTGACAATGACGGACGGGGGTACTTAAATTTTTAAAATAAGTTTATTTATCTACCATATGCACCAGTGGCGAAGGCTGGTTCTCCTTCATAGGGAAGCCGCAGTCTGTATAATAGGTAGGGATTTGGATGAGGGTCTTCAAAAGGTAAGTGGTAAGTGAAGCCGATAGGAATGGAGTTGTTGGAACCTCACGCCACTGATATGCACATATTCTATGATGCCAAGATATTAAAGGAAGTACGTACGGGCGTACTATGACGTCACTTACTGTCTAGTATCACTATAAATAGACATAGCACACTATAAATAGACATAGCAGATAAATAGCGAGATGAAAATATACAAATAATGCTTACTTTATACATTTAAAAGCAAAAGTATCTCTGTCGGTATAAGAGAAGTGAGCTACAAATTGGCTTTATGGCTTATGATTTTTGTTAAGTAATTTTCCATGTTCTTAATGTTAAGATTCTTGTTTATTCCTCAATATTATTATTTCCACGCCCTAGGGGCTGAAATTGTGATCTAACTATATGCAATGTAACACCTATATGTACCAATTTCCTGAAATTGGCTTTTTTATTTTGGAAATTGGAAAATCCCTATCAAAGGCTAGGGTTTTCCTATCAAGGACAACCAGCCTTCGTCACTGATCTCTCCCACACCAACCATTTTTCAATATTGTTCTATTCGATAAAGGGCGTAAGTACATTGTGTGTGTTTATTTTGCGAACTACCCAGATTTTTGTGGAATACAAACCGTCCTCAAATTCTTATCGACAATAAACGGCTCTTGAATCTTAATATTCTCAATTTCAGGGTATGCTTATGTACGTGAGCAACGAAGTACCACATGGTCACCTGGTCAACCCGGAGACGTACGACATAAGTCGCACAAACCCGGATGTGTATCAAGTGTTCGACAATAAGTTAGAGTGGGAGAAACGGTACCTGAACCCCCTGTATTTAAAGAACTTTGAAGAGGGCAAGGAACATGCTATAGTAAGTTTGCTTTTTTGACGTGCACCTCTATAATTGACGTCAAAATCGATTGTAACTACACATTTTCATAGTAGAATCTCTTACGGCATTCTTTTATGGAGAATTGCCGCCAACATTAATATAATATTTGTGCTGCAGAAGCGAGCAATCCGTTCGATTTAAAAAATATCTTGCTTTGAATTTTTGAGAGAAAAGTGTAAAGAAATAGGAATTCTGACCGTCCCTTCTCATCTACCTTCTGGGATTCTGGCATTCTATTGTATAGGAATCCCAGAAAACGTTCAAAATATGTCTTAATAAATATAAAAAAGTAGTTAAAGAACGTTTGTGTGCTAAAGCTTATTAATGGGTCAATTATTTACCATGGGAATAGGATGGCCACCTGAAAGTCTACTTCTATGTACTATTGTACTCTTGTTATGTAGTTTTAGTCATAACTTTATTGGGATGTAAATAAGTGACATCTCAAATTGATACCAATACGAATGTCAGTTGTATACGGTAATTCTTGCGCCACTTCAACAAATACAAGGAATACCTAGCAAAATTAGGCTTGTGACTAACTATAAGACATCTGTTTCTTCCCCATTAGCTTAGTTCCCCATTAGTTTTAGTCATAACATTGTTATATACCTTTTTTATTCTAAAAGAACAATTTTCCATCTTTTTGGTAAAAGATGGCCCCGTGCGAGTTTTTTACTCCGGTTCTTCTCTCCGGGCTAGTTCCCGAACCGGTGGTAGGCATCACGCATACCGACGTTCAGAAAGTGTATAATAATACCAAATTAGAATTAAAATTTTTGACTTTGACTTGACATCGATTTTATCCATACAACATAGTCGGGTAGCTAAAAGTTCAAAAAAATCATTGCGCCAAGTACGTAGATGTTTAGCACGATGTGGAAAAGGCGACGTAATTTAGAGGTTATTTTTTACTGCCTACCAAGATTTAGCGGTATGGTAGACAAAAGTTTTCGTTTTTTTTATTATTATTGTAGACCAAAGTGATTTTTATTGCAAATATTGTCAATATCGCCTTGAGGTATTAAAATGTATACATGCTTTCAGCCGTGTCCCGATGTGTACTGGTTTCCGCTGATGTCGATGCGTTTCTGCAAAGAGTGGATCGAAGTTATGGAGGCTTTCGGCAAATGGAGTGATGGTTCCAATAATGTAAGATATCCAACATTATACATGTGACAGTATGTGAGAATGTAGGTCGATTTTTTACTCTTTTATGAAAAAATTGACCTAGATTTGAATAAAAAGCACAACATTTTACTTACGCCAGATTTGAACTAAAACACGTTTGCTATAGGTTAGAGTAATAATTAAATGTTTTTTTTACCTATTCTCGGAAAAAAATACGGTTTCTGAGGGTTGGAAATGGAAATGGCCAACCTTTTTGTTGACACGCGTGAAGTCGCAGTCTATAGCAATAATAATAATAATTTGTAATGTTTTTGTTACAAGAGTGATTTTATCGAAACCAGCCAGCTTCTTAGTTTTTACATTTAGGTACCATTAAGGGTCAGCTCACACCGAAACGAAACGAGACGGCACGCGGCGCAGCATTTTTAAAATAGCGATCTGAAATCAAATTTATTCAGTAGGTACACATGAAGATACGCGTTTCATTGCAGAGTGGTCTAGTTTGACATTCGAACTCCTGCAATTAAACTTGTAACTTTTTGTGTAGTGAACTAAGTTCAGTTTTGAATCGCTATCTTAAAAATGCATCGCCGCGATTTCTCGCGTCTCGTTTCTGTGTGAGCTGACGCTAATTTAAAAATGACAATAAATGAAAATATTTTATGACAATGCTGTAATGTTCATAATACAGGACAAGCGTCTAGAGAGCGGTTACGAAGCGGTGCCAACTCACGATATCCACATGAGCCAAGTCGGTCTGGATCGTCAGTGGCTACACATACTGAAGGAGTACGTACGGCCGTTACAAGAGATGGTGTTCACAGGATATTATCATAATGTAAGTAACGAGGACCATCGTTTTTGTCACACCAGGTGGCGCCACTGTAAGTGGTGTGACAAAAAACTGGTGTGACAGGCAGGCCAATCTACAGTTGAGGTCCTCAAGTACGGCTGTCAATGTTTGTTATTGCGGGCGTCAAAAAATCGATATTTCTATTCAATCTATACACACGCGGGCCGTAGCACAGAACCGGCTCCGGACGCTGCGCGCAAGCAATGTATACGGCGATCTGACGGCTCGATACCTCATACCTCGCTTATTAAATGAATTACCCCCTGAATTATTAAAAACTACAACGCGAATAAATATTAAAAAGAAATTAAGAGCCCACATTCTTCAAAAATATTGATTATTTTAAATTATCAAGGATATAACACGACTTTATTGCACTCACCTAACTACCAATATTGTAATATTATTTTATTACTCACGTTTAACTTTTACGGAACTGTTACTTATATTTTAGGTACTTAAAATACAAATTGGAGTCAGACGTAAACGCCTAGCTAGCACTGCGTTCTTAAACCTACATGGTTTTTTGTTAGTGCATAATATAATATAGTACTTTGTTTTTTCTCAATAAAAAAATAAATAAAAAATAAATCATATTTAATACAATAGAACAGTAGAGTAAACGTATTGGCCACGCCACAGTGTTGCGCAGTCACGTTTTGCTCGTAAAAAAGGTAGACTTATTTTTTAGCTCCGCTTTTAAAGCACTCACATTAATTGATAGTATCTTTGCCATAATAAATCTAACGTATTGCTATTGCATTTGGGTGAGATGGTTTAATTGACATGGACTGAATATGATTTCAATCGTCAATGTTTTCATTTCCTTGTAATATCAGAAGTATAATTAGTTAATCTACGCATAATTTAAACCTGAAAAACATTAAAAGTATTTCAACCTTAACGAAAATTATCCTAATTGCATTTTGTAGTTACCGCAACTATAGAATGAAAAATATTTACTAAACAAATTTTAAAACCCGCTTAAAAATTGCTCCATTTTATGCTTATTTAAATAATGTAAAACATCTAAATCTCATATCTATGATATCTAAAAAATTCACAGATTTCGTGCCTCACACAACTATCGAGTACATTGGAAACGAAATCTAAGGAATTCGAAAAAATATTGTCGTTGAGCGACGGAGAAAGTCGGGATAAGGCAAAGGTTACAAAACTATATAAAGGTTACAAATTAAACTACAACGTTGAATGATAATTATTTTTTTCGTAGAACTAGCTTTTGCTCGCGACTTCGTACGCGTAGATGTCGAGGTGGCTAATTTCCTATTCTTTTTACCCGACTACGGCGAAGCCAAAAGGAAGGGTAATGTTTTCGACAATCTATGTATGTATGTTTGTTCCCTCGTAGCGTCTAAACTACTGGTCCGATATAAATGAGGTGGTTCGTAATGATGCCGCGGGTAACATAGACTATATATATATATATATATATATATATATATATATATATATATATATTGTGTTTCGTAAATGAGACCTCAGATTCTAACATGTAAAAAAATTAAACCGAGATAATCATCACGTATTTGATATCAAAAGAAAGGTCTTTGCAAGCAGATTACAAATATGTATATATATTATATTAAATCATATCGATTAAGTCATATTATACGTTAAAAGTGCGGTCGTACTTATATTTATATATATTATTGTACCTCAATTATTTTCTTGTTTCGGCCTTTTTAGACCCCCTTTTTTACGTATTCGGGTTATAGTTTCTTTAATTTATTTTTAGAAAGAGACTAATTATGCTAAAAATAAATTAAATAGTAAATGGTTTAAGATTATTTTATTATTAGAGTGTATTATGCTATTGAAGGACCTCTATATATACAACATTAACTGTATTGCCGTACGGAGCAAGCATCACCAGACTGCAAGCCGAACTTACTCTAGAAGTTGGAACACGCAACATAGAACTGTCCGTGTGAGAAACAGTTTTCTCATAGATCTATCCCAGCCACTTTCAATGGCTGCCCCTGAGCTTTATTGATGGCGAAGCATACTCTTAGGGGAAACTACAGTCTTTTAAATACTGTGATGGGATCAATGGTATTTTAGATATAATTGGTTTCCCCTTGAGCACATCTAGTGAGTACAGTAGACTCGACAATATTGCGACGGAGAACTTTTATCGAGTCTGGTGCCAGTGCACAATTTTGGAGGCTTTATTTTTCTTAATAACATAACTGGTGCTCCAATATTCAAACGGAGATTATGGGGTGGAAGACCTGTTGGGTTTAGAGTATTAAAGAACTCCACGGGTTTACTGCATCATTGGTTTGTACTACTGAATCCACTGACTTGTAATTAAAAATATATTGAATTGTACTTCATCTGCTTCAAATTGCTGGATTAAAAGTAAATTTTTTGTCATAAGATTGGTGACACCAGGGTAAACTGCGTTAGTGAGTTCTGTAAGAGATGTCACCACTGTTACTTAACTTTGTGGAATAGTAATTTTACCATAAATAGTAGGGTAATCGCCGTTTTCTATTTTAAGCAACAATTCATAAAACTGTTCAGCTGACTGTTCACCTCTCAAATGGACTCGTATGTTTATTGTTAAAGCGAACTTTTGTATGTGACTCCACATGTATGATGACTTTAAACACGACTTTACCTCATCCGCTCGTGTGCCCCTGGGTACTACGGGTATCAAAAAAAAAGCTTGAAGAGAACATTCCAAAAATATACAACAAATATAGTAAAATGGTCAAGCATGAGTCTGACACTGAAAAAAATACATTTATACCCCTGTTCAACCCTTTAGGGGTTGAATATCGAAAAATTGTGAAATATAAGTAAACTTATTTTCTTTTAGAACTACATTTACAAAGTTCCAAACCGAAATACTCGTTTAATATTTTTTCCCCATACAAAGTTTAATACCCCTTTTTACCAATATATAGATCGAATTTTAGTAAATATTGAATTAGAGTTTTAGTAGATCATGTCAAAGAGCAATATTACGAAATTTCAAACAGATCTGACCACAAACAAAAAAATTTAATACAAACGTTGATACCCCTTTTTACCCCTTTAGGAGGTGAGTTTCGGAAAAATCCCTACTTAGTGAACCTACACGTCATAAAAGAAAGCCACGGTCCAATTATTACGTTTCTAGCTTCAGTAGTTCTGCCTCGGCGTTGATGAATCAGTCAGTCAGTCAGGACATGTTACTTTATTTAATAGAAGATTACCATAACGCATGTGAACAAACAAATTGCAAAATTTCCACACGTGTATCTAAATTTGATTAACTGTCGCCGTGACGTAAATATACAGTACCCGGGAGACCGAGTTTAGCTCGGAGTTTTAGTAGAACGAAATTAAAAATAAATATAAAAAATATAAAAGAAAAAGAAATAATAAGAATCACAAAAAATATTTATCTAATCGGGATTCAAACCCACCACATTCCAAAATTCCAAACAATTTTCGTGAAGTCGGGGCCTATACTAGAGCGAACGAAAATACATTTCCAATGTCAAAAGAACCTTACAAACAAAACAGAGACGGTGTTTTTTGTTGCTTACACTTTTATATAGCTAAGGGATCAACGAAGTCATAACACTAAGTGAGGACTGTGACGCACGCGCGTACGAGGGCGGCACTGAAAATTTCGGGAATCAAGGAAGTGACACAACATTACTATTTAAAAATGTATTTATTGCTTTTCGAAGTATTCTCCGCGAAATTTGACACATTTTTCTATACGATGGAACCAATCATTGAAGCAACCATTCCATTCGGAAGTTGGGGTCTCCAAAATGGCCGTTTTGTAGGCGTCCACAGCTTCTTCAGGTGATGAAAATCTCTGACCACGCAATTTATTCTTTATTTTAGGGAAAGTATAGAAATCATTAGGGCTTAGGTCGGGGCTGTACGGCGGATGGTCTAATAATTCTATGATTTCTTGCTCTAAAAACTCTTTTGTTCTGTGCGCGGTGTGAGAACTCGCATTGTCGTGATGGAGGATGATGCGGCGGTTGCAGTTCTCTTTACGGAGTTCAGAAACGACCTGTGGCAAACAAATATTAGCATACCATTCTGCATTAACCGTTCTTTGTCCCTCAAGAGGAATAGTCGCAACATGGCCGGTTTTGGAGACAAACGTGGCCACCATTTCTTTTGCAACACTCCGTGAACGAACAATTTTTGTTGGCTTTAACTCATTTTCGAACACCCAAACTCGTGACTGGTTTTTTGTTTCGGCTTCGTACGCGTATATCCAGGATTCGTCACCTGATACGATGTTGTATACAGCATTTGAGGATCCTGCGTGGAATCTTTCGAGAGCTCTGACGCACCAAGTAACGCGAGCCGCTTTTTGCTCTTCACAGAGCAAATGCGGTATCCATCGGGAAAACAACTTTTTTACACCTAATTGTTCATGCAAGATTATTTGTATTTGACTCATGCCAATGTCTAAAGTTGCCTGAATTTCGCGGTATGTCACATGGCGATCTTTCTCAATCAGCTTACGCACAGCATCAACGTTTTCTTGGGTGACTGCAGTTTTTGGACGACCTTGACGGGGATCATCACTGAGCTTGACACGTCCACGTTGAAATTCAGCAAACCAGCGATAAATTGTGGTTTTGGATGGGGCTTCATTACCAAATGCAGAAATCATCCGGTCAACACACTGTTTTTGTGTTAAACCACTTCGAAAGTCATAATAAATCATCGCTCTAGAATTTTCTCGAGTCAATTCCATTTTCTCAACGACTAAACAAGTTTGACAAGACCTTGTGACAAGACCGAGAATCTTTTTTTAAATAAATAAACGGTATTCGATTTTTAAAACCAAGGAGTTTTAAATTAAAAAGATTTTAATATGACAGGAACAGTGGAAATATTCCATTCCCGATACTTTTAGTGCAGCCCTTGTAGTCGAAGGGCGCTGTCATTTTGAAAGTGTATTCACGCGCCACGCATGGCTGTGTCTTTGACACGTTAATCATAGAGTAAATCTGTTATCTATAGAATTATTATTTTATGAAAGTAATTTTCAGTCTTTTTTTTTAACGGGCAATTGGCCCACCACACATACCCATCACTGCAACTCCTGTGTAGCCAGTATTGACAGCGGTAACTAACCACAAAAAACCCTTTGATGTGATCTCAGGGTGCCCGAGGGACATGCTAAATCTGTATTGGGCCCCGCAACGAAATTAATCAGAAGAATTAACTCCATTCCTATCAGCTTCGCTTACCACTTACTTTTTAAGACTCTTATCCAAATACCCTACCCATTATACAGGCTAGGGATACCCTATGAAGGAGGACAACCCTCCGCCACTGGTAGGAGGTGTTTCAGTTTCCCTTCCCAAGCTAAAAGTCCCCGCGATTTTCAGACATTCTAAACATTTTTTTCTTTCAGCCTCCCGTGTCTGTAATGAACTTCGTAGTTCGTTACCGACCTGACGAGCAACCATCGTTGAGACCTCACCACGACTCATCAACATACACCATTAATCTGGCACTCAACACGCCCAGTAAGTGTTGAATGTATTAATTTTATCATAGCAGTGACATCACGACCTCACAGAGAACCGACGTGACGCTGAAATATTTTTCATCTATACTTCACATGTATGGAGTGGCACCACAAAAATATAAAATTATTATTATTTTTATGATGTCAAAACCTAGATCTATACACAATCTATAACTACACCAAATGCTATCGATTTATATTCATAATTACAGAAGCTAGAAGCGCGGACAGACAGACAGACAGACTTACAGACGGACAGAGCGAAACTATCCTTGGTTCCTTATGTATTACGGAACCCTGAAAATTGGTTGCCATACAATAAAATTTCGCGTAGAGCTAAAAAAACCTGCCGTCATTATCCTCAACGGAAGTCAAGTTTTTTGGAGATTCACCCCCAACTTAATTCTTCTTTCAGATGTGGATTACGAAGGCGGTGGTTGCCGGTTCATTCGCTACAACTGCTCGGTCCGCGACACGAAACCTGGCTGGTTGCTGATGCACCCAGGCAGGTTAACCCACTTCCACGAGGGTATGCTGGTTTCCAAGGGTACCAGGTACATCATGATCTCCTTCGTGGATCCGTAACCTACAAAAAAAGAAGATTGCAAAATATTGGTAGTATACGTAAGGCTTATTCGTAAGAAAGTTTGTTAAAAACTACATAATTTTCATAAAATTCATTTTTATACATTTTTTATTACTTAAATATTATGTATAAGTGTGGTCTTCGAACTTGATAACATTCATGTAATTAACAGTACATTCTTATTTTCAATTGTTTAGAGATCAAAGTAGTGTAGACACCAGTACAATATTTTCTGTTAAGGGTCAATTCAGACCGGAACAAAGCGATACGTAACGCGACGCTGCATTTTTAAGATAACTATTTAAAATTGAACAGTCGTTACACAAGATCCACTTTTCATTTTAAGAATTCGAATGTCAAGTTACACCACAATGCGCAGCGCGCTGTTCAGTGTATGACTGATGTCATTTGAAATGTGTATCCTTTTGTGTAGAGTGAATAAAGCTCAATTTTGAATAGCTATCTTAATAATGCAGCGTCGCGTATTCGGTGTGAACTGAGCTTAAACGTTAATCAAATAACTCGCAGAATAGCTGATAAGTAATTTAGAATTAGAACTAATACCTCGAGTGAAAGTATTTTACTTGCTGTAAGTAATAAAGATTAATAATGGAATTCTTTAGTTACTTGTTAAATTTGCTATGATTTTAGTACAACTGTTTTGTAACGACATCTTTATTTTAAGTTTAGACTATATTTTATACCATTGAAATGAAGATATTGTGTATTCATCTCGTTACTATGACAATTATAATCTCCACTTTACTATTGTGACAATTTATATATGTTGTCTTTTTATTCTACTTTTTATATAAATTATTGTTTCATAATCATATAATGTAAACATAATAATATTACTTTGTAAAATTTTATTTTTATATTTTTTTCGATTCCTATACATTCTATTACTTGCATTTAAGTTACTAATTAGGACAAACCAAAGAAACAACAGTTGTATTCTTATGTGATTATGATTAATAAAATATTTTATAGAAATGTTGAATTTTATTTAGAAATATTTTCACACTAGGTATTTTCGTCATACCTACGTTTTTTTTTTTACAAAAATATCTGTTCTTTGCAGTGGCGAAGCGTGAAATCTGCGGAATGGTTAGCCGCGGAAGGTAATGTCTATTGTAATTCAGAACAACGATTGCAACTTTATTTTTTTGCACTGAGCGTCATCTACTAAGTAATATTCATGAGGGAAGCCGATATTATGTCGAGTTTTATACACGCCTCGCTACTTTGATTTATAAACTCACTTGTGAATATCGGTAAAAAATCTCTTCTTACGGACAAAGGAAATAGGCAAGTGTCTAAAATATCAAAGGTGAAATGTAATGTATGATGACCCGAGAATTGGCCCACCGCGTAAACTAGCGGGTATGCATACGTTGTACACACGAATAGTACAATAAGATATATACTTTTTATCAGTAAGAATATAAGGGTAGTCTGTAGAGCCTGGAATTTCAGTCCATAAGTAACTTCCGTCATTGTCAAGCAGTAAGCGAGCGATGATGAATGCTGTACAGTGTACACTCTTGATCACGTCAACTTTCAAACAAAAAAAGTTATGCGTGGGTCTGTATGTCGGTGTATAATCGGTTCATCCGTTATTTCACACACATACAGACCCACATACACAGAATATACACAAATTCACACAACAGACACACACAATCACACACACACACAACAGAAATGTTCGCGTTATGTTTATAGCAAATCGCGAAGTAGAGAAAACGAGAGTTAGCCTTATAAACCATTACTATAGCGCCATCTGTTCGCATATATAGACAACGAACCATATTTTGAAAAGGTATTGTTTCTACTTCCATAACCAGTCTATTTAAAATATCATCATAAATAAGAATTCAAACAGATGACGCTTTACCTCCCGTGTCTAAATTTGGAGATCTCCAAAGATGGCTTCCAATTAGACTTACAGGCCACCTCTTGAGACGGTACTCTTACAGCAAACAATTGACTTCATTTTCATAGTCGAGCCTCCCCAGCATTTGAAATACAAACCGCGCAGACAAAAAGTATTTGTGTTTATTCACGATTCACGATCTTGCATTACGTAGTTCTTTCGTTCTACAATCTGGGGCACGGTCGTGACGTCGGCCAAGACGAGCCAAGCAAAGCGCAAAGACACTACCCGACTACCTTTTCTCACGCTTCGTTGATTTTGGAACCCTCATAACTTTGGTTTGGATCATACCAGATTTAAACGAAATTTTCGGCATATGCTTGGTTAGCGCACTTATTAAACATATGCTTATGCCGCCTTACAAAAAAAAAACATTAATATGAAAACTTACTATATAATATAATATAAACAAAAGTCAGGATACATATAGAACATAGAAGTAGCCTTGCAGGTGGCCATCCTATTCCCATAGTGTGCGATCGTCAGTAAAATAAGCTTTAGCACACAAACGTTCTTTAACTACTTTTTTAAATTATTTTTTTAAAATTTTCTGAAATTCTATTGTATAGGTGTGTACATTGACTTTTAAAAGATTTACTAAGTTTACTTAGTCCGATCCTACAGTGAGTATTGCTTGAACATACTTAAATTTTTTCTTACATACAACACATTGTCCAAAATGAACTGAGAAGCGATGGTCAGAATACCTATTTCTTTAAACTTTTCTCTCAGAGATTCAAAGCGGGACATTTTTGTAAATCGAACGTATTAAACGCTTCTGCAGCACAAATATTGTGTAATATTGTAGTAAATATTTAGATTTTATTTATATCTAAAAACTCCTGATTTCGTTACTGACTCAATGATCATCAAAATTCATAATATAGGTACTTCCGGATGTCCTAGAAAGCTGAAACTTGGTATGTAAGCTAGCATTGACACCTATACAAACAACATAAAAATTATAGAACTTGGAACTTTTATCCTGCAACCCCTTACACTACGGGATGAAAGTTTGTATGAGACTTCCGCAAATTTTGACGCTATAGGTCTGAAAATTGATGATGAATTGATGGCAATATTTTTATCATATAAATCGAGGGACCCTCGTTTCATATGATAAAAATATTGCAACTTACAAAAAGAAGTGATATCCCAGTAATAATATTATTATGTAAAATAATGCCAAGACGAGAACTAAATGAATCACACTGTCAAAAAGTTATCAGATCTCAACTTCTTTTTTCAATTCTCAACCTTCTGACTCTACACGCCCTAACTCTACGATGCCTAACTTCACAATCTCTATACATCTTAGTCATAATTTGTGGCTTGTCAGAACATGTTGCTAGATGAGAACCGATAACGTGTTGGCATTATTTTACATGAAAATGTTTTTGTGTGATAGGTATAAAGTTTTCAGTTTTGTTTGGAATGAGATATTATGTCTCATTCAATCTCATCACGAATATTATGTTCTTAATGAGATGGTAAGCTATTATAGCAGCTATGGGCACTCGTTACCAGAATAGTTATATGTGTGTTTATATTGTCTTAAATTCCTAATATTTTTTTTATAAAATTTACAGATTCTACTTAATATCTACAATTTAACTTAAAGACTTTATTAAAATTAGTTCAGTCAAAGTTGATAAAGATAAAACTGTGTTTAGGTTTCCCGAATAAACGATCAAGGAATTTTCGTTATGTCTCAAAACGTAACCTCCATTAGCCGTGGAAAGGTTAAAGTGGCATGGGCCATTAAGCAGGAAGTAAGAGTCGAATGATTCAAAAAGATCCAGAGAAAACATGTAGGTTAAAGCGACCTTTTACATTTTAATAGACTGTTAAGAGAAGGTTATGGTAAGTAAAATATTGCACGGCCCTTTATTGTGAGCTCATTATGGGGTTGTGTTAATATGTGCTATCGAAATGTTTTGGATAATCTTGTTACTCGTTATTACATTTTAGGATTCAGGTACGAATTTTCAATAAATTTAAACTGATTTACTGTACAGTATACTGTAAGTAGTAGTAAGTACCTATTGTGAACATTGATTTACTAAAATGTATGATCATTTTCTCAAGCCACTCATACTAGGACTATATGATCCGGAATCGGGCGGGCCCGAGAAAATTCAGAGCACTGAAAATAGAACTCTTGGCTAAAACAATAGAGCTGAAAACCGAACACACAAGTGTCGAGTCAAACGCCAATGTCATACAGAGTTCTCCTCCAGGGCTCTGAATATTCCCGGTCCCGCCGGATTCCTGATCATGTAGTCCCAGCCTTATTCATTAACTCTGCGCACATGAGTGACGTATGATTCATGTACGAGTAGGTACGGTCGCCCACAAGCCGGCGCATAACTTGCAAACCTTATTACTTGGTGAACCTTTTACAAGTGTCACATCGGCTTGTCGGTGACCGTACCTGGGGTAGGTACGGTTTATGAAATTTTCATATTACTATATGTATACATGTACATATTACATAATAATATCTATGGACGCTTTCACACCACCTCAATCTGGTCCCGTGGTAAGTTCTCGAAGAACTTGTGCTACGGGTACCAGACAAAGGATATAAATTTTAAACTTCTTATACTATACTTATTAAGTATATTTTAGAACTTAATTATATTATAATACACATATTTAATACACATTCATGACCCAGGAACACCGAAAACTTTTTGTTCCCTGGCGGGATCGAACTCGCGACCTCCGGCTTGAGCGCCAACGCGCTAACTACTGAGCAACAGAGAGCGTCAAATACATACACGACAAGGTCGTCAAACATACAAATACATACTTACATACACGACAAGACATGTAGGTACACTTTAGAACTGAATTTGTATAGTAAATAAAATGCACCTTTAAATAAAACATAGCACTTTATTCCGTTTACACTTCTTGCGAACTAGAAGAAATCAAGTCTTCTTCAACGGTCTCTTTCGTCTCCTGTGAAATCCAGTTTCTGAATACCTTAGTAGGGGTCTTAAAGTGTTTACCGAAAGCGGGTTCCGCATACTTCTTGAATCTCTTGAACTCTATCTCCTCTTTTTCCCACTCCTCCTTTTTGACGAATGGCAACATGCGTCTCATCCACTCTGGAACAAACTCATCCATATAGAAGAACCTCCTCTTCCAGACTTTGTGAGTGTCGCAGTAGTGACCTCCTTGACCTCCCAGCCATACCGGGATCCTGGGAAGAAAAGTTCTAATAATAATATCCATGGACGCTTCCACACCACGACAATCTAGTCTTGTACTAAGTATCCGAAGAACTTGTATCACAAGTACCAGACAACGGAAATATATTTAGTACTGTTATACTTATACAATATACATAATTATATATTTAAGATTTTTATTATACTATATATACGTTTATTTAATGCACAATCAAGACCCAGAAAACTTTTTGTTCCTTCGAATTTTGTGGGATTCGAACCCGCGACCTTCGGCTTGAGCGCCCACGCGCTAACTACTGAGTATCTGGACATATAGACAGATAGACAGTAAGACTGAGACCCAGAGTTATCTGGAATATTCTACTTGTCCTTATAATATTACAAGACACATTAATTCACTATACGTAGGTAATTACTTATTAGGTATTCTTAGTATAATATGATGTAGGTACAGTTAACTGATAATGTAATAAAGGTATTTAGGGGCAAAACAAAGATCAAATTTTTGTAGTATCCATGTTTCGAATTAAAAACACAAAACCTTTATATACAAACCAGATAATCGCTCGCATGTCCGACCGTCTCTAATTGCCGGTTTCCGAGATTTTTGTCGTCAGTTTAAATAAACTATTCTATAGCGCTTTTGATTGGTTAAGGCGGTTAGCAGTTTTAGGTAATGTTTTTTGTCGCTTGTTTATATATCTAAACTACCGACAAAAAACCTCGATACCGGGCAACAATTTTAAATTCTTTGTCGATAGCTTTTAAGTAATGTGCGATGCTCTAAAATTAAAAATACATTCACTATACAAAATGCAGTTTCATTACTGCTTCACTTCTCTATTACATTCTTTTAACTTTGTATATTAAAAGTTAATAGGCAACCATGGGGATGACTTCCTTTTTTTTTCTTTATTATTAATAGCTTTTTACAGTTAATACCTTTAGTCTAAGCCTCTTCACATTAAGACGAGACCCGAGACTAATACTTTCCTCATAGACATATATATTATAGACGAGGCTTGTCGAGACTCGAGGTAAAAAGTGTCTCCACTTAAAAGACCCCACTATTGTGAAATCAAGATGGCGTAACTTTTTCATGTATGAAGATTTGTTCTGTCAAATTTACGTCGTAGCCCATCCAATTAGTTTTGAAATCATTACTTACATGCTGAAATGTCTCAGTCCCCATCTATATGCGTTGGTGTAGAAGTACGCAGACAGCGGGTTGAGGTGGGGATACGTGGTGGTCCCAGAGACCCCAGCAGCTAAGCCCACCACCGCCATACCCACCTCATACCCATCAACCAAGACCACCAGACCTTCGCGAATGTTCTCCTTCGTGGGTAGATTGACCGCGCCAGTGCTTTCTGGAAACAACAGATGTTCGATTCACGTAATTATTTCCAGTGTCAGCGCATACTATCGCGCTCATGCTATCAAGAGCGATACACACCGGTTTTTATTATTTTCAACAAAAAATATTATATCATAAAACTTATACCAACGAGGCATTGTATAGTTCGCGTATTTTAAATAGATTTATCAATATGTATAACATCGATCATCATTGAGTAAAGATTGATGATTGGCGACCGGATAATGATGACCCGAAACAAAGTTCATATTGATATAAATGCATCGATCAACATATTCTACTGAAAAACCAAGTTGCTAATGGCCCTCGGCAGTATTCGTTTCTCTATAGTAATTACAAACGATGTTAAACAATAAAATAATATTATTTTATTATTATTTATAAATATTAATATTATTTAGTGTTTAACATCGTTTGTCTTTTTATATTAAATATTTTATTTTTTATTTTTTTGAATAATACTAGATTCCACATTATCTAGGGGAATCTAGTATTATTCGTGGGAGAGCCATGCTTCGGTACAAATAGGCCGGCTCGACCGGCTACCACAGCTTCACAGAAAACCGGTGTGAAATAACTCTTGCGTTGCATTTCGCCGAGTGTGTGAGGTTAGCGGAGGCCCTAGGGTTGGGGAGGTCTTAGGGTTGGGGAGGCCCTAGGGTTGGGGAGGCCCTAGGGTTAGCGAGGCCCTAGGGCAATACCAGAGGCGTTTCAAGTGTAAATTGTCTGGTATTGCTAGTATCGATGGCCGGCGGTAATCGCTTACCATCAGCGATCCGTCTGCTCGCTTTCTGGTCCATTTATTAAAATAAAGCCGTATTTGTCGTATACAAACTCGTAATTCCGTAATGGGATTAGTAAGTGTTTACCGCACTTACGAATCCTAGTATTAGGCTAACTACTTACTGTAGGTATCAAAGTTTTTATTTAAATCGCGGTCTTCCAAATATGAGCCTAGCGATTTGAAGCTCATAGTTGTCATCAAGATTAATAACCAGCTTTTCAGCTTTGGTTGGAGCATAAAAAGTAGAATATTCTTTTAGAATCGTGGAAAACAACCACAGGCGCTGAGCTCACACAATTTTTTTTTCTCGGTACAATTTTATTATGTTTTATAGATTGTTTTAAACACTTACGGATTGTGTCGCGGTGCACTTTTCTTTTTCCCGACGTTTCGGCTACTTTCTAGCAGCCGTGGTCACGGGAGGACTCGTAAGTGTTTAAAACAATGAACAATATTCGCGTAAACATAAGAAATCAATATGTTTTATAGAGCTTGTTTAAAATAATAAATTATATGTAAAATATTAAATGACAAGGACACTTAAATTTTTTGTATTAATCATATAACTCATAGACATTACCTACCTTAACAAATCTTAAAATTTATGTACATAAGGTATCAACATCTCATTTTGTTACAATCCCATTTCATTTTCTAAGAAATTTTATTTGGATTTTTTTTTTTGTGATGAGATGCATGCAAATGCATGATTACTTAGGTTTGATTGAAAATACTTTTTTACAACTCTAATCATTTGAAAACTGTCTGAGTGTAGATTTAGACTGAATAGTAAAAACTCATTGTTTAGAATTAAATATATTCTAGATCTAGGAGATGAAACTATACATATACACACGTACAACACATCAGTTCAAATGTTTGTTTGTAACGAGGTTGTTTCACGAATTCTGAACAAAACGAGCTTTAATACGATGTAGTACAGACGAATATTTAATTTCTTATTTATTAAGAAAAAGTTAAGTTAAGTTAAGTTTTTTCCTTTTAAAAGTAGAAGTTTTTTTTTTATAATTGGCTTACAAAAATTATCTGGCCAGAACAAACCCGAGGGAAATATGACAGTGTTAAACTTTAAAATGCTGATATAAAAGTAAATCCGTGTAATCTCGTTATCCTAGTATGTCTGTTTTTTATTAAGGAATATATTTTGCATAGGTTCATTCAATGGTCAGCAAGCGGGAGAAAATGCTTGGACTCTATGCTACAGAGTAACTAGTATTTAACTTAACTTTTTTTACTTTAGGCAAACATTTTCTGCAGGAGGTAGGTATGCAATTTATGTATTCACTAAGAAAAGTTTAATATTATAAGTTTAATATTCACTGTCCACTGATTTATTAGCGACATGGTAAAACATGTACTATCGAAACAGTTGCCGCTCGACCAGGCATAAGATGAAAATCGTATAACAGCGCCGTTGAATCGTGCGCACGCACACTGTATACTCACGTGTAAATACGTATTTCAACCACGTCAGCAGTCGTTGCGGACACTTCCTTTGTGTTTACATCTTTTGAGGCGTCCCAGTGCAAAGGAAAATGTTGCGAAGCTTGTCGAGCGGTAACTTATTTTATATTGTACAATGTACCGAGTAAAGTACAGTCGCCGACAGATCTGGTACAACGGCTCTGTTGGCATGTCCTGTCATTTTTCATAATATATTACATACCCGTTGACGGAATAGAGAGATCGAGACCCAGCCTTGGTCTCCAAAAGAAAGTTCCTGGCATGCTTCCCTGTAAAATACTATTATTGAAACTCAGTTCTTTAGAAGGTTGTCCAAAATAAATTAGGGATATTTTGGGCATAATATTATGATCTACTGCCTATGTAAAGTCGAGGCAGAGAAATAATTTAAAATTAACATATTTCTTGATACGAAAATATACCATCACATAAGGTGCAGCAACTAATATAAAACACAGCTGGTAGGCCAACATTTCACAAACCGAATCCGATTGTGTACTAGAAACTGCATCGTGGCTCGACACAAAAGTGTAAGCATTTTGTTTGTGCACAACAAAATTCCTCTCTGAAAAAATATTATTAGTAAACTTCCTTTTGCTTCAGATTATTTCACAGTACAGTGTGACAGCCAGCCTAAATTAAATTATTGCAAAACTTAAAATAATGTAAAGAATCTTACTGTGTTTTGTGCGTGTTTCCGTGGGAGAGCTACGCTTCAGCAGAGCGCTAACCGGTATGATACTACAGCGTTACAGTGAAAGCTCGTGAAAAAACGTTTGCTTACAAAAGACCATTTGGAAGAAAATAAGGTTGGGAATTTAGGGGCTTGTAAAAATAACGCACTTAATTGCACGGTGTCCATGTTCAAATTCTAAAAGTTTTATTTCCACAGAGGTAAATAATAATAACACATACGGAATTACGTGATGCCTTGTGCCCACCATGGTATTGAATTTCCCCTTCTTATTCTATTGTAAGTTACAGTTTTAAGACTTAAGTCTTCATAAATACGCAAAGCAAACATAAATGTTTAACATTATTTACACAACAAGAGTAAATAATTTTCTCGTAATTAACTTCAGAATCGTTTGAAGTATTGCTTGCCTCAAAGGCTCAAGGACTGTATGCCTATTTTCGCAATAGGCTCGTCTATCTAAGCTTCGTCTACTTCAATTACTAAATAATAAATACCTACAGGCATATTTAGATTTATACAATAAAAAAATAATTAAGTAACTTTCGACTCTCGGCAAGCAGTAGGCGAACTGATGATGGTGAATTAAAACTAGGAACCATTTTGATCACACCAGTTTTCAAACATAAAAAGCGCATTAAAATCGGGCCTTTCGCTTAGGAGCTACGATGCCTCGGACAGACACACATACCTATACTCACACACATAGCGTACACCCCTCTTTTTGCGTCGGGGGTTAAAAACGTCACCATAATAATATATACAAGATCCATAATTAATTAATTGCTAATACGTAGATAATAATCAAAATTTAAAAAAGGGAAAGAAAAGATCTGTCGGCTATACGAGTATTCTCTCCCGAACAAGAATTCGAGAGAATTTTCTTAGTTTTCAGTGATCCATGATGATGAATTAAAACAAACCTAGCTTACCAAGAAACCATTTACCAAATAATATTCCAGGAATACCGCCCGTAATTGACATAAAGCCGCGGGGTAAAATCGGGGAATATCAGGTTGCCAGTTTGACTTATAGTCCAGGATCCTGTGATTGCCAGATCCTACTTTGATAAAAGACAAAAGTTTTGATCAGGACGGGTTTGAAGTTGGAACTATCCTAGCTTTGACAAGCAACCGATGGTAAAGGGATATCAATATCAGGTACCTAAATTATTCAGATAATGAAGCTAGAATTTTCTTATAAATCAATGAAAACTGTGGCTAAAGTGGTTTAGCGTGTTGTTGGTGCTCAAGCCGGGGGTCGCGGGTTCGAATCCCGCCGAACGAATAAAAAGTTTTACTATGTTCCTGAGTCATGGTTGTGTATTAAATATGTGTATAATATATTAAAAATCTTAAATATTTACCCCCTTACTAATAAAAATATTTATACAATGGATAACCAATACAACGTTGCTCTCTTTTTCTGATACGTTGGAAAAGTCACTTGACAGACAAAGATAGCAACGTTGTTTAAGATATCCGTTGTGTAAACAATTTATTAGTAAGGGTATGTGTATAGTATAAAAATTCTCAAATATATTTCCGTTGTCTGGTACACATAGCACAAGTTCTTCGAGAACTTACCACGGGACCAGATTGACGTGGTGTGAAGCGTCCATAGATATTATTATTATTATGTAACTACCTAATAAATATACCGTATAACCATACGGCGTGGGTATACATGCAGATTGTAGCTTTGTTTGTACCTTTTTATCTATATTAATCGTTATCGTTTCAGTCTGGCGACGTCCACTGCAGGACATAGGCCTCCCCAACAGATCTCCAGTGCGACCGGTCGCTCTCGGCCTGTATCCACCGACTGCCTGCGACTTTTCTCAGGTCGTCTGTCCACCTGGTGGGAGGCTCCACTCGAGAACCTTTCGGCCCCAGCGGGCATCGGTTCTACGGGCTATATGTCCACTGTCCAGCCCATTGCCACTTTAACTTGCTAATGCGCTGGGCTGTGTCGGTAACTTTAGTTCTGCTACGGATTTCCTCATTTCTGGTTCTATCACGTGGAGAGACTCCGAGCAAAGCCCTCTCCATAGCTCTTTGAGCGACACGATGCTTGTGGTTAAGTCCCATTCTGAAGACCACGTTTCCGCCCCATATGTCATCCATCATCATCCGAGCTTTCATTTATTTATTTATACGGAGCAGAAGTTTAGAAAGCAAATAGTTTTCTTGATGCTTAAATATATATGTAAATATTTATTAGTATAAATAATACTAAAATTGTGTTTATTTAAGCATCACAGGTCATACACATAGGTAGAAGACACTTCATACATATAACACCCCTCTGTTTGTATCCGGGGTTAAAATATTTTAACTTTGTATCTATGAGGAATATATATCTTTTGACGAAAGAACTCAAGCAAAGTTCAAACTAAAAAATTACTTACATAAATTACGGTCGAATTTCGACCACTGGGCGAATATTAGTTAATATAAACTTCGTCAACTTTTAAACATAATATCTTAATTATTTTCTCTCATTACTCGGATAAATGAATCTGCACAAGTAGGAACATAAAAAAAACCATTCACGGGATCACAGAGTGTAATAAATTTTAAACCTTTGACGTTTACTTCGAACAGAGTGCTAAGTGTGAGTTTTTCTTTTCGCATTTGATCGTGATTGCGTTTGGCGTTTACTAGGAATTTGTACGTGTTTTGTACAGTTCCACCTAGTTGTAAACGCGACAACTAGGCCAAATCACAATCCGATCACATCAAATTCCTAGTAAACCCCAAACGCGCTCACGATCGAATGCGAAAAGAAAAACTCACACTTAGCACTCAGCTAGCGCAGAACTAACGCGAACGTGCCGAATGTTCTGTAAACGGTAAATGCATTTAACACATTTGCTGTACCTTTCATCATGATCAATTGAAAAAAAAATGATATTCTACTTACTACACTTATTTAAGATTTTTAGTATATTATACACATATTTAATACACATCGTACCCAGGAGCATAGAAAACTTTTTGCTCCTATGGCGGGATTCGAACCCACGACCTCCGGCTTGAGCACTGACGCGCTCAACCACTGAGCCACAGAGGTCGTCAATTAATATAAAAGTCTAGAGTATAATGCAAAAAGGCAAAAAAAGTTCGTGTCATGTATGGAAAGCTAAAATCATTAATTAATGATACGGAAAAAGCTCTAAAGCCTTTAAGCTAAAATACTGGGTCTTTGATACAAAAGAAGAAAAATAATGAGACAATGCGTTGCCATCTACAAATAATCTAACCAAGAGCATGTCAGGACATGTCTAAGGAGTGTTCCGTAACTATCAATTCCCAATAGATTTTCTTTATATTACTTACTTCAAAATTTTGTGTCCGATTTCTCTCAAGATAATTTTCCTAAGGAGTTTCTAGCATGACGAATGTCCTCTCAGTATGGAAACTTACAAGTTTCTACCTCTTATAGTTTATAAATTCCAGGGGGGAGGGGAAGACCAACTTATAAACAACTTAGGAGGACTTTGTAAAAAATTATATGAAACCTTTACTATAATTAAACAATCTATTCGACGACCCCACACGATGGAGAAAAATGAAAAAATATTTTTCGTCCCCACTTCACATGTATGGAGAGCCATTCATAAATTATAAAAATATTATTAGTTTATGATGCCAAGTCTATACACAATCTTCATACCAAATTCCATCCATTTATCATGTTCACTGTTAAAGAAGCTAGAAGGGCGGACAGATAGACATACAGACGGACAGACGGACTATAAGGTTTCCTTGAGTATTACGGAACCCTAAAAGTGCTCCTCTATTCCGGCAAGAAGCATGCTGGAATCATGTTGTTCAGAGTCTTAAGATTGCTCTAGAACGACCTTTTAGTACAATCCGAGGCTAGTGCTCAGATTACAACATTCAACATTCTTGTTCACAGTCACGGCTCATTAAGCATACTGAAACACAAAAGACATGTCCTTTGTAGGGTTCCGTACCCAAAGGGTAATAACCTAACCAGAGCATGTCAGGACATGACTAATAAGGAGGGTTCCGTAACTATCAACGCGTTTTTTTTTTAAATTACTTCAAAAGTAACTCTTCGATTTTGTTCAAAATATTTTTTTAGCATGGAAACTTAATATCTCCTATAGTTTGGATTGGATATCCAAACCACTTTGGAGGCCGATTACTCGAAAATTTTTGTAACGATACCCCATACGATGGGGTATCTTTGTATAGGTCTTCTAATCGAGACGAGACGAGAGACGACAAATCAAATCAAATCAAAAAAAAACAAATTTTTTTTATTCAAAATTGGTATTTTTAAATACTCTTTTTGAACGTCGATACTACGTGATGCCTACCACCGGTTCGAGAAGTAACCCAGCGAGAAGAGCCGGCAAGAAACTCGTCTGGGGCCATCTTTTACCAAAAAGATGGAAAATTATTCTTTTAAAATCAAAATTATTACAATGTTTACTTATGTCTATGTAACAAATAATAAGATAAGATAAGGAGCCACCTTATTCCCAAGGTGTGCCGTCTTGAATGAAGTCAATAATTTTATAATACGCTTTGGCACACAAACGTTCTTTAACTACTTTTTTAAACTTATTAATGGGAAAGTTTTGAACCTTTTCTGTGATTATATTGTATAAGCGTATACATTGGCCTTTAAAGGATTTACTAACTTTGCTTAGTCTGAACACTGGCATATCTAACTTGTTCTTATTTCTAGTGTTTACACAATGATTATCACATTTCTTTTTGAAGTTGTTAAATTCTTTCTTACATATAACACATTTTCCAAAATGTATTGAGATGCGACGGTCAGAACTTTTATTTCTTTAAACTTTTCCCTTAGAGATTCAAAAGTCGACATCTTATAAATAGAACGTATAGCACGTTTCTGCAGCACAAATATTGTATTAATGTCCGCAGCGTTTCCCCACAAGAGGATGCCGTACGACATTATGCTATGAAAATAGCTAAAGTAAACTAATCGCGCGGTCTCTATGTCGGTAATTTATCTAATTTTTTTAACAGCGTATGCTGCAGAACTCAGCTTATCTGCCAATTTAGCAATATGTGGTCCCCACTGTAACTTACTATCTAATGTTATACCTAGAAATACAGTGGTGTCTACTAATTTCATTTTCTCATTATTTAATAGTATATTGGTAACATTTGTCAAGCTGAACTTTAAACATTTTGTTTTATTAGAATTCAACAGTAAATTATTAGCATTAAACCAATGTACTATTTTTGAGAGAGCACTATTTACCTCGTCATTGTTAGATTGTCGTCGCTTCACATTAAAAATTAGTGAAGTGTCATCAGCAAAAAGTACTATCTCATGCTTATCATTAACTAGATAAGGTAGATCATTTATATAGATGAGAAATAGAAAAGGGCCCAAAATAGACCCCTGTGGTACTCCTAGTTTAATTTTAGTAGACGAGAGAGAATTCAAAATTCGACGCCATAATCGAGATATATACACAATCTATAACTATACCAAATTTCATCAATTTATATTCATAATTAAGGAAGCTAGAAGCGCGGAAGACAGACAGACAGACGGACGGACATAGCAAAACTATAAGGGTTCCTTATGTATTACGGAACCATAATACCGGGACTCTATTACTGAGACTTCGCTGCCTGCCTGTCCTGTCCGTCCATCTGTCTGTCACCAGACTGTATCTCCTTAACTCGCGTATCATCGCGTTTCGGTGGGAACTGACCATTAGATACACGTTTCATTGCAAAAGTTTGAATTTCGAAAGTAAAAATGTAGCACCGCGACGCGTCGCGTCCCGTTGCATCTCGTCAAGTCGAGTCTCGTTTCGGTGTGAACTGACTCTGGCTGTTGCTTTTTCGTTGATAAAACATAGCCAAGGCACTAGACTGCACTGCGCATACCTTTATATTCACATGTCGTGTGTAATAACAATATTTTACAATTTTATTACAAAAAGGGAATCCTACTACTATTATAAATGTGAAAGTTTGTGAGGATGGATGGATGGATGTATGAATGGATCTTTGTTACTCTTTCACGTAAAACTACTGAACGGATTTCGATGAAATTTTGTATGGTAGTAAGTAGTTTATGCTCTGTATTAAATAAAACATAGGATACTTTTTATCCCGAAAAAGTACAGTGTTCCCGTGGGATACTGTATTTACGTGAGGGGGCCCGCGGGAAACAGCTAGTGTCTTAATAATTTTCTTTTTAACTCACGATATAATTCATCATTTTTAAAGAAACTGTAACATTTTTTGTCCGTGCCTGATAATAATTTAAATGCTAACTAAGAATGTACATAACACATACCTATTAGTGCCACGCAAGCAACAAATTATAGTAATTGTTTCACTTGTATCTTTAATCGTCTAGGTTATAATTATATAAACGGGAAATTTCTAGAATATGTAATGGAAGCACTAACTTTTCTAAGAATACTGGTTAAAAATATGGGATGGTGGGTTGTGGTACGTCAACTCAACAAAATTACCCTAAAATGGCGGATCCTCGCCCACCACTTTCTAACCTATCTCTAATCTATGACAGCCATTAATTGAAAGACGTAGGTACTATCCACAAGTTGCCGCTCGACCAGGCATAAGATGAAAATCGCTTAACAGCGCCGTTGAATCGTACGAGTGCACACATACTTACGTGTAAATACGTAGTTTAACCACGTCAGCAGTTGTTGCGGTCACTTTCTTTGTGTTTAAATATTTTGAGGCGTCCTAACGCAAAGGAAGATGTTTGGAAACTGGTCGAGCAGAAACTTTGTTAATATTGTAGGTTCTTATGATATTCACTAATTCAGGTAAATTAAAATTTATGTGGAGGAAGGTGTGCCGAAAGCATTTTTTTTAATAATGCTTATTATTTTAATTATAACTTATTATTATTTTAATACATAAAATTAATAAAAATTACAACAAAATGCTTGAAAAGAGCAATAGGACCCTTATAAAGTTGAAACTAAAAATAAAATTAATTTTTATGTGCGAATTTCAACCACATTACAACGAAGACATAATTTTATGGAAAATTTATATAAACTTTAAATTATATAAATTGCCCTTTTAAGTGTATAAGTCTGCTTGTCAGGGTTCTTATGTAAATAGAATGCAGCATTTGCTTATCTATCATCAGACTTGAGTGTGGCAAACATTCTATTATTTTTAAGAGATAAGCAATTTCTTCTAACATTTTCTTGGCGCAAATTCTTTTAGTATCAATCGTGTCTACGGTACGTATTGCAAAATATTTGGAAAAATAAAAAAGTTAATTAAATTATTAATAATAACCGGCCAAGTGCGAGTCGAACTGCGTAGGTTTTATACCTACTCCTACTAATAGCGAGCACCAGTATCATGATCGAGTAAAAAACTGCAAAAGAAACAGGTTTTTGTATAGGAATTTTATATATCTATTTTATTTTCACTTATTTAATTTTAAGTGAATAATCACTTAATATTTTAAGCGTATACCTGTTGCCCTTATTAATCCTATGAGTACACTTAGTACAATTCCCGGCCCTTAATTTTAGTAGGTAAATTAGTATTTTTTCACTAAAATTCTGTTGGTTGTCACAGATTCTTGTAGCCAGATAAATTCCACGTATACTACTGCTATTTTTTTTTTAAATATGACCTTTATGTAGGAAAAAAAGGGTTAAAAATAAAAGGTTCAAGTGTCCCCAGTTTGCATAATGCTTTGTCGCGAAAATAAGAGATAAGAAAATAATAGGAAGTTTATTAAAATAGCATAGAATAAAATACTTATCTTACATACAAAAGTTTCAGCAAACAAAAAATATTAAAAGGGCAACACATTGTTTTTACAATTTTCCTTGTCATATATAAATACCAGAATTAGACGGATCCACTCAATAATGCTTATCCCCTAACCCCCTTACTAAATAAAAATATTTACACAAGGGATAACTTAAACAACGTTGCTATCTTTTTCTATCATGTGATATTTCCAACTTATCAGACAAAGACAGCAACGTTGTTTAAGTTATCCGTTGTGTAAATAGTTTTATTAGTAAGGGGCTAAGCATACTAACTGTCTAAATTATTCGCCAAATTTTTTAAACAATATGTTACAGACGTCTCCGAAAAAGGCCTCCTATATACATACTGTATATTAGGGAGGTCACGTCGTAATCATAATATAGAAAACAAATAAAAAAGGTTCTATCGAAAAGGTTCTTTCTGTAGTCCTAACTCCTAGCTAACTTAATAAAGTAAAAAGTATCTTTATTTTTTTTCGGTATTCTCCCCAAATTGCAATATGAAATTACACTGCTTTTAATTCCCTAAATGTGATTTGAGGTAATACAATAAATGTGAAGTACAAGGGTCCCGAAGGATAAATTTTCATCGGTCCTTAATGAAAAGTATTCGCCGTTTATTCGTGTTTACAGCTGACGTCAGCTGGCCGTGTTTTTAATTAATTGTTTGTGGCAACGGCGTGTCATGTGCAAGATGTTTGGGGTTGAATTACTACGAGTAAGGCTCGGTTAAATCGATCTGCGCCCGCCGCACGCCGCACCGCCCGGTTCGCACCGCCGCGACCGCGCGCACTTCACGCCGCTCGCTCCTTGCTCACTTCACGCTCCCGTCTTATGTATGATCCGTACTATCTATACGTAATTCTGTTTAGACACCCCCATTAATAAAGGACGGTCGCTTCGAGGTCAACATTTCGTCAAACTCGTATCGATAACATTCGTCGCGTTACGCGCTCACGAAAGTCAAACTTGAGTGACCCGAAGTGAAAGTGAAAAGACTAGGTTTTTCATATTTCTATTTCGATAATACATGCATAGTCGTTCGGCGGTGTTGTGACGGCGGTCTGTGTAGAGCGGCACCACGTTTCGCCACAGCAAGCTCCGGTATTCCAACCACTTCCCGGCGCGGGGCTCGCCGCTGCGGGGCCGCGAGCACCAGAAGGCGGCGTCATTGAGCCGCATCGAGAGCGTCTCCCGGGCCGGCCCCGAGCCCGGGGGAACCCCCGTGCCCGTCCGCCCCGGGTACGGCTACGAGGCCCTCTCCGCTGCCAGCGATGGTAGCGACCAGGAACCCGAGGAGGTGCACGAATACACCCCGTTCGAGATGGAGACATCGGGGGGTGGAGAATCCGCGGAGAACCCGTCGTCCAGAGGATCCGCCAAGGTCAACTTTCCCCCGGATGTGGAGCTGGACCGAAGACCCACGGCGACCTTCCATCGAGGTCGGGGAAGGTCCATGAGCGCTTGGAGCGACATCAGCAGATCGAGCATGCGATTCGAGGAAAGGTAGGTCTAGCATATCACATAAGTATAATATTTCACGTATGTCTGGCTCATTACACGTAATTCGCCATGTAGCTATTTCCAGAGAGAGTTCGGGTTATAGGTAGTATAGTCTCATGCTGTCTCTAGAGAGAGTAGGGGGTGCTATTAGTATGCGGTGCGTAAAACAGGGTGTCACACGTTTGGGGTGGGGGAACACCAGCTGTTATAGTAATTGGTACACTTACCATGTATATTTTAAGTCATAAATAGTAATATTTGGTGTAATAACATGCCAGACGCAATAGGCTTGGTTTCCGCAGGCGCATTGGGACGCGACGGTGGCTCCGCCACTTATGAAGTATTTCTATACACGAACTAGTGATTAAGGGTATATATAACAAATAGGTAAATATTTTCAAAATATTCAATAAATTTGATAATGTACTCTATCAATAATTTGATAGAGTAATAATAACAATAAAAAAGTGATGGGGATATATTCTTATTGCACTAGTTTATCTAACACATATTTGTTATTCTATTTCCATAGCGTATCTCATCGTATATCATCTTTCTACTTTATGTCTAGAATCTTTACATTTTTGTTGGCAGTATTCCAACCCGTGACCTCTAGCGTAGCTCGCGTAATAAGCGTACGCTAAATAGGATAACTAAGACAAGTAAAAAAATATCCGCATAATATATTTTGTGTTAACAGGAATATTCGTAACTTAAAAAAAATTAAAACCCACAACGATTTATATTGTAATTAAAAATGTATAAGATATTTTAAAAACCACGATCTTCTGTCGGGGCTGCAGTAAGTCTTATCAATAAAATATCTAAATTCACGTTACTTAGGGCGTCACAGACGGCGAAGATACTATAAATATTTTATGTTTAGATAAAATAATAGAAAACTTTTGCCCGCGGCTTTGTGTTTAGATAAAATAATAGAAAACTTTTGCCCGCGGCTTTGCCCGCGTAAATACAGTAGGAACCGTATAAAAAGTAGCCTATGTCCTTCCCCGTGGTCTACTTTATACCTGTGCCAAACATGATGATCGGTTAAGTAGTCAACAAACTCACATTCACATTTGTAATATTAGTGAGAATAGCTTACTATACAGTTTGTATGAACTATCACAGATGACTAAGATAATATATATTCGCGTATTACAGTATCTTAAGATATCGAGCGATATATTAATTTTATCGATACCGAGCGATGTAGAGATGTCATCTTTAGATACAAAATATATTTTAACATCCTATCTTATGATTCTTAGAGCACATCAGGATCAGGATGGCATCAGAAATCGGGTAGCATTTGCGAGACGTATTTGTCTCGCTCATACTCATACATACTCTCTAGCTCGCTCACATTCATTCATTCATTCAAGATTAAATTCACCACAGCCTTTCCTAAACTTTAAATTATTTTCTATCAAAAATTGTCGGCACCTAGATTGGCTGACCGCATAGGACTTTGAGTCATATTCGAAATCAGAATTATTATCCGATGAGTTATTTAGTACATCTAATACTAAGCCTAATCTCATAATATTATTCATATTAGGTCAACCTGTGCACACAATCAGTGTAGAGCATTTGAGTGAATGATTTGAGCGGATAATACTATCGTAATTTAGCCCTGTATGATACCTTAAGGTAATATAATAATTTAAATAATCATAAGATAAAATACTAAGTATTTTCGTCATCTGTGATGCCCTTTATTTTTTTTTCATCCCACTTCAAATGCACAGAGAAGGACGGAGGAGACGTATATACATAACATTTCTTTAATATTTAATAAACTGGACGAAATTTGGTACAGTTATGGCAGCCCCGGATCTTAAATTTTTTTAGGCGGGGCAAAATCTTAAAAATGCCGCCCCCGCCCACTTAAATTTTTTTTACTTTTACCATCTTTATAATTTCAGCTATCAAATGTCCACTAATTGATTGCGATTTGGACTTCGGCTTTCCGGAAATAATGCATCCAGTGGATTGAGCCAGCGTGGGGCCCGTAGCAACTTCTGCCACGGGGCCCCCGAGCGAAAAGCGGGCGAGCAGAGAGAGCGAGCATAATATGCTCGTTATATAAAACGCGAGCGAGTGTAGCGAACGAGCAAACTTTTTAGTCTATTTTATTACTTGAATTAATTTTTACACCCTGAAAGACTGTGTGCATTTGTACACACAGTCAAAAAAATTAAAATACAATTAATACAATATGCTAAAACCGACCGACGGAACTAAGTAACATAATATGTGTTCTGTATCTTAAACGCGAGCGAGCAGTAATTTTTTGGATGAAAATCTTTTCATCTTTAAAATCTGAAAGACTATTCTCATCCACATGAAATGAAAAAATGTTACGTTTATTTCATTAAAAAGGAACTGTTAAGTTTTTGGAAAATAAGTTAACAAATTAAAAACAATTCTTCCACTATGTAGGTATCAAACGATTCAGAATAATTTCAAGAATAGGATAACTACACTGTCGTGTGCAGAATTATTTTAAAAGATTATTTTAATTTTCATATAGGTACAATAAACAATAAGTTTATTTTGAACTATGCCTACGCGCTTCGCAAGTAATGTTCGTGCAGCGCATCTCACTCCGCGCTCTCACCGCGCGCCACGCCCGGTCTTGTGGTCCGTGTTCTGTATCTCTGGGTTCGGTTGAGTTGATAGTATGGTCACAGTAAAACGAGTGAAATTTCTGTACCTGATTGTACTATTATTTTTTTTGTGGTCAAACTTAAGTAAATGACGAGTTGTTCATTCGTCTGTAAAGTGTGAATTTGGTCGCCCTCTGAGCTTGCCGCCCGGGGCATGGGCCCCAGCTAGCCCCCCTAGATCCGGGGCTGAGTTATGGATTGTTTATTGATTTTATCATATCATAAAATAATTTTATACTTTAGGTTAGGCTCTCCGTTAATTTTTAACGGAGAGCCTAACCTAAAATTTTTTTTAACCCAAAATTAATCTAGACAATTCCTATGACCATAATATTAATTAATATCTATGGACGCTTCCACACCACGCCAATCTGGTCATGTACTAAGATGCTGTTAAAACTATACATATATTTAATACACATCCAGGAGGCACACAGAAAAACTTTTTGTCAATTCGGCGGGATTTGAACCCGCGACCTCCATCTTAAGCGCCGACGCACAGTGGTTCCAATTCCAAAATTCGTGGACATAGACCCCGAAGTCGGAATTTCGACTTGATTTTTTTTTCTGTGATAGAAAACAACATTTCAAACAACTTTTACTTTTGTACAATTCTTCGAAAAACTTATATTTTTCAAGATATAAAATAAATAAAAAAAAATTGTATGGAAAAAAACACATTTTATTTTTTTTCTTCAACTGCCGTAGTTTGCGGGGTGTTTTGAGGCATAGGCGTATTAGATAAGGTGACAAGGAATATAAAAATAATCTTATTTGGTCTCGCAGAGAACGGCCGCGCAATAAAATTAAGTTTTTTTTTTTTTAAATGAAAACGCTTTTTTTACAAAGAATGAAATGTTTTTCGTAATGTTTTACTTCTTTTTTGTATTTTTACTTTTAATTATATCATCTAAGTGTGAAATATCCCATAAAATACTATAAAAAATGGTTTTTGTTGTACATTTTAATTTTATTTTAATTCATTTTTTTTACAAAGTTAAGACTTTTTTTAGGAATGATTTGTTACTTAGAGGATTTGTTGGCGGGATTAAACGTCTTGGGGGTCCAAGCAGGGTCTTTGGGGGCTCAAATGGAGTTGAGGTTGGTCTTAGCGGTTCACATTACGTTCTATTTAGAAATTCCTACTATTTGTAATAACACCCGCAATAAAAATATTTTGAACAAACATCGACTATGACCGGATAGTGCAAAGTTTGTATACCCGGTCATCGATGATGATGGGTATTTGTTCAAATACAAATAGGAGATATAACTGCTTCACAATCAAAACTGCCCCACTTGCTCTCGACATTGATCAAAGAAATAATTAGATAAAATTGTAGCCCTCAAAAGGGCTGTTTTAGCTGAAGGAAACATTAAGAAGTAATGTAAAAAATAAAATTTAACATCATTTAAATAGATGTACAATGGGTTCGCGACTAGAGCCGTGATAACAGACAGTAATTTACAATGGCCAATGAAATCGCACCATTTGCATTCCGGATGACTCATTTGTTTGTGCATCGCATACATTTACTAAGAAATAATGCCATTACTCATCTCGGGTAGTTGTTTTGATCTATTTATAAGCATTTTCGGTTTTTTTAAATAAATTTTTGATAATATTTTACAATTATCAGATGTAATTAAATGTAAATTGTAATAAAAAAGTAACAAACTATTATTATTTTTTCTAACAACAGCTCTTTTTAAGTATTTAATTGAATTTTACAATGTATTTCAATTTTTTTCAATTCTGCAATGCAATTTCAATTTTGCAATGAATTTTTCAATGCACTTTGTAAAAATAATGAATAAAATTAAATTAAATTTTTCAAAAAAAAACATTTTTTATAGTATTTTATAGGATATTTCACTCTTACATGATATAATTAAAAGTAAAAATACAAAAAAGAAGTAAAACATTACGAAAAACATTTCATTTTTTGTAAAAAAATCGTTTTCATAAAAAAAAAATTAAACTTAATTTTCTTGCGCGGCCGCACTCTGCGAGACCAAATAAAATTATTTTTATATTCCTTGTTACCTTATCTAATACGCCTATGCCTCAAAACACCCCGCAAACTATGGCAGTTGAAGAAAAAAAATAAATGTGTTTTTCTCCATACAATTTTTTTTTATTTATTTTATATCTTGAAAAATATAAGTTTTTCGAAGAATTGTGCAAAAGTAAAATTGTTTGAAATATTGTTTTCTATCACAGAAAAAAAAATCAAGTCGAAATTCCGACTTCGGGGTCTATGTCCACGAATTTTGGAATTGGAACCACTGTGCGACGCGCTTACCGCTGAGCCACAGAGGTCAAATCATTGGTCCCGCTGGGCGCTCTACCCCAGCGAGACCGATGTTATCTATGAAAATTACAAATAATTAAAATGTAATGTCCGGTTAAAATAACAAATCCATGCAAAAAAATGGCAGTTATAGGGACTGCCGATAGAGGTGAAAATAAAATAATAAAATAAAAATGAACGAGATAATATTTTTTATTTATTTTTTATTATTATATTTTTTTAATTAATTATTTTTAATAAAAAAAAATTGATTAAAAAATATAATGAACGAGATAATATTTTTTATTTATTTTTTATTATTATATTTTTTTAATTAATTATTTTTAATAAAAAAAAATTGATTAAAAAAATATAATAATTATTATATTTATTTTTTTCGTCTGACCGAGATTCGAACCCGAGACCAATTGGCTAACAACGCAAAATCTAAGCGCCTACGTAACTGCGTTACGCGTATCTGACATTAGAGTTCAAAATTTCTCATATCTTATTTGTATTACATGACGAAAGAAAAAAACGATAAACTAAGATCGTTTATGCCGACGCATAAAGGTCAAGTCGGAGGGAAAATAATTTTGAACGGACTTTCAACAAGTCAGTTATGGTTTGGAAATTTTACATTTCCATTTAATAAATTTATATTACAAATTTTATATTCACCATTTTATATTTTTTCAGTAGTAGTACCCACTTATACTATATAAAAATACTGAATATGGTTTTAATTTCTCAAGTAGTAAGAAGTACAATAAGCAAATCTAAACACAATTTAAACCTGCAATTTATTATATTTATTGAATTTTTCAAAATTTCACGAAAAACAGTAACATTCTTACTATTGCACTTTTAAGTTTATACGATCATAGAATGCCAAATATGGCAAATTAAAAAGAAATGTAGTGGTTTTAAAACAACTACATATAAATATATTCTAAATAATGTATACCTAAGTTCTAATACCTGAATCTTACCTCTATGATATCTGAATAAATTCTTTAAAAAATTGGTAAGTAGCTTTTTAGTCGATAATTATTGACTGGCTGGTTAGAGAGAGTTTTGCCGAATGAATAGAGGTATTAACAAAATACATTTTTTTTATACACAAAATTAATTCGACTAAAATAACCTAGCCTAACTGGTCAGGAAAAAAACCGAATACAAATTTTATGTTTTTTATTTAATATCACTATTCTTAAAGAAAATTACTTAAGCTAGTAGTTAGTTTTTATATAACTTATATTATATTATAATGGGTATAATAATAATAACTGAGTACTTAATTAATTGTTTGTTACATCTACTACATACTATCAGCTATGCATATTAAATGAATATTTTTAATAGATACGAGTGTGAAGCTTGTACCAAATAAAATACTAATCATAAAACTGAACATTGAAGCAAGTTAAAAAGTAAAATATTTCTAAAAGTAAAAAAAAATATATAATATAATTATATTATTTTGATGTAACCAGATTCTGTTTTTATTTATTCACATTGTAATGTTAAATACTTACAACTTAAAATAAGAAATGATTGAAATTAAATTATAAGAAAGTTACTGATTTTTTTAATGATTTGATTAATGAGCGTAGGTTTTGGTAAAACATCGAAATAAAAAAAAACATCGAAGATTTATAAAATATGCAAAAAATTAAAAATAATATATAAAACTTCGATAAATCCGAATTTGAAAAAAAAACGGATTTCGCAACCCCTTCCTAGTCATGAGTATGTCGGTGACGCGAACCCAAAAATTTTCCCCTACCAAAAAGTGCCCAACGCGGTTATAGAAGTTTTCACTTCAAAAACGAAGTTCAACACTTTTGAACCAGGCCGCCCCCTGGCAATATATCATCAGGGGCATATACCTAAATACGCTTTAAAAAAATTGGTAGAAAAGTTTTAAGTACTCAGTAAGTACAAGCTGGGATTTCACTTCAAGTAAGTATCAAAATTGTTCTTGTGTTGTAAACGACCTTCAAATATCAAAGTTCGTAAGTTGGGACTAAACGTCTGTGGCATTGATATGCAGTGTTCTACTCCCGGAGATTACTTTTCGGATGGAGTGGATTAAATGACCGGACATGCGTAAGATTGACGGGACGGGAACATGAAATAGGAATTAAAACTGCAAATTGCTTTAGAAGCTTAATTTGTGTTATGGATTACTACACATTTTAACTATGACACATAAGAGGTTACAAGTTTGACGTGTATGTGTCTGCATGTGGAATTGTAGTCAAACCTAAACGAACGTACAAATTTTTAATTTACAAATTTACACAGTATGATTAAAATATAATATAATAAATATAATCACACTCGTATCTATTAAAATATGATTCAAATATAATATACTAATATAATATAAATATAATCCCAGCTTGTACTTACTAATGAGTATAATAACTTATTTCCTTTCTGTTATTTCCAAGATTTACGGTTCAAATATTAAAACCATAATATGTTCAAAAATCTTTGAATATCAAAGACATTTCTAGCAAAGTATTTCAATAAAATATATTTTACATTTCTTATCGGTGTAACTGTGCAGTGGCGTTTATCATAATCCTTTCAGTAGAGTAACATTTGAATATCGAAGTTCTGCGAGAATTTCTAAGGGTGGGATCACATGGGCGTTGTGGCTACGCTGAGTATTAGTGACGCAACGATTTTAACGCAGTTAATGCCACACGAGCTCTGAGTCAACGCAGTATAGTCCGTTGCGAGGACGCGACGCAACGCAACGCACTAATTGGGCCTCAGGTATTTTTTTCCTTCTCTCCTTTGTGTCGTTAGCATCGTGTGGCATCGCGTTCAGATTTATATTAAAAAGTAGAACGACGGAGCGTCACCGAACAGTTGACGCCGCGGACACGCGCCGCAACGCAAAGTCAACGCCCGTGTGGCACCACCCAAGCTGCGACTCAATAAACACGATCTTGATTAAAAAGAAATCTTTTCATTCAAAAACTTTGTCGTTCATCGATGTGATTCCAATAAAACTTTGTAATCCTATTACTTACATAGTACACACTGTAGATTCCTAGCTTTTACCTGTAACTTTCTTTGAATATCTATTTATCCCATGGAAACTGTTAACTGTTTCGTAAATGGGATAAAAACTAGAATCTATTTTTAGTGGATTAAATAACATTTAACACTGAATAGTTGTGAAAAAATATCATCATGGGTTTAATAATTACGTGACAATAATTTAAGATTCTTAAACAAATTTAAACGGCTTATTAGCTAATTTCATTTTAATGGTAATAGGATGATGATAATTAAACGGTATAAAATCAAAGGTGAAGAGTAGAAAAAGTTATGAGCCGGCGATGCTGGCCTTGTTGTCATTGTTTAAGGCCGCTGCCTCGAATTTCGCGGTGAGCGGCGCGGTGGCGGGCAGTGACAGCTGCGGCGACGCGTGTAGGCTGGGGCCATAGTCACCGCTGGTCAGAAATGCACTCCTATCTAACAATGGTTAAATTCATACCGAAACGAAACGATACGCGACATGGCGGTTTATTTTTATTAAGATTAAGAGCTATTCAAGATTGAACTTTATTCATAATACAAGAAGAGCCCTCACCCCCGGTGGTAGCGATGAATTAACGCATTCGTATCGATACAGTCGCGATGCGGTCGCTAGCTGTGTCACCCACATAAACACGACGCAGTCGCGATTCTATTGCGATGCAGACGCGATTCATCAACGGCACAAAAATGCCTGCGATCGTAACAGTTGCAAGATGGACTCCGTTGAGCAACATTAGTCACGTTGTTTTTGGTGCTGGTTTTAAATAAGCAGCCGAAGCGAGAGCAGCGTCAAAATTGGATGCACCCATTTACTAAAGAAATATTACTTGGTGCACATTATGTGACAACGTTTAAAATAACGATATAGTCGCAATGCTGTAGCGGCGTTAAGTAGCTCGTTGGCATCACTTCCGTAGCACGTTGCAAATGCGACTAACGCGCGTTAGTGGCAATTCTGTCGATCGTTTACAAAACTCGCGACAGCATCACTACATAAAGTCGCCGTGGGCGAGGACCCTAAGAGTTCGAATGTAAAGTGGCAGCTCGCTGCACAGCGCGTGTGTAGCATGACACATGTCATTTCGAACGTGTTAATCTTTTTTTGGGTAGTGTATAAAGTTAAATTTGAATAGCTATCGTAAAATGCAGCGCCAAGTAGCGTCGCGGTGTGAACTGACCCTAAGGCGCCCACCTAGCGCCTGCGCGCATCGTCATTGCTGTTACTGCCCGCCGCCGCGCCACCGCGCCGCCGCGCCGCTGCGCCGCTCACCGCGAAATTCGAGGCAGCGCGGCGGCCTAAGAACTCTTTTGTTTTTTTAGTCCCGCTTAAATTGTTAACCTACTTGTAATATGGGAGCAAACTCTCGACTGCGCTATTTTTTTTTACAAACAATTATTCAACTTTAAGTCTATAATACATGTACCACTCGCGGTCCCTTGATCCAAACTTAGAACCAGGATTTTCATTACATGGCTGACGACAGAACCGTTTTTTTATATTTGAAGTATATTTAAAATTATTTATAGATGAAAAAAAAAATAGTTTGTTTATGTTATGATTACGATTACAGTTTGAAATTTACTTAAGTTCATAATATTATATCCATCCACGAAAACAGATGCGTTGAATCAAAATACATCACACAAAATACATTTCCCGAATTCGGACGTCCAGTGCGGTCAGAAATCGAGTTTCTGCAGCTGGCCACGATCACGCTGCGAGGATTAGTCAATACAGTGTCTAGTTTATACACATCCAGTCGCAGTACAGTCAGCATAGGTTTACTTACCAACTTAAAATCGGCTACAAGTTATGTAGCAACTTATAGCCGATTTTAAGTTTGCACATTGGTGTAACACAAATGATAAATCTGTATAATGTACCTATATGTAGTTAGCAAGTAGAGTAGTATTGCAAAGGCAGAATAATGTAACTTTGAAGCTTTTGAAGAAAACAGGAATTATACAATTTTCAAACAGGTGAAAAATAAATGAATTTGTAACCACAAATCCTAATATCCAACATTATATTTTTTTTTTTGACAAAAATGATGACTTAACATTACTCAAAAGCAGGAAACGAAGGATTTGCAATTAGAAAGCCAGGAACAATTAATTTTTATTAAGTTTTCATTTCAGGGTTCCGTAATACTTAAGGAACCCTTATAGTTTCGCTCACTCCGTCCGTCTGTCTGTCTGTCTGTTTATCTGTCTGTCTGTGTGTCCACTCTCGTAGCTTCTGTAATTATGAATATAAATAGATAAAATATTGTATAGATATAAAATGTATATAGATCTCGGTTTTAACATCATAAAATAATAATTATTTTATATTTTAGGGGTGGCCTCCATACATGCGAAGTGGGGGATGATTTTTTTTTATTCTATCCTATCATGTGGGATATCGTTAAATAGGTATTTTAAAATGAAGGCAAGTCAAATACATGACTTTCTTTACAAAGTCAACCATTTTCAAGTATGCGGCGACCAGAGTGGCTTTTAAGTTCGTATATATCGACGACCACAGGCAGTCGCTACACAATTTTCATAATTTCCGGTCGAATACTCAAACACTATTTAAATTAAGAGGCTCTCAAGTCACATGCTGTTCTTGTCACTCTCCCAAGCAGAGACAATTCAAACATTTTGTGGGCTCTAATTATAAGTTGTTGAGAAACAGACCGTAAGAATTGGCTAGTTCTGGCGCCAGCGACCGGTAGCGGCTTGTCGGACAGTAGCGGTGCGGTCGCGGTAATCGGTAGCTGGTTTGCACCATGCCCTATTTCAACGGCTTATTATTTTCGCTCAACTTAATGCATAGTAGGACGTACATTTTAATATCGCGATTGTTACATTCGTTTACTGCGGGGAGAAAATAAACCTCCACTGCAATCCTGACATACTTTTTTCTCCATTTACATTATGCACGTTTTTCTTTCAAAAGCCTGCACATAAATATGCGTATCTCTTATAATCTTTTCAATTGAGAATTTGTAAGATACTTAAGATAAGGCTAAGCAAGGCTAGTAATCTTCGTTTAAATCTACGCTGTAAAGCTCTAAATCTACGTTTTATATCAAGCGCTTCTCCGGTTGCATTATTTGAATCTAACTAGATGCTTACATCGGAATAATGATTTGTGGCAAATGGCCGTATTATTAGCAGTTTACTCGTTTGTAATTTTATTAGTTACTAGCTTTTGCGCGCGACTTCGTTCGCGTGAATCCTCATTGCATCCCCGCGGTATGTATTTCGAAAAATCCATTTTGAACGAAATTCTACTTCATAATATAGCTATTTGCGTGCCAAAATTCAATGCCGATGGTTCAGTTCTATCTATAGCGGGCTACGACCTCTTGATTTGTATCTCCTTCTTGTGTCTGAGTGGTGATGATAATAATACAGCAACAATTCTTATATTCTCCTTTATTGGTGCTTAACACTGATTACGTATTACATAAGAGGTGTGCCTAACACAATAATATACGTCTACACTATTTATAGCCTTTTGGCCACTCTCTAACTCAATAGGCTTTACTTCATGACATCTGTCAATGTCAAAAATGATATTGACACTTACTTTTGTCAATATGCAACAGTCGATATTTCAGTATAATAACAATCCCTTTAGACGACCAATTTCAAAAAAACAATAAAATACGTACTCAATAATAATAATATTTATGGATGCTTCGATCTGACTCCGTGCTATGTATCCGAAGAGCCTGCGTCACGGGGACCAGAAAATGGAAGTATAATATTTAATACTTTTATACGATAAAATTATTAAATAATTTAATAAAATTATACACTTCCATAACCCAGGAACATTGAAAACTTTTTGATCCCTCGGCGGGGTTTGGATCAGCGACCTCCAGCTTAACGCTATCGCGCTATACACTGAGCCACATGGATCGTCAAAGAAAGCATTATATCTACATAGCACCTATTGGTAGATCAGGGGGTCTAGCATTATTTATATTTGTATGAGCGCACTCATGATTTTGACAGATTTCTATACAATTCTCAATCGAAAACGTTACGTTTACGCCGCTGTCAAATGTTCCAAGGCCCACTGTAGTTACTAGGTTAGAATTTCCTATTTATGTAAAACTATAATATAATCGAAATATACAACCACGTTTATTCTATTACATCGCATTGCCTACTAACATAGAAGTGTAGGAACATACCCTTCAGGTGGTGTTACAGGTGACACTTAGATTCTAGAATAATGGTTGGAACAGTGCCCACCTGTCACACTAAGCTTATTAGACATCTCGTTATCGTTGTAACATTGTAGGTACATCATACCATTCACGTTCCAATTTAGGTTAGGTTGGGCAACTAGAGATCTACCAATATCCTGAATTCACGTGTCTAGAATATAGCATTGTCTCTACATAATACATAGAGGTAGTTCTGTGGGTAGATAGTAGATAGCTATATAGTATATATGTGTAGTTAATACGTCTATTGTATATTGAGCTGCTAAACACACGCATGTAAGGGCGTCATCTACAACAACCAATTTTGAACGTTTAGTTACGATAAAGGTCCTGATTGACGTGCGAGATGGGAGATAGGTTTATAGTTATATTCTAAAGATAGTTTAATATTGCTTCGCCTTGTGTGGGTTGTGTTTTAATAATTATATATTATGAATTCACAATATATAATATATAATATAGTCATTACTCATTACATATGAAATTGGAGCTTTGTAAAGAGGAACATAAAGTAATTTTTTTTTAAACATAATATATATATTTAATGAAAGTATTAAATTGCTAACTATGCACTTTTGCCATCTCATAAGTAGTTCATTGATTCATTTACTAAAAAAAAAAAAATTCGGACAGGAATCAATAAAATCTTTGAAGGCGCTTTGGACTGCCCCATCGGAGTTGAATTTTTTCCCTTGCAAGAAGTTATCCAAATTTCGAAAAAAATGGTAATCTGTTGGATGTTCGGGGAGTACGGTGGATGTCTTAGACATTCCAATTGAAACTCCTCTAATTTGGTAGCTGCCTGTTGTGCAGTGTGTGGTCTAGCGTTGTCCTGAAGCAGCAGTGGCCTAGAGCGAATGACCAACCTCGGTTGTTTAGCAGCTAGCTTTTCCATCATTATTTGCAGTTGCTGGTAATAGACATCTGCCGTAACCTCTGGCCAGATTTAAGAAAGCTGTAGTGAACCATACCGACACTAGTCCACCAAACGCTCACAAGTAACTTTTTTGAGTCAAGTTTCGCTTGGGGCAGGCTTTGGCTGGTTTGCCAGGGTTCAGCCATTGCGATGAGCATTTCAGATTATCGTACAGGATCTACTTTTCATCACAGGTAATAATTCGATTTAAAATCCCTTCATTATTGTGCCGGTTGAGTAATGTATCGCTGCAGTCGACGCGCTTTTTTCGGTTTGCTGTACTCAATTCATAGGTACCTTTCAAGCTTTTTCACCTTCCCAATTTGCTTCAAGTAGATTAAAGCAGTTTTATCATTAACACCGCAGCCTGTAGCTAACTCGGACGTGGTTTGCGATAGATCCGCTTCCATAATAGCCTTCAATTCTTCATTATCAACTTTGGTCTCCGGCCGTCCACGGGGCTTGTTCTGCAGCAGAGTTCTTCTCTCTAACCTTTATATCTCTGTTCACACTTATTTTGGAAAAAAATACTTTTATAAATTTTGTTATTCTAAAACGCAAAAATAACATCGATACTTTATCAGAATATAAGTAAAGTGGGAACGATTACTCGCAACTTGTACCTAAAAATTGACGCACGGGGCAAACTATCAGGTACGCGTATGTTTATTGTAAACACTACTACTATAAGGGTAGTCTGGCAGGCCTGGGGTCTCAGTCAATGAGGATACGACTAGATAGAAAAAGAACTTGTAATATCATTACCTAATCATTGTACTTCCCACAACAATGGCGATTGAAGTGATCATTATAAAGAATCGTATCGTTCCATTTTCCAGACGTATCTATTAACCCCGTTTGTGTTTCCACATACTAAAATACAAATCTCACAGATGAAAATTGTGAGAAATTGTGCATTATAACATTTTTTTTTCAATTTAGGTTATAAAATAATTTACGTACCTTGTTTTAAAGTGAAGTTATGTAATTTGCTCTTGACTATTTCCAAATGAATTATTAATAATCAATGGACATAAAACTAGAAATAGAAGGAGGCTCGGTTGGTTAAAAAACTCAGATAAAAAGATCCTGTACTCATCTTCAATATTATGATTTATAAAGGCGCTAACACACTCATATAATTAATTATGAAATGTTACGAAAATTAATTTATTTAGTGTGCTACCTATCAATTTTACCAATACGTTTAAGGCGTATTGTATGAGCTAGGGCGGGACACCCAAGGGTGCTTCCGCCCTAGCTCATCAATACACTGAAAGTATAAGGTACAGTAAGGAAGTGATCACCATCATGAGCACTAATATAGAAACGCGTTGAATTCCCAATGAAATTTATACAGAATTTTTAAGATAGCTATACAAATTTGAATTTTATTTACTGCGCATAAAGATACACATTTAATTGCAAGAGTTCGAATGACAAACTGCACAGATCTGCATAGTCTGGCGCCGCTCTTGCAATAATACGTGCATCTTTTTGTGTAGTGAATAAATTTTAATTTTGAATCACTACTTTAGAAATGCGCGTCACGTATCGTCTCGCTTCGGTGTAAACTGTATTATGTTAGAAACACTTTTGATGTGAAAAAGTTCAAAAAACTTAAAATTATAGCTGCTTTTAAGATTATACCTAACATTTTAGTTTAGACATCGAAATCTAAATTTATATTGTATCAATATTATCTTCTGAATAGAAAGTAAAGTTTCAGCTACATATAAATATAAGTTCAATGTTACAAGTTACAATGATAGTTATCATCACAAAGGCTTGGGTACCATTATAAACCAAATGACAAAGTCTAGTTCATATTTAAAAGCTAGTGTTAATAAACACACCGGTCACATTAAGAACAGATTTTGCGATTTTGCAAAGGCTATTTGTGAAAAATGGTACATTTTTGAACTTTTCATGTAACCGGGAAAAGTGAAAATTAATGTTAAAATAACAATTAATTAAATTAGAAAAATGGTGATTAATATCGCGTATTTCCTCCACGTGCTCTTATTAAAGTTTCTACCTGTCTAGGCATACTGAGAATGATGTTATCGATGGTATCCTGGGATAGTGTCCGCCATTCCTCAACTACGGCGATTCGCAGTTCACCCACGTTCGCAGGAGCTGGAATTCTTACTTAACTGGACTTAACTTTTATTTTCAGCAAGTCCCAAACGTGCTTTATTGGGTTCATATCCGGTGATCTCGCCGGCCACTCCATAACAGTGATATTCATATCATTAAGATAAGCTTGAGTTACCCAAGCGGTATGCCGCCGAGCATTATCCTGCATAAAAACAAAATCGTCACCGATATATGGGGCAAACGGTACGACATTTTCTTCTAAAACTTCTCTGATATAGCGGTCTGCAGTCAGACTCCCTCTGTCAATCACTACCAAGTCTGTGCGAGCTCCCAAACAAATGCCCGCTCAAACCATTATTGATCCACCACCGTATGCAACTGTAGTTTCAAAATTTGTCTGAATGTATCGTTCTCCTTTGCGTCTGTATATTCTTTGCCTGCCGTCAATTTGATTTAAGAGAATTCTGCACTCATCACTAAACAATACCTTACTCCATTGGTCCGCGTTCCAAAGTCGATGTTCCTGAGCAAAAGTTAACCTGTTTCTACAATGATTTACCTCGAGCCCTGGGGCCTTGGCGGGCACAAATGAACCTAAACCAGCTTCTTCGAACCTTCTTCGTACCGTACGCTCACTTACGGTTACACTCCGCACTGCTTCTAACTCATGTCGGACTTGGACGGCCGTCAATCGGGGGTTCCTACGTACACGAAGCCGAATGAAACGATCATCCCTACTCGAAGTGCGTCTTTTCTGCCTTGTCCTGCTCTTCTCACATAAGTACCGGTCTCCCCGAACCGTTGGATACTGCGATGGATCGTTGATCGTTGTCGACGAAGATCTCTGGATATCACTCTATAGGTTTGACCATTTCTTCGCATTTCGAGTGCCCTGGCAATCTCCGTTGGGGCTAAGTCAGGCATAATTCAGTCCTCAACTCCAAAAAGATACGCGATTAAAAAAAAAACTAACAAAAAACAGTATTTCAATGAAATTTTAAATCAAACTCAGAAGGAAAAAATACTCTAAGTTCGCTCCAGGTGTATTTAAATAAAATTAAAACAATTGCATAAAATGTGATGTTCAGTTGTTTTCTTAATTTGAAAATATTTCTTTTTAAATTAAATGACGTATAAACCAGCCAGCAACCTTATATGATACTGATATCAAACCTTTATTTTATGTTCCGCTAAATATGCCGGTGTGTGTATATTGTATACTAACCATCCTTACTAATATTATAAATGTGAAATCGTGGATGTTTGTTACGCTTTCACGCAAAAACTACTAAACGGATTTCGATGAAATTCGGTATGGTAGTAGTTTAGACTCTGGATTAAAACATAGGCTACTTTTTATCCCGAAAAAGTAGTGTTCCCGAGGGATACTATACTTACGCTGGCGGAGCCGCGAGCAACAGCTAGTTCTTTATAATATAAAATCTTATAATAAAGACATCGTTGTTATCTACACTAATAATATTATAAAAGGAAAAATTTGATTACAAACAAAATACGATCTGAAATTACTGGATATATCTTGATGAAATATGGTGTAGATATAGAGTAAATTTTACTTTATATCTGTGAAAATTTCATCAAATTCAATCACGTTCTCCGTTAGGCTACTTTTTATCGCGGCAAAATGTACGGTTTTCCACACGACTTCCTGATGCGCGTCACGGGGAACTTCCAGTATGTTAGATATGTATATGTGGGCTGGTGGAAGTAATAATGACAGATGAGTGTGAAAGAGATATAGTGTGACGTATGTGTGTGTGAAAGAGAGGAGAGGTATACGAGGGAATATGGCGGACAGTGTAAGAGACGTACCGTGTGTTCCGATAAAAAGAAGTATAACTAAAAGCGATTATCGGTTCGAACAGTTTTGTTCGTTGCACTCCCGTCCCACATAATATAGTACATAATATAATGTGTATGTGTCCAATATCGATTGTCATAACTATTGATTTTCCGTCCCCTAGCGTGCTGTATTGTACTATGTCCGGAAATGTTTTTAAATGTACTAAAAGCGATGGTTATATTATGTTGGTGCGTTCTTTACTTGCTTTGTTATGGCATGAAAGAAGCAGATAAACGACGGGTCGTCTGTGTTGCTACAGCTACCTGTGGTTAGCCGCAATATCACAGGAATCCTAAGTAATAATATCAATCGACGCTTTCACACCACATCAATGTATATAATAATAATAATATCTACGGAAGTTTCCGAAGAACTTGTATCATAGGTACCAGACAATACTATACACGAATTTAAGATTTTTACATCCAAGCCCATACACAGAAAAACTTGTTGTCCCTTCGGCGGGATTCGAACCGGCGACCTCCGGCTTAAGCGCCGACGCGGTAACCGCTGAGCCACAAAGGTCGTCATCTGATCTCGTGCATACTTATCGAACTTGTATTACGGCTTCCAGGCAAAGAAATATTCGAACAATATTTTGGTTTAGAAACTGTTTTTTTTTTAATATTGAAATTTGCACCTCCTTTTAGAAGCAGCGTAATCAAGTATTAGAATCATCTTTTATTAACTTTCAATTGACCTTTTATGAATGTCAATGAAGGCACCATATAGTATATTGTAGCATGGCCTACGGCGTAGCTGGCTACGCGCGGCTGGGCGTAGCACTACTACGAAATCTCACAAAAGCTTATTTCGGCGTAAACCTGTTTGAACTGTCCCACACTGTTTCAATCTAAAACGTACAAAATGTAAGCAATGCAATTTCCTATCAAAATAGGTTACATACAAGGTATGTAAGCTTTTCAACTTTTTTAATTTTTCTCTGTCTGCCTAGTTTGGTACGAATCATTTTTGTTTCGAAATGTTGTCTGATATTATCATCAATTACGTCATGATTTTTAATACTTAAAGAAAATTACTATTTTTGCGTTGTCTATGCTCTTTTAAAGCATTTGTTGAATCTGTTTTATAAAACTCCTGCCCCGTTACTAATAAAAAGATTTACACAATGGATAACTTAAGCAACGTTGTTGTCTTTATCTATTAAGTGACTTTTCCAACGAATCAGACAAAAAAAGCATCGTTGTAAGGGGGTGAATGTATAAGTGATGATCAAACACCTGATTATTTGATGCACAGGTTCTACAGTGAAGTGATTTTTGTCAAACAATCATTAGACCACGGAGACAAACTTTTAGGTCAGTAGGTTTCATTCCTTTACGTCAAGTGCTACGTAATGTGCTACGCTCCGTAGCACACGCTACGTCGTAGATGTAGCTACGAAAATATTGACTTTTACGTAAGTCAAGTTTAGTAATGACAAGATATTTTAAATATTATTTTGGTTAATGTTTATTAAGGCGGCTGATACCAAATATACTGATACATTCTAATTTTTATCAACTATTGGTTTAATACCCAAGTATTGGTATAATATTTTGGGGTTGACAAAATATGGAAAAATGTTTCAAGCGAAAATATATTTTTTATTTTGAATCAGTGGGCTAACAACACGTATGCTACTACTATTATAAATATGAAAGTCTGTGAGGATGGATAGATGGATATATTGATGTTTGTTACTCTTTGACGTAAAAACTACTAAAAAGATTTTGATCAAATTTGGTGTGTAGCGGTCTGAGCTTTGTGTTAACACATAGGCTTTTTATCCTGAAAAAGTACAGTGCTCGCACGGTGGGATACTGTTTTTACACGGGTGGAGCCGTGGACAAAAGTTAGTACTTCATATATTTTTAATCTCTCGCTAAATTCATTAAGCTTTTTTATTATTTTGTTTTATTTAGAAGCGGGACGAAAGTTAAAGGACTAACAAAGTACACAAAATTATGGCTGAATTTAAAATTTCTCAGCAAGAATAAACATACTTTTGTTCATAAATTAGCATACTAAATACATATATACTATGTATTGGCATAATTTTAAACAAATTAGCATACGTATGTACATTATGACTCATGTGCATTACCAGTGCTCAACAGTCATAATTCTACCACTCGACAAATATGCATACTCAAAGCAAGATCTAGTTGAAATTATTAAGTTTGATGTTATAAAAATGTTCCAAATTTTTAACACTTACTTTAAAATTAAATTACTATACTATTTGAGATCGTTTGTGCTAAATGTGCAACAGTGATTAAACCAAGCACCTTTGATTAGTTTATTAAACTAAAAAGTGAGCAACACAAAAATTCATAAAATATACAAATTCAACATTAATGATCGCATATAGGTCACCCAAATGAGTTTATTTTTGCCCACGTTCCATTGAAATATTTAGGGCATAAGCCCTGGTGCGACGGAGCGTTTGTGAAATTTAATTTTTGACCCTTTATTTTTTAATTACTTATTCCTTTTACAACGTTATTAATTTCGCTTTTCGCGTTTTGGGGATAATTTTTTTCAATATTAAAATAAAATCTTATAAATTGTACAAGCGTCCAACAAGTATTTATTTTATAAAGGCCAGTTCACACCGACTCGATATGCATTTTTAAGACAGTTATTCAAAATTGAACTTTATTCATTTCATATGACATCAGTCATACACTGCACGTGCAGCACGGTGCAACTTGACATTCGAAAACAACACGTCTCATTGTAAGATTCTTGTGTAATGAATAAAGTTCAATTTTGAATAGCTTTCTAAATATACAGCGCTGCGCGTATTGTTTCGTTTTGGTATGAATTGACCATATAATTGTATATGTCCAGTTGAGGCGCTGATCGGAACTTAATGCAATGAGGGTGTTTGATATTTTTTCTGTCATTAGAGGGCAGATCCAACGTACACAAAGCGTTATCTGGTGGCGTAAGTGGTGTCGAAAACGGTCAATAAAATTTCCGATTGTTTTATCCATCATGTATTATATTTTGCAAGATGTACAAGAGACGAACATTATGCCGTAATTTGGTTGAATTATTAGAAGTGGACATGGCCAAGTGTTTTTTTTATATTTACAAGATTATAGAAACTAGAGGACGCCCTGTGGTTGACATTTTCCCATATAATTTTCTAATCTTACAAGGGTGGGTCCTTTCGCCCTTAAATGTTGTGATAAATTGACAAACGTTAAAGTATAACGTTAATTACCTAATAAAATAAGTATATTTTGTTTAATTTGGCAGTCTAAAGTCTTAGGCATTATTGTATTAGGTCAGTACATATGAAATTGGCGTTTTTTAAAGGAACATAAAGTCGATTTTTTTTTAAATAATATATTTATTTAATCATAGTATATACCATTGCTTATCTATGCACTATTGCCATCTCATAGGTAGTTCATTGATTCCTTTACTAAAAAAACCATTCGGACAGGAATCAATAAAATGTTTGAAGGCGCTTTGGACAGCCCCATCGGAGTTGAATTTTTTCCCTTGCAAGAGGTTAGGTTAGGTATGGTTAGATTCAGTTCAGGTTAGATCCAGATTTCGAAAAAAATTGTAATCTGTTGGAGCAAGGTCCGAGGAGTACGGTGGATATCTTAGACATTCCAATTGAAACTCCTCTAATTTGGTAGCCGTCTGTTGTGCAGTGTGTGGTCTAGCGTTGTCCTGAAGCAGCAGCGGCCTAGAACGAATCTTTTCCATCATGATTTGCAGTTGTTGGCAATAGACATCTGCCGTAACCTCTGGCCAGATTTAAGAAAGCTGTAGTGAACGACACCGGCACTATCCACCGAACGCTCACTATTAACTTTTTTGAGTCAATTTTCGCTTGGGGCAGACTTTGGCTGGTTCGCCAGGGTTCATCCATTGCGGTGAGCGTTTCCGATTATCGTACAGGATCCAATTTTCATCACAGGTCATGATTCGATTTAAAATGCCATCATTATTGTGCCGGTTGAGTAATGTAACGCGGCAGTCGACGCGCGTTTGTCGGTTTGCTGCACTCAATTCATGAGGTACCCACCTTTCAAGCTTTTTCACCTTCCCAATTTGCTTCAAGTGGATTAAAACAGTTATATCACTAACACCGCAGCCTGCAGTTAACTGGGACGTGGTTTGCGATGGTCCGCTTCCACAATAACATTCAATTCGTCATTATCAACTTTGGTCTCCTGCCGTCCACAGGGCTTGTTCTGCAGTTCGAAATTTCCAGAACGAAAACATTGGAACTAAAAACGCACTGTGTTTTCTTTGCGACACCGCCGCCATACACATCATTAATCCTTCGAGCCGTTTCTGCAGCACTGGTGCCACGGTGGAACTCGTACTCAAAAATAATACAATATTTCAAGTTTTCCATTTTATAAATAATGTGACGCAAAGAAATAAGCAAAAGAGGAAAAAACAAATGAATAACGGTTTTCGAAACACAAATGCATGAATAAATAGCGGTATACATTTGAAATTGAAATACCTAACCAAAGATTTGAAACATATTTGAGATCAAAATGGCCAGTAAGACAAAACGCCAATTTCATATGTAAGGATATTACTATAATTTAACTTGTTTAGGCCTTGGCCTAAAGACAGTGTTTTTAAAAATGTTTTATTTTGACTATGTTTATGGCTGAAGTTGCCGTTCTTTTAATTATAATTGTTAGTCTATATTAATATTATAAAGAGAAAATATTTGTTTGTTTGTATGTATTTTTGTTTTCATTGAAACTACTGGACTGATTCTGATGAAATTTGGCATATATAATATAGAGTAAGCCGCGGAGATGGACATAGGCAACTTTTTATCGCGGTTTTGTATGGTTCCTGCGGAATTTCTTTTTGCACGCACGAAGTCGCGGGAAACATAGCTAGTAATAAAATTTATATAAATATTTAATTAACACTAAAATTTGTTAAGTTTTTGGTTTATTTTAATTTCCGCTTAGCTAGGCCCTATTGGCCGCACCTACTATATTTCTAAAGCATTATTAAATAAAGGTTCCTAGAGTATGACGGAACCCTAAAAATATTTAACTTTCTGCACACATTCCTAAATATAAACTTTAATTTACCGACAAATTTCATAAACCTCCAGTTGCATTATTCTACTAAAAATGTACTGAAAGTTTTTGTTTTACGTATCAATATAAGAATACTGAAAAATATATTATCAGATAGTAGTAAGGTAATTTAACAAAGACTCGTTTAAATTCTCCGGTTATATTTCACATCGGTTTTAGCTGGTCAAACATTCGTTCAGTTAACCAACTCAAACACTACCGTCTCCCTGTGTACACTATAATGACTCTCTGACTGGTTTTTTCAATGTACTTGTATAATCAGGCCATAAGACAAGTATGGGATTGGAGATTTTTATTATTGACCATCACTAAAGTACCCAATGTTGATTTGGAGACCGTAGGCACAGATTAAAGAGGAACAGATAAACAGCTATATAGTATAAGTTATATATAGCTTTCAATTTTATTGCACTACTTCAAGCATACGGTGTGTCCACAATTGTGTGGAAAAATTGTTAGCCGTTGAAGAGGACGTCAAAATTTTCAAACTTGGTTGCAAACAAAAAAAAGTTGTTTTTCCCCGTAACGTAAGTATATATATTTTCTACTCTGTGGTGTAGGTGGAGCTGCAGTTGCACGCAACCTACTGCAGGTTTGAAGACTCTTCCAACCTCTATTCTTAGTTACTCAGGTACCCTCAATATATTCTTCTTCACCGTTTGAGTGAACATGAATTTGAGAAAAGTCTCTAAACTTATTGGTGCACGCCACAACCCGTGTACTTTATTAAACTTTATTGATTACTCTAGAAGATACAAGTTTCATTGTAAGAGTTCGAATGTAAAGTGGCAGCTCGCTGCACAGCGCATCCGCTGTATATGACTGATGTCATATGAAACGTGTATCTTTTCGCCTAGTAAATAAAGTTCAATTTTGTTTAGCTATCTTAAAAATGCAGGCCGCGAGCATATCGTCGCGGTGTGAATTTAGTCTTAACAATCTGCCAATATACAACAGATATTTCTGGGCATTTAGTTATTCATCCTAGCGACAATAGAATAATTCTAAGAATTTTATAAGTATAAAAAGGATCAGAGATCCTAGAAGATTCTAAGTACATGACAATAGGATTATTGTTGTATTCAACATTTTCCATATCTTTTTACTGTGTGCACTGCGTTGAATTTAGTGCCTCGTCTTCTTATTGTTAGATCCAGCTGGTATTGAAATTGAGTAGGTAAAAAAATAACAATGTTTTAAGGCATTGCATTAAGAACCCTATTACAAATCTGCACTATGCGAGATTAGGTATTTGAAGCGTCCCGACATTTCGCATTTTGTAGTCATTATATTTATTTGTAGTTATATTAGTCATTTTGCAGTTGTATTTATCGTTTTTATTGGAATAGGTTAATAAATTCATGCTTTAAAATTATAAAATCTTTATTCCTCCTGAAGTAACAATTGTTCTAGTATAAATTTTGCTTAGTAATATTATCGTAGATAGGAGTAATTCACAGATACCTTAAAGCTATTTTCGAAGCTTTTTTGGCATATAATAAGATTTTTTTCTATATTAAATCAAAGATATTTCAAAATTCGAAGGCCGCTACGAACTATAAGACTATATAGGAGATAACATTCTCATTTTATTATTTCATTTTCTTAGAACAGTAGTTCAATCCAGGAGCTCAAAAAAGTGCCTTCGAGTATTTTATGAAAATCTTTCGCTGCAATTTTGGGATTAATTAAAAAAGTTAAAAAAATTTACAAAATGGGGGCCGCTACGAACTAGGCCAATAGATGTTCTGCACTATTCAATATATCAAAATTGTTAATGTATCTTTGTTTCTGAGATCAAGAAAATATACGCATTTCGCGTCGCGCGATAATCACAGTTCAGATGGAATGGTATAATAAATTTTAACCTAAACCTAACTATGGTGATAGTTTATGCTATTAAGCATATGATAGGTCATGCTATGAGCATAGAAATTTACAAGTTTCTCTTTAGAAATGCCATTTTTTTTTAATTTTTTTGAAAAAAAAATCTTTAAAAAAACAATTTACACAAACTTGTAAACCACTTTGGTGGCCGATTACTGCAAAATGGTTTACTTTATCAAGAGGTCATGTAGGAAACCAAGGAAGTCATGGAGAAAATTAAAAAGACCTTGGACCTTAAAAGAGAAGAGTTATTTGAAAAATACCTATTACGCGTTTACAGTTACGGAACCCTTCTTAGACATGTTCTGACATGCCAAGAGCCTGTCAGAACATGTCTGATAGGTTAGGTTAGGTTATTTTTTTTATGAAATGAACCAGAAAACAAGCAGACGGATAATGGTAAGCGATTACCGCCGCCCATGGACACCCGCAACACCAGAGGAGTTATACTTGTAACTCCTCTGGTGTTGCGACTTGCGTTCCTGGTCCTTAAAATCCCCAATCCCCCCTTGGGCCTCCAGTAACCTCACACAACACAACGCAACACAACACAACGCAAGCGTTATTTCACGCTGGTTTTCTGTGAGGTGGTGGTATTTTCCCGGTCGAGCCGGCCCATTCGTGCTGAAACGTGCCTCTCCCACAGTTAAAAGCGAGGACTGAGCGAAACATAAAAAATAAGGGTTCCTTGTCGCTCTACGGCTCCCTAAAACATGTATTTATTTCAGTCTAGCTGCCCTGACACATATTGTTCTGTCTTGACTATAAACTATTAGTATGGGAAAATTCAATCGTCATTTTTAGTATTTTCCCCATAAATGTTCCAATATCTCTCACCATTTTAACCTACCCCGAACTACTACAATCATTTCAAGACCAAAATTAGTCAAATTGGTCTAGCTGTTTTCGAGTTTTAGCGAGACATTGGAATTTCAATACATTTTTAGGGTTCCGTAGTTCACGTCTAGGAACCCTTATGGTTTCGTCATGTCCGTCCATCCGTCCAAACGGTTAGTGCTAGAAAGATGAAATTTAGCATGGATATGTGTATTTACTACGCCGACAAAGTGTTAAAATAAAATCACGAAATTTACGAAACGAATTTCACGAAACTCTGCTTCCAGGTTCTTTAAGAGGCAAATTGCATTGGCAAAATCGAATTACGTTGGGAGAATTGGCGAGAGACTGGCACGCCTGCTATCGGGCTCTCGTGCGTTCTGGTCTCTCGCTAAGGCTGTCCAGGGTAATTTCTGTCGGTCGACACTTCCACCTCTGCGCGGGGAGGATGGTTCATTGGCCTATTCCACAAGGGAGAAAGCCGATCTTCTTGGCTCTATCTTTGCGGAAAACTCGACTCTTGACGACAGGGGGAACACTCCTCCTTCCATCCCGAGGTTTGAAACCACAATGGCGGACGTCCGCTTCACACAGTGTGCTGTGCGGAAAGCACTATTCTCCCTGGATGTCAACAAGTCGAGTGGGCCCGATGGAGTACCTCCTATTGTGCTGAAGGTGTGTGCTCCAGAGCTGGCACCGGTTTTAACGCGCTTATTCAGACACTCTTATGTCCTCGGCGTTGTCCCACATTCATAGAAGACGGCTCTAGTACACCCGATCCCTAAAAAGGCGACCGCTCAGATCCGTCCAACTATAGGCCTATCGCCATCACTTCCTTACTCTCCAAAATTATGGAATCCATAATCAACCGCCAGCTCATGAGCTACCTGGAAGAGCACCAGCTGATCAGAGACCACCAATATGGCTTCCGCAAAGGCCGATCAGCTGGTGATCTTCTGGCTTTACTAACTCACCGTTGGGCGCAGGCGATTGATAGTAGGGGTGAGGCACTAGGCGTTAGTTTGGACATAGCGAAAGCCTTCGATCGGGTTTGGCATAAAGCCTTACTATCGAAGCTTCCTTCCTATGGGCTTCCTGAGAGACTTTGTAGGTGGATCGGCAATTTCCTTGCGGAACGGAGAGTTAAAGTCGTCTTAGACGGCTCATGCACGGACTCCAGGACCGTAAATGCTGGTGTTTCCCAAGGCTGCGTGTTATCCCCGACAATGTTCATTCTGCATATCAATGATTTGTTGCATACCAGTGGCATTCATTGCTATGCGGATGACAGTACCGTGGATGCACTGTATTTCGGCCGCAGCAATATCTCTCGGGATCACGTCGATGAGTGTCGGAACAAACTTGTGTCTGATATCGAATCATCCCTTGTGAAGATTTCCGATTGGGGGGGACTAAATTTAGTCCAGTTTAACCCCTCTAAGACTCAAGTTTGCGCGTTCTCCGCTAAAAAAGCCCCCTTTGTCGCATCACCACTCTTCGGAAACACTCACATTTGTGCCAAGCCAAACATTGGCATTCTGGGCGTCGACATTTAGAGTGTTGTCCAGTTTGGCGGTCATTTGGAGAGCAAGGCTAAAATGGCCTCCTAAAAACTTGGAATACTCAACAGGGCCAAACAGTACTTCAAGCCGGCTCACCGCCTTAATCTGTATAAGGCGCAGGTGCGGCCTCACATGGAGTATTGTTGCCACCTTTGGGCCGGGGCTCCGGGTTATCAGCTATCTCCATTTGACCGAATCCAGCGTAGGGCATCTCGGATTGTCGACGATCCTGAACTGGCCGATCGGCTAGATCCTTTGGCACTGCGTAGGGATATATCTTCCCTATGCATACTTTACAGAATTTACAGTGGGGAGTGTTCTGAGGAATTGTTCAATTTAATAGAAGCCGCTGATTTCCGCAACCGATCGTCTCGCCGGAACTATCATCCGCACCATCTGGATGGTTGGCGTTTCACTACAATGCGTTTTAAAAATAGTTTTCTGCCACGCACAGTAAATCTCTGGAATTCATTGCCATCAGCGGTCTTCTCCAACAACTGCGACATCGGGTTATTCAAGAAAAGAGCATATTCTTACCTGAAAGGTAGGCAACGCACTGGCGTCGCTGGTGACCGTGGGCGGCGGTGAATCACTTACCATCAGGTGACCCGTCTTGCTTGTTTGCCTCTCAGCTGTTATAAAAAAAATATATATATATATTTTTTTTTGCTTTACAGTTTACGTGTAGGGGTAAAGTGGGGATGTTTTTTTTTTCTCGCGTCTAACCCATATTGTGCGGTATCGTTCAAATCGTGCAAAACGATTTTTTGATTTAGGTAGCCGCTTCCGAGTTATTCAAGTTTAAAGTGCATTTTTTGGTAAAAGTAGGGCGTCGCCCCCCCTCTAAAAGGTAAACGACTAGCTCGAAAATTTTGAAAAAAATCATAATTCCATGTAATAAACCTTAAAGGAAAACTAGAACGAAGTATATAATTTTGTTAGTTTAGGAGTTATAGATGCCTCACTTGTAAAATGAGCTTACTTGGAAAAAATTGTACAAAAATAACGAAATATTAAGTAAACATGAAAATTTATTGGCATTATGGTACGGAACCCTACGTGCACGAGTCCGACTCGAACTGACCGGTTTTATATACGAGAAGAAGATAATATGATAGAAGGTGAAATAAATAAGCCATTGGTCTCTAGGATGTAAGAACTTTTGGTTGCCCTTTTTACCATTTTTACCATCGTCTTTTATTTTATTTACGCATGCGCCGCAGCTCCAGCGGTGCCACTGGATTTCGTCTGAAGATCAAAAATATTACATACAAATCCTTAGTGCAGCGGCGTTGTGTCCGCTGCGGCGCGTGTGTAAAGGTAGTTTCTGAACCTACCGATCGGGACCCGCAATCGTGACCAGCAAACCAGCGAATCAGGTACCACGCCTTCCAGTCGCACCCACTGTCCTGCTGCTGCTGGCCCGCGCCCACTTCGTTGGGCGTCAAACATTTTTTTAATGATGATGATGAGGATGAAAAGTATCCTAAGTTACTCCTTATAACATCAGCTATCTGCCAGTGAAAGTCCCATGAAAATTGGTCCAGCCGTTTCAGAGATTAGCCGCAACAAACAGACAGACCGACAGACATAAAATTTGAAAAGTGTTTTTTTTTTTATTGTTAGTACCGTTTTTAAATTAACAGCTTTTCACATAACGCATATTATGAAGGTATATCCTATATATGCTGTTAATTTAAAATTACAAACAGACACTACAATTTTTAATTATTTGAATAGATTTGTGTATGTTTGTCCCCGATTCACGCAATAACTAGTGGACCGAATAAAGAAAAATTAACATTAGAATGCTACATCATTCCCATCGCATATAGGCTAATATTTATTACTAGGAGAAAATAGGGATACCTGCTAAAACTTCAAAAACAAAAAACATAAAATATCTTTTAGGGCATATATTGATGATAGAACAAAATAATGCTCTACAACATACAATATCTAACCACAATAAGTAACCACCGACACAAAAAACTATGAAAAGTAATTATCTATTTTAGCCCTTAAATAATTTATATATATACCTATATAGGATCTTTTTAATATGTACGTCGCCGAGTCGGGGGACCACGGTGTACACTATCGCGGTTAAAATATAACTGCGATAGTGAAATGGGTAACAACATACATGAGGTCGTCGCCTGTACAAAATGTCAAAGGTATTTTCCATACCATTAATCGAATTTTGGAATCGTTTGATATTATAATTAAATTGTGCTCTCTCGCTGAAAGTCGATCCGTTTTGTATTGCGTCTATTACACAATACACAGTTAATCATATATTGGATGTTCGCTTATGTGCCGTACAAATAAATGTAATTAAATTGACTGGAATATGATGCTTTTTACTAAGATACTGTAACAATAACAATACAAAATGTACCGTCTAGATTTTTTGGCTAATACGAACATTGAGAAGCATAAATGTTTTCATTTAAAACCATATTTTTAGAAAACAACATGAAAGCTATGCTTTATCAATGGATTGAAACTGTATCCTTTTTAGAAAAATATATAAGAGTTAATTACTAGCATCTTAAATAGATTACGATTCTATTTTATGGTAACGTCGGAAAACCGCTCATACGAGTATGTTTCAACCGCTCATGTATACTGCAAATATGTGCCCGAGAATATTTAATGAGAAAAATAATGTTCATTTCTCCTTTTTAGGGTTCCGTAGTTCACGTCTCAGCACCCTTAGTATTCTTAGAGTTTTGTCATGTCCATCCGTCCGTCCGTCTTTGGCTTGCCGTCCAAACGGTTAGTGGTAGAAAGATGAACTGTGCACGGATTTGTGTATTTACGGGGTGCTTACACGTAAAGTAGGAATGATTATTTCTCGCGGTCTATGCCATAGTGTGGGAAAAAATAATATAGATTTTTAAAACATTCAGGTCACCACTTTGCTGACAACCGGACCAACTTCGAATTATACCCTTTACATAAAAAAAAAGAACTTTGAAAATCAGTACATAAAAGGCAGAGTAATGTTTAAAGATATCCGTGTCGGTGCAAAATACTATGAGAAGTACCTATTATATCGTCATAATGTGATGATGTATGGTGTGATGATGATTACTTTAATTCAATAAGGAGTCAGAAGATCTGTTCAGTACTTTTGGATCCGGGGTATACCTTGATGCAAAATCTTACTTTTTGGTAGCATATGCTTGGGTTACTTCAGAAAAAGTCAGAATCACTATATGTGTCCATATAAATTTCGAAGAAGTTTATATGGACAGACAGTTGGACCAGTTGGAGCAAGGTCCGGGGCATACGGTGGATGTCTTAGACATTCCAATTGAAGCTCCTCTAATTTGGTAGCCGTCTGTTGTGCAGTGTGTGGTCTAGCGTTGTCCTGAAGCAGCAGTGGCCTAGAGCGAATGACCAAACCTCGGAGGTTTAGCAGCTATGACTTCAAAATAATGAAGATTGTGTAGAGAAATAGTGAAAATTTTATCCGAATTTAAAAGTGGAATTATTTAGAAAATAATATTTATTTCATAATTAGTATGCAGGGGTTTTGGGTGAGAATAATCGATCTAGCTAGGTGTTATCCCCGAAAACAGCGCATTTTTAAGTTGTTATATAATATATTTTTTCTTTCGGCGCGTAATAAGATATGAGTATTTCGGATTCTAAGCAATTTCCGGTTGGCGACTTGGTAAGCATCGGATTTTTATGCGATGTGGGTTAATTTGGTGTTCCTGGTCAGACGTATTTTTTTGTGATTCTTTTTTTTTATAACTTTTTACTCATGATTAATTATTTAATCGTTCTACTAAAACTCCGAGCAATGCTTGGTCTTTTATATATTTTAATGACAATAAACACATTAAACAGGTAACTGCTGTTGTCATTCCTTGAGTTCAGATTTATTTTGGACTTAAGAACATCCAACAACAACATCAACATTCCTGTAGGGAACCACCACCCTTACACCCAGGTACTAGGGTATTATACAAACCGAATCCATTTGTTTAACTTTAGTTTTATTTACTTTTAATTTAAATATATCTAATACTGATATCTGAGTAGTTACTTAAGATTACATGTGTTTTCCTAGTATTCATATTTTTTAAGTCTTATTCTTGTTTAGACTATCTTGGAAATAATTTAATCTCGACTCAAGTTTAAATGAAAAAACATTTCAATCAAATGAAAGCTCATTCAGTTCAAATGAAAGCTTTTCACGCGACTCTACCTTAAAGCGGCTTGGGAAAAGTTTTTTCCGAGTTCTAGCTACGAAAAGTTGAATGTGTGATAAGATGAGGCCCGGAGTGCACGAGGGGTGCGGGCGGAGGTGGGGAAGTGTGCCCCTACCCTTCTACCCCCGTCGTATTTCGGGGAGCGGCAGGGTTCTCCCGTGGCAATCCGCGGGACCGCAGTCGAACGCGTAAATCACGATCGGTGGGCACTCGCTCGCTTCTCAAACCGCGCTCGTAACTCGAACCTGACTCGAAATCGCAATGCCAAAATAATGCTAGGTACTCTCTCTCCTTTCCCTTTCTGAGTTTCTCTGTGTTTCGGATGGCGAGTGGCTGTCATGGACGACGAACTAGACGACGACAATTTTTATGTGAACGGACGTAACCGGTTTGTATTGTATGATGTAGATAGCATCATCATTAAAATTTCATTGCATCAGTTGTCATTGCATTTTACGAATGACACGGCGAGTCCAATGACAGGCATGTGGGTTGAACTAGCATCCGCATGTATTTATAAACTTAGTGCATGAGATATTAAAGAATTGAATAATAGTTTAACAAGTCCATACAGCGACACGCCATTCCAGACCAGCCTCGTGCGTTTTTTTTTGCAAAACATTATTTTAATTCGGATAACTTTTTATTTTCGAAAATGTGCATGGTTATCATCACATTTTATATAAATAAACAAACTAGAGAGATAGGTGTTGAACTAATTTTTAAAAAATATCACACATCCATTTTTTGGATGTGTCCATGTCCATCCATGGTATGATTTTTATTCGACAGTAACGATCTGGAAACAAGTTTTAGAAAAACATAATACATTTTACTAAAACTGTCATATTTTTCGCTCATACTGATTCAGTGCGAAAGTGCTTTTATTTCCCAAAAAAGGAAACCGAAAGGGGTCGACAGATTCAGTTGGCGGCAAGAGTCATTAACCCCGTTCGCAGCTAGATCTCGGTTCTATAAATCAAATACTAAAGTCGTAACGTGAGATACATTTTCTGTAATAACAATTAATTGATAGCTGCGATAGTAAAAAAGTTATGTAATATTCAATAAAACAAACTATTTACATAATAGGCATCGAACTGGATAGTTAAGGATCAATTTGTTTGTCAAATGTAAACGAAATATTGGATCCTTTAACCGCAGACGGATTCAAATTTTGTATCAGAATGGAAATCCGACCCAATTATAATCCAAAGGAAAGCATTCGGTTAATTAATTCAATCAATTTCAACATCAACTCTAGTGCTTGACGAAATACTTAATTAAGGATAAATACACAATCTTCAAAAATACGAGCAAATATTGATTAATGAGCATTTACGTTAATTTGTAGTAAATAATATTAACTCCTAGTGACTATATAAAGCTTTTTTTCTAAAATAATGATACGAATAATGAAACGAGATTAGTGAGTTGCTATACTCAGATGTAATCATTAGCCTAAAATACGCTCCCTATTAGTGTTCCACTAATGAGTCTTAGGTGCATCCATTTCGTGCATTCCGCCGTTAGTGCATAATAATATACTCCATTATAAACATACCCTGTTTAATTGGAAATTTCCATTTATAAATGTAAAAACAACCTTAACTAAAATTGAAAAATATATTTCTCAATTTAAATACTTTTAGGGTTTTGTATTACGTGTTATATAATAACAACCGTAGTATAATTTTATATACTATGATTTAAAACTAAATCACAAATATTTATTAATTAGGTACATAATATATTAAAAGGATAAAACGATAGCAAATAATTAGTGATGATTTTATTAATAATGTCTATACTCTATAGACATTAGATATAGAAATTTAATATTTTTGTAAAGTAAGAAATTCAATATGATATACCCGTGCCGTAATAATTTCGCTTAACTTTCAGTTAGTTGTATATTTAACGTTTTAATTATATTTAACTAGTTTTTCCCCCGGCTCCGCCCGCTTAAATACGTATACAAGGACCTATATTTTTCCGCGATAAAAAGTAGCCTATATCCTTCCTAGTGGTCTACTCTATATCTGTGCCAAAATTCACGATGATCGGTAAAGTAGTTTTTAACCGACAAAATAATTCTCTGACTTCAAAAGGTTCTCAATTCGACTATAATTTTTTGATGATTTATTTTGAGGGTTCCGTAATAATCAAGAAACCCTTATAGTTTCGCTCTGTCCGTCCGTCTGTCTGTCCATCTGTCTGTCTGTCTGTCTGTCCGCGCTTCTAGCTTCTGTAATTATGAATATAAATGGATAAAATTTGGTGTAGTTATAGACTGTGTATAGCTCTCGATTTTGGCATCGTAAAATAATTATAATTTTACATGTTAGGGGTGGCTCTCCATACATGTGAAGTGGGGGATGAACATTTTTTTTCCTTTCTACCCCATCGTGTAGGGTATCGTTGAATAGGCCTCTTTAAATAAAGGCATTGATACATGACTTTTTAACAAAGTCAACCATTTAGGAGAAATCGGCCTCCAAAGTGGGTTATAAGTTTGTCCCTCCCCTGGCATTTCTAAACTATGACACTTAGAAACTTGCAATTTTCCATGCTAATAGATCATGCTAATATTCTTAAGGAAAATTTATTTTTTATTAAAAAATTATTTTGAACGAAATCGGATAGTGACTTTTGAAGTAATTTGAAAAATTATGCGATTGATACAGAACCATCCTTATACATGTCCTGACATGCTCTTGGTTAGGTTATTTATTTTAAATCTGGTGCTTCCCGTGTTGTCCCATTTATACTTTGAATGTCAGTTTTAATGTTTTATTTAATTACATCCTACTACTATAGTAAAATTTGTGAGGATGGATGGATATTTGTTACTGTTTCAAAAACTACAGAACGGATTTTGGTGAAATTTGGTATGGCAGCAGTTTGAGCTCTGGATTAACACATATGCTATTTTTTATCCCCAAAAACTGCTAGTGTTCCCGTGGGATACTTTATCTACACGGACGGAGCCGCGGGAAAAAGCTAGTTTATAATATTAGTAAGGATGTATAATGTAAACTGTGTAGGAAGATAAAGTCAAATTATAATACTTATTAGGTAAGTGATTAGCAAACTTTAGAATGGACATTGGGCATTTTATAGATGGAACAATTACCACGAGACGATAGATAAAACTAGGTTACATGTAACGTAATTGCATCTGGATTACAACGGACGCATGTCTATAGAAGGTAGGGAAATACGAATATAATAATCTCCACTTCTCCATGGTTCTGAATCAAATTAATTACGGAAAATCAAATTTGGATGAAAATTTAACAATCTAATATTATAGTTCGTGGTGCGACTTTGTTAATAAACGGGTAAACACAGGGAGTGTTGTTAAAATGTTTTTTCGTCTCGATTTCCAACATTAATAATTAAATACGAAGTTTGAGACTGTATGACCTTGAGATATTGTTCACACTTAGAAAACGTACCGCCTTAGTTAATGCTTAGAATATTATTTATTAAAAAACGATACAAATACAAAATTGTGAACAGGCTGCTTTAAGTTACGTATAGGATTTTTTTGGGTAACATTTCGTAAGTGCAAAAGTGTATTTTATCATTAAATTAAGATATAATATAATGATATAGTATAAGTATGTTCCAAACAATATTAACATTATTTTTTTTCTAAATAATAAAATATATTCGACAACAACATAACAACAACAGTAAGCAATAGCAATATTCCCTGAGTAACAACTCCAATAAACAATAAAATATACTCAAATTAAATATTCCCGTTACCCCAAATTCGCCTATTCCCTTACAACCCCGTACGAAGATTCAGGATACAGTTTACCTAAATGGCAGGTTGTGTATATAAACTTGAACAAACACATAAATTATGTACGAGCGTAGGTTAAATGTGCGGTCGTGAAACTGGCCATAGCAAACACCGCTCCGTGAACTTGTAATATCCATACCCGAAAGTATAAAAAAAACATCAACTGAAGTATTCCATCCGCCTCAAGTATAAAAAACATGAACTGAAGTTTTCCATCCGCCTCAAGTAGGTATAAAAAAACTATCGTAATTCATATCAGATTGTGAAGTATCCCATTGCCATTGCCTGATCTCACCTTCTCTTTTCTGAACTGTGCTGTACTGTGGGTCCGGGGAAGTGTACGAGACCTATAATGTCGTTCTTCTTCTTCCGTTTCCACAACCTTCGCCGCGCCGAGGAGAACCGAAAGAAGACAAACAAACTGAAAAATAGACAAAACATGAGTTCCGATACGCTTACGGCGCCGTCTCGTCTGCACGAGCGGCCACTGAGCGAGCCCCTCGACAGTCTGGACGAGATCGCTCTGCAGATACCCAGGTGCCGTATCCACTAGACAGCTTGTATGTCACTCCCTAGCAACGTGCGGCGTCGGCGAGCGCGAGCGCTCACCGTGAGCACAGACTAGAAAATATACACTTACGTACAGAGAAACAGCTTTCATAATATAACGAACCAAATCGATCCAAATTTGAAAATTTTGACGTCCCCTCCATTGGCCCATAATTATTGCACACTGTTGTGGACACGCTTGTGTAGTAAAATCAATTCGAAAGCTATGTAGCTGTTTATCTGTTCGTCTTTCTTAAATTTGTGTCATGAGTCCAAATGAATGTCGTGTTGTGAGTTGCAATAGGTCGCATATTTTTAATACAAGTGCAGTAGTGTCGAAAACTCATTCAAATGCTGAAATTACGTGACTGATAATTTCAGCCACTCACACCTCACAAAATGACACTTGTTTGGTCGTACCCCCGGCGATATCGACTCTCGCGCAAGCCGCCGCACCGCCCTAGAGGGTAGGTTACAGCTAGACAATCTTCCGCTTCCGCCCACCGACCTAGAAATTACCACGTCTAAAACCACCAACGAGAATATCATTGATCAACAGAATAGATTTTACATTTGATAGCGATTTTACAGTAAAACGATCAAATGTAAAGTTTATCTCTTGGATAAGATTTATTGTTGTGGTCGTTTCTAAATCGTTTAGTTGCATGTCCGTACCTACCGTAGCTGCTAAATTTTCTTTACTAGTTTATGTTATACGTATTTACAATATAATACGAACTTTAGACCTGCTAGAATTAAGTGAATATAATATTTTATGGTAACTTGTAATACATTTTTTAATTTGTTTTAAATTTCTTTAGAATTATAACAATATAATATTATTTATTTAAGTAAAGCGGAAAGGTCTGTAGCTCATATTAATATTCTAACCATTTAATAAAGTGAAGTAGGTATATTTTGTTTTCGCCAATAGGCAGTTATCCTATAGTGAATATATACATCAAATTATTAGTATTTTATCTAAACATTCTTTAAAACCAGTTTAACCAAGACTTAACTATAAAATATGCGTGATTTTTATAAAATATAAAAAAAAATATATAAAAAATAATAAATAATAAAATAAAATAAAAACTTATAATAATAATAATAACTTATAATAACTTCCTAATATAAAAAATAACAAAATTTTCACGTTTGACCACGTGATTATAAACGCACAGTCGTCAAACGTGACGTCATATTCTTGTACTTCTTTTTCTTTTTTTAAATGGCCTCCTTAATTCCATCATTACCGTCAGTAAATGTCATCAAAAAAATCTCTCTTGTCAGTCGAAGTGTAGTGCAAGTTTTGTGCGGAATATCAGCGTTTCTCTTCGATAATAATAGTATAGCAACATAATTATTATAAGGCATTTTAAAATAGTAAAATTACCAAACTTAACACCAAGCATTCTAGGATTTGAAATGTCTAGTGACATTTGATAGTTGACAAATGGCGCGGTGACAAGAATGTGACGTCACTACAATACATTGTAGCGTTTTCGTGGCTCTATTAATTATTTAAACTTTTATGCTGATTTGCAAGGAAAGGAATGAAATTCAGAAGGTCCAGATTGTAAATGTACTATGTTATTATGGACAGTATGACGTATTTTCAAAAAGTTGGAAAATACCCTATTCTTTTGACCGTCTACCGTCGACTAACTGTGCGATAACACAGTAGTAATATTATTAATTGTATTGATATCACGACTTCAATGTGCGAATATATTGTTATAGCTTACTAGGTGTCCCGACAGACGTTGTTCTGTCTTAACTATGAACTGCAATAAATAAATAATTACCTACTACCTACACTTACAACGGTACACCTTCGTACCTACCAGTGGCGTGGGGTTTCTTTAACGCCATTCCTATCGGCTTCCCTCACCGCTTACCTTTTGAAGACCTTCATCCAAGTCTCTACCTATTATACAGACTAGGGCTTCCCTATGAAGGAGAACCAGCCTTCGCCACTGGCACCTACCCCTACAAGCTACAGGCGATGAGTAAAAGAGTTACACACATATGATAAGTTATCGACCACGTTATAATGTTGAATGCTATATGTTACGTCTGATTGATGTTATACTCGTACAAGTACCTCAGTTTTGGTTTTATTGAAAATCAAAAAAAAAAAATACAATACACCTCACTGTAAAATATTTTACTGAAATTGTAAAGGGAATTAGAGAATTGCGGAAAACACAATACGCGTTTTTAGTAGGTTCTCGGCGTTTAGGGTTTTTGCGTATCTGTAAAGATTTTTACAGGACAACAACGTTATAATTATCATTCAGGAATCGTCGTTTTTTTGACGTATGCGCCATATTCCCATAGAAAAACGACTGCCGAGGGACAAAAAAGTAGCTGCACTGTCGATAGCGTCGCTATAATTTTTTGTTTATTTATATATTTTTTTAAATTTTAATCTATTTTAATCTAATATTTAAATAATAATTTAAATTTAATTATACGCGGCTGTAAATTTGAGACATTAGATATATGATCATGAATGCGGCTGTAAATTTGAGCATTAGTTAGCATATTTCAGTGATCTACCTCTTGCTAGTCTTATTTATAGCAAAAACGTATATGTTTTTTATTTAAACGATCAAACTGAAATGCATTCTTAACGATACAATATGATTACAACTAAATACGATTCTATTCTTATTTTCTATATAAAAACTTAAATTTTTGCAAGTAAGCAAAATTTAACTTAAATGCGAACACTTTTCATCCAATCAGAGAATGTAAACGAACATAACACAACGAACAAAACAATCAATCAATCAATCACAAGATGTGGTAGTGATGGTGGTTACAATAATTATAAATTCTTTTAATTTAATTAAATTACATAAATAAATAAAAAAGTTCTTACAGATCCTACCATAACAATGGAGTGTGAATGTCAAGTTTAAAGTTTTAAAGAACGATTAGTACAAGTACAATTAAATAAAATTACATTTGAACATGAATTTTTCATGGCATAATTGAAACTAAAACATTAAATTATTATTAATTATGTCAACATATAAGCAAGATATTATTTTAATTATGTTGTTACACTGTCAAAATTACATTGTTTATGTCAAACTTTTTTTTTTAACTACCATGAACCATCCTATTTAGGATGGTTCATGGTAGTTAAAAAAAAAAGGTACTTACCTTAATTACATAATAAGTCAATATTTTAATATAATAAATGTCAAGTAATTCCATAATCAGATTACAATGAATTATTATGAGCAGTTCACGTCAGCGGTCAGATATTTATAACCTAATTTTTTTGATTATGTAACATGTAGTCATTTATGTTGTAAAGCAATTTGCTAGAAGCCATATGGTTAACTTTTTTTTTGGACGAATTAAAAGATAAACTGTGTTTAAAATTATCTGGTAACTTATTATATATTATGTCTGTGGCCTATATAAATACCTTGTTTTTATATATGTCCAAGTTACATATTGGACGATAGATTTTATATTTATATCTATGATTTTTACGTACTACGTTCGATATATTATAATACAAATATTATAATACACTATAAAGTTATAATAAGGATATACGGTTTTTTAATCGTAATCGGGGTTAAATTCCTGTAAAACAAGATTTATATAAGCAATTAAACATTCGAAACTTCTAAACAGGCTCACGTTTAGTAAACAGGTGCCACAAACTCTGTTCCCAACTAAATTTGTTAACTTATGTTGGCTTAGTTACTAACCCGGCAGCGCATGAAGGATCCTAAACATTGAATTTTAAATAAAAGAAACATTTGCGTTATTAATATGTCGAAACGGTTAATATTATAACTGCTGAATTGACTAAAGTCAATAGTATGGAAGTATAATTGACGGGAACACTAGCGCCATGTTGGCGTTGATAGAGTCTGGGCCTTTAGTCGTGGTGGATTCGATAATTTCGACGGCGAAGTTCGAAAACAAAATGTATGGGATTTGACATAAGGCATCTCAAACTATATGTGACATGTCAAATACCATACATTTTTGATTACGAACTTCGCTGTCGAGTTTATCGAATGCATCTTGACTAAAGGCTCTGGTCTGACGAGCTTGTGTGTTCTGCTTGGTGGAGGTGGTGATCCTTGAAGGGAAAACCTGATCAGGTTTTCCCTTCAATCACCTTCCATTCACCTTCACCTTCCCTTTTGCACTTCAATATAGTACGATATTTGAGGCATGTTTAATCCCTGTCTTCGTCAAATATAATGTAAACAAATAGCGAAATATTTATTTAAATTCTATATTGCATACACTGGCATTTAATTCCTCTGAGAATATTTAACTATCATCTAAATATTAGGCGTACATATGTCTACCTACTTTTGGTAGCATTTAAACTTTCTTTTATTTTTTGCCTTTAAATCACATTTATGTCTTATTTAAATTTGTCTCTAAAGGTTTTACGTACGTTATAACTACTCCTATCTATATCTATTCTAGATCTATATCTATGGACGCTTTCATACGACGTCAATCTGATCCCGTGGTAAGTCCTCGAATAACTTGTGTTACGGGTCCCAGACAACGGCAATATATTTAATACTTTTATACTATACACATATTTAAGATTTTTACTATACTAATACACGTATTTAATACACCATTAAACGTATTTAATATACCATGACCCGGGAACACAGAAAACTTTTTTGTTCCCTGGTGGGATTCGAACCCGCTACCTCCGGCTTTAACGCCAATGCGCTAACCGCTGAGCCAGAGAGGTCGTCTATGATGGAATAAACATAATCAAAGTAAACAAATCGCGTATAATGCCACCAAATCTGTATATACATATAAATGGCAAAGCTGATTGACTGATGTATCAATAACCTGTGCATTGATACATCAGTTAATCAACTATAACCAAAGCCTTATGGATAGAAATGTGAAGTTTTGCACACGTATTCCTCATATGACGTCGGCATCCACTAAGGAAGGATTTTTAAAAATTCCACCCCCAAGGGGGTAAAATAGGGGATGAAAGTTAAAACCTAATTTCACGCGGGCAATTAATGCTAGTTTAAAAAAACCTAATCAAGAGCATATCAGGATATATTTAGGGAGGGTTCCGAAGCTATCAACGCGCAATAGACTATCTTTAAATTATTGCAAAAGTTAAAATCCGATTTTGCTCAAAATAATTTTGGTAAAGAATTTTTAGCACGACCTCTCAGCATTGAGAGCAGCAGCAGCTAGTTTCTATCTCTTATAGTTTAGAAATTTTGGAGCTTAACTGATTAACTACTTTGGAGGCCGATTACTCAAAAATGTAAAAATGTCATGTTTCAATACACGACTTTTTTATTATTTTATTAGGTATGCCAAAACCGACATCTATTTAATATGTATACACAATCTATACCTGTACCAAAGTTCATCCATTTATATTCATAACCAGCTGGTGCCCGCAACTTCGTTTGCATAGAACAAACGGAAGCGGAACCCTATTTTTAAACGGAACCCCGAGATAATAAAAGTAGCCTAAGTTACGTCTTATAACTGGCTATTTGGCAGTGAAGATCCCGTGAAAATCGGTCCAGCCATTTCAGAGATTAGCCGGAACAAACAGACTGACAGACAGACAGACGGACAGACGAAAATTAAAAAAAATGTGTACTTTACTATAAGTACTGTATATAATTTCATGTGCATTTAGTGAAAAGTTGGTTATAATACAAACAGACACTTAAATTTTATTTATTTTTATAGAAGGTGTATAGATTACAGAAGCTAGAAAGGCGGACATACTGACAGACGGACGGACAGAGCAAAACTACAAGGGTATTTTGAGTACGGCGTAACCCTAAAAATACGATCTGTGTGCTGAGTGAGAGTTTTTGTCACTGCTAGCCGTGAAGAAGTTAACTACAATGTGTAGGTATGGTATTTGTTTGCCACTAGGGGCGTTGTTTCGATGCCATACAAATGTCGTCAACTTATTCACGGCGAAACATGAAATCACGCAGATAATAGTTGTATGAGTCACAACCGTCGAAACAACTGCTTGTTACTCGTGAGTCGTGACTGTGATGTATTTATTGAATACACACACTGTCACTCTCTTCGAACCGCAAACAACAAACAAACAAAGCTAATTGATGTTTCAAGCTGTGTCGTCAGAGGCTTGTGCACACGTTGCGGTGCGGCCGTGCAATTAGTATTTATATAGTTAAGAATAAAATGTATGGGAATATAGGTTTCGCAGTTAAATCACGTGGTTTGTTTCATACATTTAAATGGTTTTTCAATTCGTTATCGTTTCGATATGTACCTACTTCGGCTAAGCTCCCAGGAATGGCTGGGACGCCGCATCGCAGCCGCACCGCACCGTGTTGAAGGCCCTTAATTGTTTTGCCCCGTAGGGAACTATTAACAGTTTTTACACGTGGAAAATAACTGTTATCAGTAAAGTCATATAAAATTTAAAGTATAGGTATGACTTCGATACGTGTGTTGTCAAGAGTTCTAATTTAATTACTAGAAGTTACTAGTAGACGTCAATTATAATTCAGACATTCAACTAAAACTTTAGACGTATAAATAATGAGTACCTGACTAACAAAGCTTTGTTCGGAGTTCTGATAAATTTAAGAAAAATTAAGTGAAAATTATACATTACGCATACCTTATACATTGGCATTGGCATACTGCCAATCAGACTAACATAATAGATTCGAAATTATTGATAAATTGTTGCACGACGATAGTCAAAATTATATACAGCTAAAAATGAGCAGTTTCCCAGAGATAAGACCTAGCTAGATCGAATTTCTTCCCCAAAACTCCCTGCATACTAAATTTCGTGGTAATATTTGCAGCCGATTTTGAGAAACCGATTATATAGTATATAAGAACGTTTAAAGTATAAGATTAAGATGTTTTCTATTAATCTTTGCTTACGTTATAATATGTTGTTTTCATACTAACATAAAGGACAAAGGGTGTCCTTTTGTAAGGTCAATTATAATTTTCCTTAACTGATGCCTTCTTAATGTCATCTTATACTTTAAACGAGACGATCTTGTATATATATAATCTGTATCTAGACAACGGCTACAAGTATTACCATGAAATTTAGTATGCAGGAAGTTTTGGGGGAGAAAAATCGATCTAGCTAGGTCTTATCCCTTTAGAAACTGCGCATTTTTAAGCAATATGTTTTTTATTTCGTTGTGCATCAATATATCAATAATTTCGACTCTCTTGATTAGCAGCTTGGTGTGTGTACCTACGTTTGATTTTTGCATTGTTTGGAAGTTCGGAATATGGCGGGTTCGAATCCCGGTAAGGTAAGTATTTTTGTGATTCTTATTATTTTGTTTTTCTTTTATATTTATTTTTAATTATTTTATCGTTGTATTAAAGCTTTGCTCGGTAAGGCTCGGTCTCCCAGGTACTGACTATCAGTGTACCGTATAGGTATATTATATTGCGACGTGTTATTGGTTTTAACTGCATTACTAATAAAAACGAGTCTGTAACCTTTTTTAGAGTTCCGTACCCGAAGGATAGAAACGGGACCATATTACTGACACTGACTGTCTGTCTGTCCGTCTGTCTGTCTGTTACCAGGCCTTATCTCCTTAACCGTTATAGCGAGACAGTTACTTTTTCCACAGATGATGTATTTCTGTTGCCGCTTTAACAAACAATACTAAAACCAGAATAAAATAAATATTTAGGAGGGCTACAACAAACGTGGTTTTTTTTGCCGGTTTATACGGAACCCCTCGTGCGCGAGGCCTTGAACGGTTTTTATCATACTATTAAGCTATACATAATAATATAATAATCAATACCCGTTAATTAAAAACTACGATAAACCTTATTTTCCAACAATCGTATTCCGTAACTCGGCGGTTCCACGAATTTTTTCGCTGTAAAATTTAAGCTGTAAGCGCCGCGGCTTGTTACCGGCAGTCAAGTATTCCCTGACCTAAAAGAATTAAATATTCAACTCCAAGTTATACAATAACTTTTAATTACCTGCGCCTACGATAAAACGTCTTTCCAGTGGCTCGCAGCAAATATTTATACTTCGAAAAAGTTTCCGTATGCACACAAATTAAGTTTTGCTGTAATGTTCCACAATTATGTAACTATTGTATTATGATAGAATCCAAAAGATATCTTTCGGATTATTAGCCGAAATATATTATTTTGGAACCTGTCCTAGTATAAAAAGTGCACGCGTAAATGTTTTATATTATATTATTATTGACAGTTAGAGATGCTATTTTTAGTAGTGGGGGAATTAGACCTGTTTATGAGGCCACGAACCATGATTTAAAACTTATGAAACTGACGATTTTTTTATCCAATAAGGTACTGTCCAGTTAGCTGTAGTTAGAGATGGAAATAGCTAGGGAGCTGGTGGCATCTTCGTTGATACTAATGATGTACGGTAACAAGATATAAATGATGGCAGACACCGTAATACAATTTTTTTTAACAAGATTTCAAATTGTTTAAAAAATCAAAGCTATCTGAGCTTGCCACTATTTTTCTCTAGTTCATTAAGTTGCAGACTACTATAATTACGTGTTAGTATCGACGACATTGAAATCATAGAGCCAAATTACTACCAGCACCAGAGAAATTAATCCAGACAATGTTAACAATGCTTCAAACGATAGCGTGTTATATTTGTAGGTATTATAGTCCGCTTTTCCACGTGGTTTCCAGTATTTATATTATACCTCAGAAGTCTCCATTGCGACTCTTTGAAGCTTAATCCGATAGCCGTAATCTACTGTAAGAGAAACAGTATTGTGGCGTCATATCTTGCAAAATTGATTGGCTTGCACTATCTCATACATTATGCAAAAGGAATGTTGCAGGCAGATCGACAGTTGGATCTTTTTTTATATTCTCAGCTCCCGCGACGCGCGCTCGAATGTGCTAGGGCGGACAGGTCTGTCAAAATTTTATAGCCTGGTAGTTACAATAGGCTACTTGACCTTGTTTTTATTTATGTCCAAAACGCTTCATAATTGTTCCATTACACAAAATAAAATATGAAATTATTTTGCCGTATTTACTTTGTAATTATAAACCTAAAAAAATATATTTAAAAAATACACTTTTTTAAAATCGCCAAAAACACTATTCCCCATGTTGGTTGATAGATATCTGTGCTGTGACATCATAATTACTATTTGTAATCTGTGCTATAGTCCGCTCAGACAAAATGGCGGTGTGACGTTCCGTTTGACGTTTTAACATTTGTTAGACATAAATAAATTTAAAATATTAAGTCATGAACTCTTTATTTAGAGAAACACGTTCCGTTTCACTACTACGTATGTAGTTAGCGTCTCATCCCTGCCGGAAGTTACTTCGAGGTGTTTTCATCAGTAGAAATTAACCCAAACAAAAAAACATGTTTTTAAATCAACTTTATTTATTAATCTTAAGATTTTAATTTATGATATCGCTAGAATACGTTTTTTTAAGCCAAGTACTAAAGGAAATACTCCTTCAATGTATAAAATTAAATATGAGTCAAGTAGCCTATTCTGCTACCATAATGATATGACTATTTACTTTTCACTCGTGCGCGGCAGATTAAGATAGTACGAGTATGGGTGGCTAAGTGTGAGTTTTTCTTTCCGCAGTCGGCAGACAGTACAGCGCCACCTAGTTGTAAACGCGACAAATAGGTAAAATCAATATAAATTCCTAGTAAACGCCAAACGCGCTCACGATTGAATGCGAAAAGAAATACTCACACTTAACACTCTGTTTATTTTTTGGGGCGTTTAAAAAAATCATAATATTTTGTATGTTAAGACTTTCAAAATATTCTTACGTCTTATCTTATAAAAACTTTATAATATCTTATGATATCCCCTAAAACTAGAGCAAAACACAAAAAGTATAACCTTTATACTTTGAGCTTAAAACCTTTTTGGGACTTAAGTTCTCCCTTAGAGGTATGATTAGAGACATTCTTACATGATACGTTAACATTCAAATAAGTGTAATCTTGTATAATAAAAACATTTATCATAATGAACAGCCTTCGATCACATGTCAAAATTGAAAGCATCGAGTCAGGGATCTAATGAAACGCCCAAACCGACTTCCAATCCATTAGATAACGTTTAAATCAACCCATAATTTCAATTTGAATGCACTAGCACAGAGTAAAAATTCATAAGTACTTCTTTTTAATCTCTGACTATTATAGTAGTGATTATACATCAATAATACTAAGTACATTTCAATATACAATAGCTTCTTTTTAAATTTCAATATACAGTATACCCACCCTTTAACCCTACAGAGTACAGTCTACTTAAATGGTAAAGAATTTAGTCGTAGGACCATTATGAATAACGAAACTTCGCCTAGTAAATAACTATACTAATATTATACAAAAATTTTAAACAAACATTTTCTGTATTACAATTACAATTTACATCACTATATTAATAGCGCATCAAAACCGCTGAACGTAATGGTTTTGGTTGCGCAGTACATAATAGATTTAGCAAAACATACAGCTACATAATATATTCAATTAATTATTAATATAACTAGTAATGAAATTAGCTTTGTGTTAAGTGCACGAGACGTTCGAAAATGTAGTGTAATTGACGGTTTTGTTGTTACTCAAATATATTTGAATATGACTATTATAATATTATATCCATTTAGCATTAAAGTGTAGCTGAATTGTAAATCTTTTTTGTGCCTGATCTATATCTATTCGTGCTTCTATATATATTTAATAAAAGGAGATGTCCCCACTGACTCACTGACATACCTATAGGACGCAGACGAAACCGCTAACGGTAGGAATGTGAATGTACAGTAGTTTTAATTTAAAATTTAGACGCACACTATTATGAAAATTTCCACCCTTAAAGGGGTGAAATAGAATTAAAAACAATGTGTTTCGGGGATTATTCACCCTCTGAGGGTGTAAAATAAGGGTTGAAAGTTTGTATGGAAAATATTTAAAATCCATCCCGATTTCCATAAAATTTAATATCCGGGTTTGCAAATTATTAAGTATGTTTTGAAAATCGTCCTCTAAAGTGGTGAAATGGGGTCTAAAGTTTGTGTAGTGAAATATCAACAATTGATCGGATGTAGTGACGTAGGAATCCGTTAAAAAAGGATTTTACGAAATACACACCCCACCGAGGTGCAATGGGGATTCACGTGCAAAAGCTAGGCCTTTATATAAAAGGAATATTGAAATAGCTCTAAAGGATTCCAGTGGAATAAAAAAGCGATTTCGCCCTTTTCCTTTAGCTGTTTCACATCGTGGCCTTCAAACTCCACGTGGTCACGTGGCATAGTCAGTTTTGCCCAGGACCTTTGATGCAATATATTTTTTATGCATTATTCTCTTTGAAATACCCCTTTGGAGAGTGCTCAAAGCTTTGATTCGTGTACATACAAAACTTTTCTAAATTGTTATTCACTGTACGCTCCAGATCGTCGCGGTCGTCAAAAAACTTGCAAAACTAAGTATGCTCTTTTTTGGTTTTAGTAAATATCATGACAACTTTTTTACCAACAAAAAATTATAATTCTAGTAAGTATTAGGACATGAACGCTACACACTATTAAAATGAATTTTTTATAAAATATTTTAAACCGATTATAAAAATATTTACACAATGTATAAGCTATAAGTACAATGTTAAATCCTTGTCTTATACGTTGGAAAAGTCGCTTGCTTAAAATATTCTATAAAAACTTCACTCTCTAGTGTTCATATCCTAATCGGATGCACTAAATATTGATTACTAGTTAACGTCAGGGATCAAAAATATATTAGTTAGGTACATCTTTTATGGTTGTCCGCCCCTGCTAACTTATGTAATTATGAATATAAATTTATAAAATTTAGTACACTAATTTATTATTATAGATTGCATAAAATATATGGCAGCATAAAATATTTAAAAATATATTATTTAGTGGTGTCAAGTGAAGTGGGAATGATTATTATTTTTCGCTTGGTTAGGTTACTTCATATATTAATCATTGGTCTCGCTGGGCGCTCTAGCAGACCGAGCTGACGTGCTTGTCAAATACTGCAATAAATACTCAGCTGAGGTCGGCTTACCCGAGCCAGTCATATTGAAAGCCTTATGACAGGTGTACATCCCGAATATTTTATTTAATTTTAGTTAAAATTGAAAAAAAAAAGCCAAATTGCGTAGTAAAATGTAAAAATAATTGGACCACAAATATGAAGGACACTGGGATCACATATCATCAGTAATTATCTTTTAATTTCGAAATTTCAACATAAAATTACACGAACCCAAAACACCATTCAGTGTTGCCGCGTATGCAAGATTCAAGTTCCAATATTTTTATGATGAGAATTTATTGTAATTGTATTTTATTGTAATATAATAAAATACAACATACGCATTTACGCAGGTGGAGCCGAGGGTAAATACTAGTTTTTAAGTATTTTCTTAGCTACATTTATAACCATTAACTTAACAAATAGACCACAGCATAAGATATTTTTCCCATAAAATCGGGAAAAAGTTGAGTAGCTGACATCACACAATTTGTCAATTGTCACTTTACACACTACAATAATGAGTTGCCGCATTTACGAAGCTGTTTTGATTAGGGAGTGCGTCATCTAGTCGAGCGAGTGAGACCAATCATATATCTTTGGGTTATTTCAATATTGATGTAACTACATTCGAATAAAGGTACTTTGGTAATTATGTTTTACTATCAATTATATAAATATGAAATATTGGAGCCTTAAATTACATAAACTAAAATGAACAAATAATTTTCGATCACAGAACAATCGCGGAATAAAATACGCCATTATAGGGAAGCGCTTTCAATTTCTCGTTTCATTTCAATTCTTTCCTCGATCATCTGTTTGTTATTGTAAAATTAATCCAACACAAAATGAAAACGACTGACTTCATTCACTTAATATTTAAAATTTTTTTTACTTCGGTTTTTAAAATATACCTAACTTTTAAGTAAGTAAATACATACTTATTGTATATTCGCGATAATAAGGGAGTGAACCATGTGTACAAATTTCAAAATTAACCAATGACGCATTTAAAGCTGTGTTCACATTAACCAATTAAAGTCAGCCATTTTAATATATGTATGCATGATTCTCTGCCTTCTTGACGCTTATAAACTATATGTCTTTGGGAAATAGGAATAGACCATAATTTCATTAACACAAATTAAAATACTTCGGTATTAAATACTATCTTCGAATTACAGTACTTGTAGCAAAGAATATAATTATTATTATATTACTAACGTAAAGAACCGTCATTCGATAGACTTACACGATTGACAGATCGCAGCTATGTGTGCGTGGCTAGACGTATGCCGGGGGCGCGCGCAGCGAGCAGGGCGTGAATTTATTCCAGCCAGGACTTTCATTCACGGGGCTGGCCGCTGGTCGTTTAGTGCTTTGACGTAATATAATTTCATAATATTTATGATAGATCTGTCTGACGCGACGTTTAAAATTATTTCGGTGTCAACCTTAGGCTTACGTCAACATGGCCAACATTTGCCAGGTGCTCGAGCTGTCATTTGGAGAGGGTGTCGCCCCTGTGTAGTCTATTCGCATAAAGTATGCAGTGAATCATCAGTACAAATGTCAAAATGGCTTGCTCTACTTGGATAATGTAACCACGGCTTATGCGTCATTCGTTTATTTTGACATTTATATCGATTTTATTACATCAACGCGATTAGACTATAACGCAAGCAAATCAGTTTTCCAGACTTATCTGGAAAACTGATTTGCTTGCGTGGAAATTTTACATAAGCTTTCCCTATACATCACGTCGATAATTGATTTTGCATGAAGTTATTCAATCTTTTTTTGCTTAATCATATTTTTCGTACCACAGACTACCTAATACATATTATATGAAAATCGATTGTTAAGAGGTAAAGACAAACGAGTGCGGGTCGGACTCGCGCACCAAGAGTTCGGTGTAAAACGGCAAAAAAGTCACGTTTGTTGTATGGGAGCCCTCCTTAAATATTCAGTTAATTCTGTTCTGCCTTTTTTGTTTTTAGTATTTGTTGTTATAGCGGCAACAGAAATATAATATAATCTGTTAAAATAATAATTAAAATTCCAACTATCTAGCTAACACGGTTAAGGAGATATAGCCTGGTGACAGATGGTCAGACAGTCGGACAGACGGACAGACAGACAGGCAGCGAAGTCTCAGTAATAGGGTCCCGTTTTTATTCTTTGGGTACGGAACCCTAAAAATATCTCGCAAAGGTCGAAACGTTCGGACGCCGACAAAATATTCAACTTTAAAATATATTTTGTCGGTTATCTCGGAATATTATGAGGAAAAAGCTACTACCATCAGTCCAAATTCTAGGATTTTTGCAAAGATCCTAATTTTCCAATTATTATGCTGCGACAAATAGACCCGCGTGCCAGGAAAACGGTCCATATCTGCCATATTATTCATCATACTAGAATTTAAAAATCACCACTGGAATATTAATGAAATTCTATGCACTTCATTAGTAAGTTTTTATGAACTAACTTGGCTTCTAAAAGCTGTAATTCAGACTCCGCCAGTAGAACGTAGCAGGAAATATGATGCAGGGAAAATTTACATAAAAATTAAAGTATATACTCTCTTTAGCTAAAAAAATCGGCCGAGTGCGAGTCAGACTCGCGCACGTAGGGTTCCATACCATTACACCAATATTTTACATGTTTACTTATAATGAGAAAAAAAAAACATCTCCACTTCACCTGTAGGGGAGATACCCCAAAAAATGTATTTTTCTTGATTTTATCTTGGCACTTTGGACTTGGTTTGGACGGTAGGCCGAAGACGGACGGACGGACAGTGAACTACGGAACACTAAAAATTGCAAATTTTAGACAGATCCATAACCATCAGAAACATTTTTGATAGTTATGGATCCTTTGATGTTCTGATCTTTGTAAATTGATTAGTAAGGAATATTTGAAGTTCATTTTATCATAGCATTTTGAGTAAATTATTTAAAAATAATGTTAGAACTCAAACTTGAATTTTACCTGTTCGGTAAGAAAAAATGAACGGCGATCTTTTTATTTTACTTCATTTTAAACTGAAGCCAATAAATGTTTAGAATAGGGAGACACGTACTCATGCGAAAATTATAGCCTTAATTGGTTTTGGTGTGACAGCGTGTGAATTTTTGTGGAAAAAGTACTCTCAGACGTTTGCAGCCCATACCTTGTCGTCCAGAGACCAAAATTGAGTATTTTTAAAGACCTGCCAGACGGGCACCATCAAATTACCCCTAATTCCCTAAGAAAACCATGTATTGGACCACGGGATGGTTATTTTATTGGGAGTCCATCGTTACCGATATCGCAGTGAAGCTTAAGAATATTGATCAAGAAGGGTGAAATGTAAAAATTAATCTGTGGAAAATTAGTAGATGTTCCCGCTGCTTATATACACACCTCCCTGCATACTGCCCTAGTTTACTCAATGGGTAACGAGTTGAGACTTTGTTAATGTCTAAAGACTCACTTTTGCTTACGTAGTTACTATTTATTAATCTGTGCTTTTGCCTTTTAGCCCACGTTGCCACGAGTGACTTTTGTGGTCGCGACAGAAAAATCTCCACTGTAAATAGAACTGTAGAACTGTGCGCAATTACAATAGAGCTGAAAATCGTGTACAGCTGTCAAATATGACTGTTGAGACTTAACACTTCGATCTTATGTTTCATGTATTTATGCTCTCTTTATGCATTTACGTATTAGCTTCAGCTTTATGTATTTACGTAGCCAAGCAAAATATACTCGTTAACATGTCTTGATTAAGGCAGGCATTATCAGATTATAATCTCAGCAAGAGTGGGTATCGCTCTTTTTTGTTTTAGTTTAAAACGAAGAAAAAAAAACTAGCTTTCTTTTATAGCATACAGATAAAAATTAAGCAATTCTATGTTTACCTTATTTTTTAATATTTACTAAAAAGGTTATAATAAAATTGAATGAAATTATTCCTTACTAATTTATTTACAATACAGAGTGGTCCAACTAGTGACGTTAATAATTTTTTTTTAGATTCCTCACACCTTAGGGTGTACGAAAATACCCCATGTATGTTCCGCGATTTTTTGTAGTTTTCGAGTTATAATATTTTTTTTGTATTTTTTTAATGTTTTCTGCCAGCGAGGTTTCAAAAATTCATATCTTTTTTGTTGTAAGTATTTTGCAGGTTTTTTTTTCTGTAAAATGATTATCTTATATGTTGTTCAAATTTTTTTTTTTATTTGAACAACATTTAAGACAATCATCTCAGCTTCCTAAAATTAGTTAAAGCTACTCAAAAATGATTTTAAAGTTAGAACTTTAGTATTTAGTAGGATTTACCCAAACATTCGACTTCACTTTAAAAATACAAAAAGAAGTTTCCATAGCTTCTGGCTAAGTTTAAAAACTCCGTAGGGTTCTCCGCTACTAAAATAATAAAAAATAATGCTACTTAATTCAACTTTTTTCGTTGTAACAGGCCTTTGAAGGAGGATAGGCTAAGAATCGTTATAGCATGATTTAAGCATTAAACATTTTTTCATCTACTTTTTATTATTCTTATGGTAAATTGAACTCAAAAATGTAATTTAAAATCAGTTTTAATTCAAACTCGTGTAAAATCATTGTAGGTCTTGTAATTTTACAATAATATTGGTCTCAGCACTATGGCTTAAAATGTGATCTTTGTAGTTAAATGGGCTACGGACATTCTATTGAATTCCACGGCCAGGTAGCAATGGAACCGGTTTTTACCCTCTCCTTGACTCACCCCTTTGTTCTACTATTCTATTCAAAGGTTCAAAGTTACGTCGTATTAGTCGTTTCTTGCCTTCGCGCTTGTTAAGACTGCTCTCGTTGACGTTATTTTCTTTCCCTTGAACTACTTACGCTGTGTTATATGGACTTTGTTTTGCCTCACGATCGTGTTTGTGTTTCGGGCCCTAATTTGACTAAGAATAACCTGTGCTTGAGTGTTGAACCTTGATTTGCCTTAAGAACAATTTGTGCTTGAGTTTTGGATTTTGATTTGGCCTACGAATAACCTGTGCTTGAGTGTTGGATCTTGATTTGCCTTACGAACATTTGTGCTTGAGTTTTGGATTTTGATTGGCCGTACAAATAACCTGTGCTTGTTACTCAGTTATTTGGATTGTATTTGTGAATACTATGAGCAATTTACTAAGCCAATATGCAGAGATGCCTTATTATTATGGCGTTGCCCAAGGTAACGGTAGTGAAGCTGCAAGGCTTTATCGAGAGGCATTAGAGAGGCGAGGAGAATCCTGTACCCCAGGATTCGGATCGAGTGGAAGAAGTCTCGGAAGAAATTCAAAGAGACCCGTCTACTAGTTCAAGAAAAATAACGAGACGAACTGGAATTCCACGAACTACCGTTCTAAGAATTCTTAAGGAAGGTGATTCAAAAAAGTAGGTACCTAAGTTTTCAATATATTTTTTTAAATCAAATGCATTTTGTACACACCACATTGTAACCAGTTAACTAGTGATAGGTACTTATCGGTGTTTTTTGTTTGTTCACAGAAGGTTTCGAATCGGGACTCGTCGGAGTCCCGATTCGAAAGGGCTGGAGTGTTCAACCTTCATAATTATCATAGCTGGGCCATCGAAAACCCACATTTGGCAAGGGCGTCAAACTCCCAAACGCGCTTTAGTGTCAACCTTTGGTCTGGGGTCCTAAAATGAGAGTTAATTGGACCCTTTGAATTACCAGCTAGGTTGAATAGCCAGGGATATTTAAATTTTTTGCAAAACAATCTTTGTGAATTGTTAGAAGATGTTAACCTTTATATTCGTCAAGAAATGATTTTTCAATAAGATGGCGCGCCCTGTCACTATGGAATACAAGTAAGAGAGCATTTGAATACCACTTTTCCAGAAAGATCCTGCAGATTTTCCAGAAAGGCCCTCTTCCGGCCCTTGCCCGGAAAGAAAAATAAAACAAGAATATTCGAATAGCTTCAGGCAATTAAAGCATAACTTTTTAAAACGTTGTCGGTTATATATTCAAGTTGGAGGAAGGAGTTTTTAAATTTATTATAATAAATAGTTTTTTTCAGTAAATTGTGACTTTTATTTGTTATTAAAAACAGGTAATTTCACAACTAGCAATAATCATTTCGAATAACATTTTGAATTTTGAGTGGTAAGACCAAAATTATTGTAAGAATTACACGAGCTACATTTATTTTACGGGTATTAAAATTAATAAAAAATACATCTTAAAGTTTAATTTACCATAAGAAAAATAAAATTAAAAAAAATAATTTTTAATGCTTCAATGATTTTTAGTCTATCCACCTTAAAAGGCCGATTAGAACAAAAAAATACCAATTAAGTACCTTTTTTTTTCTATGATTTTGGTAGCTTAGAACCCTGCGGAGTTTTTATAGTTAGCCAAAAGCTATGGAAACTTCTTTTTGTATTTTTAAATTGAAGTTGAATATTTGGGCAAATCCAGCTAAAAACTAAACTTCTAACTTTAAAACCTTTTTTACCTTGAGTAGCTTAAACTAATTTTAGGAAGCTGAGATTTTTTTTAATTTTAACAACATTTAGGACAATCATTTCACAGAAAAAAAAATGCAAAATACCTACAAGAAAAAATATATGAATTTTTGAAACCTCGCTGGCAGAAAACATTCAAAAAACACAAAAAAAATATAACTCGAAAACTACAAAAAATCGCGGAACATACATTCCGCGTATTTGGGTATTTACGCGTTGGGGTATTTTCATACAACCCAAGGTATGAGGAATCTAAAAAAAAAATTATTGAGGTCACTAGTTGGACCATCCTGTATACAAATGATAAAAGATATTATAAAGTGAGACAACCACTTTAAATAGTTATATACTTAGGTGTTCGTTTTTGTTGCTAATGAGTGTACATGCGATTTTTTGAATTTTTTTTATTAACAATTTTTTATTATTTTGATGATTAAGACATGTTTACTTTATTTTTATCATATGCGATTAAGTCAGTTACATTGACAATAATATGTGGATCTGGTGTTGCTTAATATATTTCTAAATCACTGCTTGTACTATATTATATGGATATAATTGATTTTGCCTGCATAAAATATTCAAGTATAAAATATTGCGTGCAACTGGTAACACTAATAATTTCAAAAATGTCGAAAGCAATATTTTTCGTGGTGTCAGTTTTGCTAGCTGTCTGTGTTTTGGGGACGGACGGATGGTTTTTTCATATAATTAGAAAACCGAAGGAATGGCTTCGTCAACGGATATTAGCGCCAGGATTACTAATTCTGGGTGATAAGGGTGAAAGTAAGCATAGAAGGTAAACCTTGCGACCCGTAATAATTAAATAATGTAAATATATTTTATTGTGATTTTAAAATTACTATTTTGTAGCGCAAAATCACCTGGGGACTAAGCGAAGTTAGAAAAGTATACATTTTATGTGAATTACATTTTATCGCTAAATCACGTGGTGTATGTATTTCTTTTTAACCAACCTCCAAAAAAGGAGGCCGTTATACGTTCGGATATATATATATATATATATATATATATATATATATATATATATATATATATATATATATATATATATATATATATATATATATGTTCATCGAATACTCCGTACATATACAATAATACAATAATATTTTTTTGCTTTGTGGGTTATAATTCCAATTTGGTCCTTTTGGTACCAAGGTGGTGACTTGATGATGGGATCCATGAAGAATCGAAGGATTTACTCGAAATATATATGGACACATATAGTGATTTCGACTTTTTCTGAAGATACCAAAAGCATATGCTCTCATAGCTCATAGCATCTCAAGCATATGAACTCTTGAGTCCTTATATATACATATTTGGAGATTTCGCCGTTGTTTAAAGAAATGCAAGCATATGCCACTATGTCAATTACAGTATACATCATCGTCACACTATCTATCATCACATTATGATGATAATAGGTACTTTTCATAGTCTTTTATATCGTTACATATCCTTGAATATTACTCTGCCTTTTGTGGACCCATTTGGAATATTCTTTTGTTGTTGTAAAAGGTATAATACGAAATTGGTCCTTTAGTCACCAAAGTGGAGACCTGATGATGGTATCCATGTGGAATCGAGGAAACTCAAAATTTATAGGAACATCTATACGGATTTGACTTTTGTGAAGTAGATCAAATATATACTGCCAAAAAGTAAAATATTGTGCTAAGTATATACCCTGGATCTAAAAGCACTTAACAGAACTTCTCAGTTTTTAAATATACACATTTGGAAATTTCGGCGTTGTATTAAGAACTGCAAGCATATGCCATTATGTAACTTACAGTAATCTTCGCGTATTCAATTATACATTCGAACGCTTCTTTCAAACTTTCTTAAAATGTGTTATTAAAAATATAATAAATATGATATGACTAAAAAGGAAAAAAAAAATATTTTTAAAGAATAAATTAAACCGACTTCCAATGTTAAAATGCACAAAAAAGTATGAAATAAATCTTATTTTCTAAATATCCTTCTTGAATTCGGCTAGAATTTTAACTATTTCTCTACTCAATCTTCATAATGTTGAAGTCGGTACTAGCCAACATGTGAGTTATGCTACATTAAATTAGGATAAAAAACATTAGTCTAAATGATAATTATGCCTAATGATATAGTATGCCCAGAAATAAGTATGCCAAAGTGTTATTATGACAAACAAAATTATGTCTATTGAGGTATGCCATATTAAAGTATGACAAAAAAATAATGCAAAAAGAAGGTATCCCTAACACGAGACACCTTAGGTTTTATTTAAAACATTACTGATAGAAATATATGTGTAGTGTCCTTGTTTATATGTCCTAATGTTTTAATGTCCTTTATTTTTTCATGCAAGTGCACCTCTCTGCTCACATAATGAGAGAACTTAAGTAAAGAATAATAATTATCTATTCTATTATAATATGTTATAGAAATTTCACATGCATATGAACAGACATTTATGAGTAAAGGACAAAAAAAAATTACCTTTTGTATTAAATATTTTTTATTGTATCCAAATTATCAGCGTAGCTTTGGATACAATAAAAGTTTGTTAAATAAATCACAGTTTTGAATATTGCCTGCAAGATTTTATGTAGTTTCAGTAAATGTTACTGTAATAAAAACGTTTATTTAATAGATTTATTTGATTGAACATACACTACAAGTTACTGATATTTTTTTGGATAAATTTCTAAATACTCAGCAATTACTTGTAAAAACATATGAAAATAATAAAATGACCTCCCCCCTCTCAGTCAACAGGTATAGCCCCTCAGTCCCGGGAGGATAGTGATTATTTCCTAGTGTTGTGTTTAGTGCCATACAATCTTTCCACAGCTCATCGGCTTCTGGCGCTGATGGTCTTCGCCCACTACATCTTAAAAAACTAACCTCACCTTCAGCCAGCATCGGTCCGCGTCTCCTAAATCCCTTTCCCGACTATGCAACTTCCTCCTAAAAGCCTCGCTAAACTCCCAAGCAACACCTCATTTGTGCGGTGCGACCCTCTGCGCGCTCGTAAACCAGGACGGAGGAATAAGACCAATAGCCATAGGATCGACAATCCGGTGTCTCGTCGCAAAGTGTGCCTGCCGAGCATACACAATTAACACATGAAGGGTTACCTTCAGCCAACCCAGCTCATGCGACGCGGACCTTTACATCAATCCCAAAAAAACGCCGATTTCATGGTCATTAAGGTTGATTTAAAAAACGCCTTCGACGTTATAGAGAGGAATAAGTACAATCTTATCGGCGGTCAATGAATTTATTCCGTCATTATATCCTGTATGTTATGCGACGCGACACCCAGCCACTTGGCCTACGACATCCATAAAACTCCGTGTCAAGTTGGAGCCCAATAAGGCGACCGCCGAGGTGCCCTTGTTTCAGCCTAGCCATACAGAAGTTCATCACATTCTTGAAGTCTCCCCTAAATGTTTGGTACCTTGATGATGGCACAATAGATGGTTGCCCAGAGACAGTTGCCGAAGACATACAAACTCTTTGCAGAAGTTATCACGGATAAGACTGCGAGACGATCAACACCTAAATGCGAGATCTTTTCCTGCGGCGTCGAAGCCAAACAGAAAATTGGAATATTCGACCCTTTGCTCCCAGGAATCAAAAGCCTCGATGATTAAAATTCAAAATTCAAAACATTCTCATTACTCGGTGCCCCCATCTTCCCCAGCGGCGTCTCAGCGTCCCCCGGCAACAAAAGGCTGGATGCTAACGCAAGCCCGGGAGCTTCTTGGAAAACCATCATCCCACGTGGTCGTAACCCTATTTCGTAGCTGTTTCTCACTGTCAATGCTCACCTACCCGATTCCGTTTGCTTCGATCGGGCTGGTCCCTTACGAGGTCTCCGACCATAACGCCACCATCCGATCACTAGTGGCAACAAGTGGTATCACCGGTGGGACACGGTGGTCTTGATATCAGGAGCATTTATTCTGTTGGTTTGTCGCTATTCCTGTCGTGATAGATCGGGGCCGCTGATCTTCTTACTAGCATCCTCAAAATTTAAGGTGCACCATGCAGTGTCCCTTTCAGCGAGATGTTGATATTGCCTGTTGGCTATGTTTTCTGGTTCCAACCCCTCACAGAATGTCGATTAGTTCTAGATGCGCCCTGTTGATGTTATATTTATCCAATATCAGCAAGAAAAGCACCAGCACAGCAGTCAATTGATGGCGTATGCTAAAGTGCAGTCGCGCAGCACGTATAATTTCGTAGATTGACTAATCTTATCTCTTTCACTCGCGCATGAATAAATTGCTATCGCGATCCTATAGCGTATAGGTTTGTAAACGCGATATCAATATTATATTCGTGCTTGAGTGAAAGAGACAAGTACGAAATTCTACGTGCTCCGCAACCGCGCTATATGATCGCGAACATTCGCGTTATAGGTACCCGCTTAAAGGTACTCGTAGGAATAAATTGATTTTGCATGCTATATTATACTGATTTAAAATAAATAATTTTACGAAACTATAAAATTAAGGGTACCTACTATGTAAATCGAAACTGGATTATCCCTAATAAAATATGTTAAGAGAATTTGTGAAGACACGTTCACGCCCTTACACGCAGTTTCACGTGAGAAGTATAGTGCTGAGGTAAAAATATTTATTATATATTTTGGAAACAAAGCAATCAATCTGTACAAGGTGACCGTACAATTGAGTAATGAATCCTTGTGGAACAAACGATGTATTCCCTGGTCTGACCATTAGGTCAGAATAGGGAATACATCACTAAACCCGATACCACAGGGTCAGTAGTTTCAGTGGTTAGAATGAATTAATTGACAGGCCAGTAAGGAGCCAGTAGGAAATAGTGTAATAATAATTTTAAAAATTACGAAGAATTACTTATAGCCCGTTCATAGTTATTTTACCTTGGATTTTATATCACAGTGATCCTTATGTCGTCGCCATAAAGGTCCTGTCGGAGGTAAAATAATTCTGAACGGACTGTAGCTACTAACATCGCTACAGTTGGGGCTCGGCTCCTCAATGTGAGAAGGATAAGACTGTTCAGATTCCTAGTAACATAATACACGTAGATTTCCATACTATGCGTTTATTTTAGTAGAAACTGGGGACACTTGATACCCCATTTTGTTTTTTAACTCTTATTTCCTACATACAGGTGTCATTTGAAAATGGCACTGGAATACGTTGAATTTATCTGTATACATCCGCGACAACCATCAGAATATAATTGGACAAAATGCTAGTGAGTTCAAGTTTGATTGGTGCATGTTCATAGTTACGTGTTACAATAACAACTCACCAGGGGGCGCTGTAGTAAGAATTAGTTGGCACAAAACCTAAATTACGAGTCCGATTTTGATGCGGTTATTTAATAATGTTTATCGACTTGTGGCTATGTTCTCTAAAAAGTAATAAATAAATAAAAAGCAAAATAAAAAAAATATGAGAAAAACAACGGTTAAAACGCAATCGAAAAAGGATAAAATAATTTAAAACGAAAGACACATAGGGATTAATGTGTATTAAAACATCTTTAATATAGTTTATGTTCAATCAAATTAAATAAAAGTTGATTGCAATAAAAATTATGATTCGTCAACCATATAAAAAAGTGCCGTATCTGACGATTCTACATTTTTTTTAAGGGTTTGTTGGCATCGTATACTACCGACACAGCCACTGTAAAAGTAGGCATTGCCCATACAGGCTCTGTAAATTGAGTGTACCTGGTCTCTCATAATGATCAAGTATTGCCTCCTCCAGTACTTAAAATAAACCCGATTTGCCGGGGGCTGATACAAAGTACGATATCGAAACGATAACAAAGTTAGAAAACAATACAATGTGTCCAGGACAAATCAAATTACTTAGCGACGGAATATGTCAATCCCATATATTTATTGTTTTGTAACTTTTTATCGCATTATTACTTTGGATAAGCCCTGGGCCCCAATTCTCGTACCTCGATACTTGGTTCGGTTGTCAGTCTGTCTCGCTCGCGTGCGCACGACTTAAAGCCTATGAGAATGAGTCAGCGCGTCAATCGAATCGAGAAGTACGAGAATTGGGGCCCTGTATGGACGCATTACATTACGGTACGCATATCCGTGATCCAGTGGTTTAGAGCTTAGTCTCTCGACTCCGAAGGTCGTGGGTTCGATCCCCGCGTTATAACAACAAAAAATGTTGTTTTTAAGTCTGGCTAGGATAGTACAGGCTAGTTACCTGATTATCTAATAAGAGTATGCGTCGAATGGGCATGCCATGCGTCTGATTACTCGCCATCGGTCAACAAATTCAATATGTACACAAACGGCAAAGATATCGGTGTCGGTGCAAAATACTACGAGAAGTACCTATTATATCATCATAATGTGATGATGTATGCGATGATGGTGGTGATGATCATGCTTACTTTAATTGATATAGTGGTTTATGCTTGCAGTTCTTTAAACAACGCTAAAATCCCCAAACATATATCTATAAGGAGTCAGGAGTTATATTCTGTAATTTTTATGTTTTCAGTTGTTTTTCTGTCCTGTTTTTATGAGTTTTGTATGTAAATCTTTGTTTTATTTGTGGTGTAATGTCTCATTGTGTCAAATAAATGTTTATTATTATTATTATTAATGAATTTATACAGCCGAACGTAATAACCGTCTCCTTTTTTGGAAGTCGGTTTAAAAACAAAAATCATTGTTGCTACTTTATTATATGCACATAATGGATTTTGCATGCATAAAATATCCAAGTATAAAACATTGCGTGCAAGTGGTAAGACCAATCATTTCAAAATGTATAAGGCAAAATACTTCGTGGTGTTAGTTTTGATGGCTGCCTGTGTTTTGGGGACGGACGGTACTTTAGAATTACATAGATTAGAGAAAAGATCGCTTGAGCAACAGTTTTCTGATGGATCGCCCAGCGGCTTCCAGGGTGACCCTGAATTTGGGTGCCCAATTCAACAAGACGGTAAACCTTGCAAGCCAATACCATGATTATTAAAAGTTTGTACTTAAAGGAATTTTTTTTTTTTTTTTTTGCAACTATCTTTTGAAAGCGAAAAATCACCTGGAGACTTAGCGCAAAAGATAGCGAAGTGAGATTAAGTATGCCATTCCCATATAAATATTATAAATATTATGCAATGGCATATTTTATCGCTAAATCATATGGTAATACTTTTACTAACTACTAACTCATAACCCCTTAATAATAATTTCCCCATAGATACGATAATCCGTGTTGCTGTCTTTTCTGAAACGTTGAAAATTTGACCCATTGCTTTACATTTTTTTCATTCTAACTACAATTTTTATTAAAAAAACTAACTAACCCGACTACGTAAATTATATAGCCTATGTTCTATTGACGCATCATTTATTAAAATCGGACCAGTGGTTGAGCCGCTACGATGGAACAATCATATTATACATCCATACATAGACTGCCAAAATCATTACCCTTCCTTTGCGCTTCGCCGTAGTTGTGTAAAAAAAGAAAAAGCGTATTGATACTGCAATTGAAATTATAAAATAATTATTATTTGAATAATAAATTTCATCATTTTATGTTGATCTACAGATTTACATATTGATTTTAAATAAATAATTTTACGGAACAATGCTAAGGGATTAATGTAAATCGACTATTATTGATTTTTTTAAACGTTGTTGGCTAAACCCTGATGAAATACATTTGTAGAATTCGTGAAAACACATTCACGCCCGTTCGCAGATCAGGTATCACGTCACAATTAAGTATAGAGCTGGGGTTAAAAAAATTGAATGTGAAACTGAGCAATCAATCTGTACAATTGTACAGGTACGGTCGCCGACAAACTGGGTTTTCAAATTTTAGACCTTGATGCCATAGTAATAAGGTCGAAATATGGTACACCGGGTCTGTCGGTGACCGTTCAAATTAAGTATGAAACCGTGGAATAAACGATAATGGTCAGGATAGGGAATACATCACTGAGCCCGATACCACAGGGTCAGCGGTTTCAGTGGTTACAGTGAAATAATTGACAGGCCAGTTAGGAGAATAATAAACAAGAAGTAACCTTGTGGTCGAAATTCACCCTTAATCATTGATATCATTTTTAAATTTGAACATTATAAGGGTCGTTTTGCCTCTTATATAGAAAAAAAACGTTGTAACGCATAAAAAAATGGACAAACGTCAACGTGTAACAAAATTGTATCTATCCAGTCATGAATATTAATAAGTTGAAGTGTGTGTTGCTGTTATTTTTATAAATTTTACGTATTACCAAGCATTATTTAAAAAATATTAGCTTTCATAGCTCATCTTCCCCCACATAAACTTTAAATGTGCTAAATATCATACTCCTCCGTTCTTACCTTTCTCGTAACACTGTACTGAAAGTTTTTGCTTCACGAATTAATATTCTCCCACCAAAAACATTTTAATGTAAAGTAATGCCAAGACCATATACGCTATGACGTTATTGACGGTGTTCGGTTCGTGTTCGGTGACGGTGCACGGACGGACGGTGACGCTTTGAGGTTTGGTGTTCAGGCCAGGAACTGTCTGTGTTTGGTGTCCAGGGGTGGGCAGCGCGTGACAGAGGCCAGACAGCCCTCTGTCCAAAGCGTAGAATTCAGAAGGCGAAGTGAAAGCCCCAAGCAGGGCAGTAACCCGGATCCAACTAGCGGTAGGTTGTACTCGTACCAGTCGTACCGTAGCTCCCTGGAAATATTCCATACCGGCGTGTGAAAAGTGTGGACCACAGCTGCCATGGTTCTAACCTCTAACGATCCAAACCATGGGCTGTGTGTCCATTACAGATAAAGAGATTAGGCAGATTAAAACAGTATTTGCAAAATATAATGCATACAATCAGCCTAAAATATCAATGCAAAATCAGACATAATGAAACACGTGTTCGGCTAATCAACTTTGACAACGAATTTTACAATCTGATGATTTACATGAAAAATAATAAGTGATATGTTACCAGCGTGATTTACCAAACAAAACTTCACAACACAGATATTAACCTCACCGTAGAAGGGAATTAAGAAATATAGTTACACCATTACATGTTGATTATTATCCCATAACAATGAAATGATTAAACGCTGGCCCTCAATTGTTTTCCTTTTTAAATTAGAAAGTTTCCTGAATATCCTGGGAAACGTGGAAACTATTACATAAACAATGGTCTAACGCAGGGACTTTCATGCATAAAATTTGCTCTCCAGCATTGAAATTTACATGCTATCATACTTTTAAAGTTTCGCAATTTACACATATTTTGTGTCTTACTCTTCCTAAGACGTTATTTTACTCTGAGATTCAAATTAAAAACCCAACGCCATCTTAACCGTGAGCTCTATCTACTTCAAAATAATGAAGATTGTGTAGAGAAATAGTTAAAATTTTAGCCAAATATAAAAGGGGAATTATTTAGAAAATAAGATTTTTTTCATACTTTTTTGTGTATTTTTACTTTGGAAGTCAGTTTAATTTTTTGTTTAAAATTAATGCCTGGATAAAAAGTAGTGGCATTCCTATGTCCTTTCCATTAGTGGGCTTCTCTCCATTTATGCCAAATTTCATCAAAATCGGTCCAGGGGTTTCGGAGCCTATTCAATACAAACTAACAAGCAAACCATCAAATATCTCCTCTCTATAACAATATTAGTGTAGAAAAATTTTCCTCTAAAGAGTAAAGTATAAAAAAGTAATATTCATATATCTATTTAGCAAGTGTATCATATTATAATAATAATAAAAATATCTTTATTGGCAAATAAACATCTTAATACAGTATTAAACCCGGCAGGTATTGCGCTCGTTTTATACATCTTTTTAGACTTTTTAATTAAACAATAATTATAGTATGGTCCGTCGCGTCGGCTAAACTATATGTAAAGTATATGTGCACGAATAAAATTGAGTTACAACATCACGGCTAGACTCAGTTCCTGCATAAGGGCTTACACAGATATCGGTATTAATAATAATTTCGCCCCTAGTGGCAAACAATGGTAACTTACAAAATTTGGTGACAATACAATTAATTGTAGTTATTCTTCACGGCGTGTAGTGACAAAACTCGTACTCAGCACACCGCTAACGAGCTGAGTTTTATACCCATGGAGTTGGTTATAGAATAACTCCATAGACCTGTCTAACATAACCTCCACGTATGTCAGCCATGGACGCATATCCGGTATTGGGTCGAGCCACGGGCAAAACATTCACTTTTAATCGTGGGTTTTTTGTGAAGCCATCTAGACCAGCAGGTCCACTAGAATGTTCAACATTGAAAGACGAAGGCATTTTATTAAGGTAACTTTTAAACATACCAATAATTACAATTTTTATGAAAAACTATAACCCCACTGCGTAAATTTAAATATAGCTTAAGTTACCCGGGCTGTTACAACGAAACTATTGACACCTCATTTATTTAAATCGGACCAGTACTTTAGGCGCTACGGTGGAACAAACATACATATATACAAAGACTGCAAAAAATGATTACCCTTTGTTTTGGCTTCGCCGTAGTCGGGTAAAAATATCCTTTGGAGCATAGCATTTTCCTTAGTCGTAATTGTAGCAGTCTTATATTATTTTGGAGATAAGTCGCGTGGCTACCACTGTATCCAAATAAATATACTCATTCACTCCACAATAACTTTCCTTCTTATCTGGAATCCGTAATCGATTTTTGATCCCCATCCCTAATAGTGATTCTATGTCGGATAAGCCAATTATCCCTTATACGACAGGCTCCGCGGCCAATCTTCATTTTTACGATGTGTGGCAATATCTACTAGTCTAATTATTATTTATTCTTTATATTAATATTTAGTAGCGGTCACCAATTAGTGGTCAAATTCGATGATGAATTCATATTTTAACATTGCATGTTTTGACAGATTGACAAACCTCAATGTGTAACAAAGTTGTATCATACACACGATAGTGTGAATAATTAATCTGAGTTAGGGTGTGTAACGTTATTTTTATTAATTTAATGTATTTTTAAGCTATATTAAAAAAATACTCCTCCATAACAACTCCTCCTAACTTTAACTGTGTCAAATTTCATTCTCCTCCGTTTGCATAATTTTCGTAGAATGGAGTTGCATATTATACAAACGCATGGTAATGTGAGTGAGGTAGTGTGATTAACTTTCTATTTATTAATACCTATTTGTATTTCTGAACATCATTAAAAAAGTATTAGCCTTTTGCACACCTTGCACACCTTCCTTCACATAAACTTTAACTGTGCCAAATTTCATACTCCTCAGTCCGCACAATGCTCGTAAAACTGTACTCAAATATTTTTCTTCACGTGTGAATTGGTTTAATGCTCGTAAACGTATGATGATTATGATACTCTTAATGAACCTGAATAAGAATTAGTTTTTTTCTGTCAAAAATATTTAAAAGTCTTTATACGTACTTCTTCTTCAACTAATCCCTTAAAAATATCCCCAACAGAAGGAGGGAAATTTCACAAAAACAACAGGGCTGCAGCAACTTCTGGTTATCAATAGCATTAAATATTACAATGGAAAAAGTTTTAATATAATAGTTAGGTAACATAACCCTGCATACAAAATTCTTTTTAAATTTTGTAAATGAATATAATAAATAAATGCCGCACAAAATAAAGAATATAGAATATATTCAGCTCAATTTTTGTATTTTTTTCCTTTGCTCGCTATTACACCGGTTCTGTGAGCCAGTGCATCATGTATGGATTTTATTGAGAGCAAACCTATAGAAATCATAGTCAGATTTATTCCAGTAAATATAAAAGCCTTTAAACCTGAATTCTAATTTTCAATACGCAAGAATCCGACTAATATTATAAATGTGAATGTTTGTGAGGATGGATGGATGGATGTTTGTTGCTCTTTCACGCAAAACTACTGAACGGATTTCAACGAACTTTGGTATGGTATTAATTTAGCCCATAGAGTAAAACATAGGCTACTTTCTATCCCGAAAAAGTGTTCAGTGTTCCTCTGGGATACTATATTTACCCGGGTGGAGCCGCGGGCAACAGCTAGTGTAATTATTAAAATGATTGGCTGGCAGACCTAAGTGCCTAGTAAGTAATTGGCTTAAAATAAATAATGATATTGCCCACAGGTTGCATTTTCTAATGCAAATTAGGTGACCCCCGAAAAGTCAAGCAGTGAGTGATATTATGGTGATGAATTATAGCTAATGAGGGTTTTTAAATTCGTGACATCTGACAGCTTTTTGACACAAGGGCCGTCTGGCTACCAAGCGCCGCCTGGTGACAGAAAAGGAATCGAAAATTTTTATTGAATGTTTTTGATACCACTTACGCCACCAGATGACGCTTTGTGTAAGTTGGGTCTGTCCCCTAGCGACAGAAAAAATATCAAAAACCCTCATTGTCAATTCACACCGGAAGGAAACGAAACGCGACATAGCGTTGCATTATATAGATCGTTATTTGATAGAAATGTTTCATTTCTTATCAACTGTTTAGACATGCCCTGACAGGCTCTTGGTTAGGTTATTGATACAAAATCCTTTTTCGTCTAATAGATTCTTATTATTAATAAGATTAGCCTAAAATGACCTAATAATATAATCTATTACGTTATGTGACTTAAAAATATTATATCAGACTATATTAGTTATAGCTAAGAAAATATTTAGGTGTTAATTTTATCAATATTAGATAGAACGACTTAATGCGATATATAAAATGTGAGAACTGAGAAGTGAGGACAAAGTCGCCTCAAGATATTGACAGGCTGATAAGCCACAGAAATTCCATTTGCGACAGAAATAAGCTCGATTACAGATGTATGTTTCATAACTCAGGAATATCTAACACTAGATTCTGAGATTTAATTCATCGATATTTGCGTGACTGGAAATTTACGTGAAAAAAGAAACCACACAATCTTGTGCATGTACCTATATAAATATTAGTGTGATAAAAGTTTGGTTAAATGCGTTTCTTTTATGCTATGGAATTATTTATTCCGTTTCGAGATAAACAGACCATGTTTTGTATCAGAAATAGAATAAATTGTGTATAATGTATATACAAAAGAATTTTTGTCAAAGTTCAAGCAAATAACTCTGCGGGCAACGGGGCGCCGACCCACGCCGCGCGCCGTTGTACGCTCCAATTTGGTAATTTCAACGTTTTTATAATTTTTTCTGAAATACTTTTTTAAATGTATAAATAAGTAAACAAAGATTTTAAATTAGCAGTGCGATGTTGTAAGTTGCACCATAATGTTGTAAATTTTTACCAAGTTAGATAGAACTAAACTAAGTATGAGATATAGTATAGGTACTCTATTTCATGTACAATATCGACAAAGTTCCTGCTTGACCAGTATTTAAACATTTTCATGTGAACTAGGACGCCTCAAAATATTTTAAGCACAAAGGAAGTGACCGCGATGACTGCAGATGTGGTTGAACTACGTATTTATACGTGAGCATGTGCGTGCATACGATTCAACGGCGCTGTTAAGTGATTTTCATCTTAAGCCTGGTCGAGCGGCAACTTGTTCAATAGTACTTATTATATCCTGTTTTTACCGAAACGGGATATAAAATCACTCAGTATAATTAGCACGATGGGCATACTATACATACTTTTTGTATGGCACTGGCCATCTTTATCCATATTATATCATCTTGTCCCATCCTCCCATCTGACAATAGGCTAGATGAAAAAAAAAATTATGGCTTAAATGACCTTTATGGACTTACTCTTAAATATGAGTAACTTCTCAGAAGAAACAGTGGATCAAAAGTCAATATTATCAAAGGGCGTTTTGTCAAGTCAATATTATCAAATTTTGTATACAAAACAGCGTTTTGTATACAAAATTTCGCAAGTCTCGTGAAAACGATCCGTACTAAAGTCGTATCCAGCTGTGACGTCACGGCTAGGTTAAACTGTATAAAGTGTAAGGCCTCAGGAACATATTTGTAAATATATCCGATATTTGTGCGTTTATGTTCATTCTTACCAGAATGAATGTTTTTGTAAATGACGTAAGTAAACTAATGATGTAGGTTTTGTTTAGTAATTTACCAAAATGAATTAAACTGTTTTGTACTTTTCAGATGTACTTATCTAATTACTAAACTACACATAAAATATTTTTTTTTTTTACATTTACCAAGTAGTAATGCCTCAATATTTCTGAGTATATTAATGAATCTAAATAGTTTAGATGTAGCCATCATCCCTATTATAATAATCTATGACAAAATAATGAGACTTTCTATTCAAAAACGTTCGCTATACGTTATACCGTGGTACGTTTTGGGATTACCGATGCACGATGATTAATACCAACTACAACTGGATCATATTTTTGCAGTTGATTGCTCCGGCGCGAATAGGCCAGATTCATCGTTCAGCACAACAGCTCTCAAAACTCATATTTGTTTTAACATATTTTTGGGTCTTTTTCAATATATATATTTTTAAATTTATTGTATTGCCTAAACACATTGTTTAGTGAAAATGAAAAAAAAATCCAAATGAAACTAATTATTAAGCTCATCTTTAAATGTCAACAGAAAAATCTAAGTGAGGCTAGATATTATATTTAATTGTGGGAGAATCACGCTTCGGCATAAATGGGCCGGCTTGACCGGGTAAATACCACGGCCTCACAGTAAACCGGCGTGAAATTACGCTTGCGTTGTGTTTCGCCGAGTGAGTGAGGTTACCGGAGGCCCGAGGGTGGTTAGGGATTTTAAGGACTGGGAACGCAAGTCGCAACACCAGCCTCCGCCATAAATGTACTTAATGTACAGAACATTTGTGTGTACGAGTAAGATACGTTTATATCTTTTTAACCTACTTCCAAAAAGGTGGTTCTCAATTGGACTGTATGTTTTTTTTGTATTATTCGTAAGGTTTATTTGTAAGATTAAAAATTGCACTTTTGTAAGCTCAAAATTAGCACTTTTTTGTGAGCTCGAAAGTGCGACATGTCTCACGCTCGATCAAATACGACTGCGCATTCGAACATTGGTCAAATAGCAATATCCATGTTGCTAAAAATGGTTTTATCATTCATTGGTTTTAGTCGGTATTTTTCTACTATTATCATTTTATCTAAACCATAACAGTTTAGAAACCGAGTAGTGATAAAGATTTTTTTTTTATTATAAATGGCTTCGTCTTAGAACCATTTGCCAGTGTCAAATTTAAAAGGCGGGAAAAATAGGATTTTCGTTTAAATTTTCAACACCGTATTTCTAAATCGTCAAGTCCAAAGTCTAGTCAAAGTGAAAATAAATAGTCAGTGCAGTCAATGAGTTCAGTCAGTCGATTCAGTAAAATGGTAGAAGCTTTACTGAAAGATCCTAGTTGGAACACAAAATAGCACGCTTTTTGTGGTTGTACCAAGTGGTTCGTGCACAAGTGTGGGCACTTGCCCACACTTGTGCACGATAGTTAATACTCTACCAATATTACACATTAAGCACCGAAATAACACAAATTTTGGAGGAAATACAAAACCAACAACGTCGCGCATTGACATTTCGGAAAAACTCCCATAAAGGTAATTGTTGACATATCTGGTGTACCACATTTCGATCTGGGTTTGTTTAACTGTCTGGGTTTGTGGACGACTATCCATCCGTGCTCAATGAATATTGTCGATTATTATCACTATGGCAGGATGAGGATTGAGCAGGATTTTAGGACGCATGTGAAGTAAATCAAAAAGTGAATGAAAAAAATTAGTTTTTTTTTGTAAGTGTAGTCGATGATCAATGTTTGAGATATGAATACAAGTGCACACTATTAAAGAGCAATAACCTAACCAAGAGCATGTCAGGACATGTCTAAGGAGGATTCCGTAACTATGACAGGGTAATAGGGTTTTTTCAAATTACGTAAAAAGTTACCTACTGTGCGATTTCGTTCAAAATAATTTTTCTAATTAGCATGATCTATTAGCATAACTTACAAGTTTCTATCTCCTATAGTTTAGAAATGCTAGGGGACCAACTTACAAACCAATTTGGAGGCCGATTTCTCGAAAATGATCGACTTTGTAAAAAGTCATGTATAAAACCTTGCCTTTATTTTAAAAGACCTTATCAACTATACCCCATACGATGGGGTAGAATGAAAAAATATTTTTCATCTCCACTTCACATGTATGGAGAGCCACCCCTAAAATATAAAATTATTATTATTTTATGATGCCAATACCGAGATCACTCCGAGAACACAATCTATAACTATACCAAATTTCATCCATTTATCCATAAACAGCGCGGACAGACAGACAGACAGACGGACGGACAGAGCGAAACTATTAGGGTTCCTTGTATAATACGGAGCCCTCGAAAACCAACAAACGTAACAATAGACTTCAGAGTCGAGTAGTCATACACCATACTGCCTGTCCTCAATCGGCATGACGCTGCCGATTGGATCGGTTAGAACTGACTGCGTATGTGCGTGGATTGCCTTGCCAGTTAAACGTTTGTGGTGTATAATATGGACAAACTGCAGAATGGATCATGCCGATTTGCCGGTAGGCAAAATGACAATACTATGGCCTATGGCTACCGTCCTAACATGACACTTTTGATATATTATCAATCCCTATTTATTAAGGCCAAGGAATATTAATAGCGTAATATAGAGCTTATATTTATCTAGAATAGTTTTATCGCCATCCAGACAATATTTTCAACACTAAACACATGTTAGCCAATTAAAACTACAGCTTCTAACAGTTGCGCATAATATTAACTCTGGCCACTGCAAAACATACCCACACGAAGTATAAATAAAGCATAAATTATGTATGGCGACTCATCTCGCCGCGCTGTGATCTTTGAATTAATAATTCAAGGGTTATGATTTCAATACCGACACTGCAGCGCATGCGCTGTGCTAAAACGTGAATTAAAAACAAAAATCCGACCCTACATCGAATAATACATGGGACTTCACGTATATAACAAATGGATGCCAGAAAATATATTGACACAGAAGGCAAACTTTGTACATTCCGCGCTTGAAATACACACACAATATGGCGAATGGTATACGCTCGATATTTATTTTGAGATATTTTTTTCTTCCAGCCATCCACAATCCGCACTTGATACGTTATTATACTTAATATTACACACGAGCTAAATATACCGCTCCTGGATCACGGTCCGAATAAAGTGGTAAATAACGTAGCCATTTGCTTATAGACATCGCTCCTGAAACGATATTTCGAAACGCTGTCATGCGCCGTGGAACAGCGCAGCCTGTGCAGCCTTCCGAAATATTTCTTCCGCCATAGAGAGATGGTACCTACCATACATCATGAGATACACACTTATGCTTACCTTCTGTTTCCATTTATTCTATGTGGATACCGTGAACCGTCATATTTAACGTAAATTTTGTACTCGATTCGATTCAACACGCTTCACATTCGTTGGCCATGGTTGCGTCGTGTGTTTTACCTTTCTCTACCCTCGTAGTAAAAATTAGTAATGAGTTATGAAATTTTAATATTCATTACTTTTTTATCAACGGAAAAATTGTGAGATATGTTTAATGTATTTCTTAATGGACTTTGTCTTAAATGATTTTCCTTTGTTTTGATACAAAGAGAGACAGTATTGTAACTAGCTAGAAATAGTCGACAGAAAGCCATCTCAGGTAACAAGTAGAGCTTAGTCTTCAGGCGTCGACTTCGTTAATAAAAATTAACATTGCATAAACTGTACAATAAGCAATGATGTCCTTGACATACCTTTCATAGGGTCAATTCACACCGAAACGAAACCTGGCGCTGCATTTTTAAGATAGCTATTCAAAGTTGCACTTAATTCATTACACAATAAGATACACGTAGAATAAACAAGTAGAGTTGATGAGTTCGAATGTCTAGTTACACCGAGCTGCACAAGCGCATGTGCAGTGTATGACTGATGTCATATGAAACGTGTATCTATTTGTGTAGTGGATAAAGTACAAGTAGCTATCTTAAAATGTAGCACCGTGTAGCGTCACGTATCGCGTTTTATTTACAAATAACAATTGAAGAATAGCTATTGATGGACAGACGTCAGAGCAACTACATACGAATACTTGTTATATTTAATTCAATTACCTGCGTAACCGAGCTTTGCTCGGAGTTCTAGTAGATTTAAAATAATAATAAAATGACACAAACATTTATCTGACCGGGGTTTGACCCCCACATTCCCAGTTTTCGAACAACGCAAAAGTTATTCCTATGCATGCCATTCTGACACTTGGACTGACATTTACTTAACCGAAATTATTGACATATTCTAGCACGATGCAAGAAAAAACATACAATCATAACAACATCGATTTTTCTCCCCCAAACCTCTCTGCATACCAAATTTCATGGAAATACTTATAGCCGTTTCAGAGATTCCTATTATATTATTCTATATACAAGATTGTCTCGTTTAATTTAAATTGAATAATACCAATATACTATATACACTGGCGAACACAAAATGCATCATAGTGTAAGAAAAAATTCAATCAAATTTTATTACGAAACATGCAAACTTTTTACATTTATTGGTATTAGAAAATAAAGCCTGGTTTATAAACACAAAAAAAAATCAAATTTAAATATGGTACTGTCACAAAAGCAAAAAAATATTATATAGAAGAAATCGTGTCAATTTACTAAAGATTAACTCGTTGTTACGTTAATGTTGTGATTGATGGTTATTTTGTTTTGTTTTGTTACATGTTGAATTATCGTTACTAATTGTTTAATTGCTAGTCTGTTTTCATTTTAAACACGTTTTTCTCTCACGAATATGGACGTATCGTCCGGAAAAGCCACACAAATTGTTGCTCTAGTGCAGCAAGGCCTAGACCAACGAACAATTGCTGCAGATTTAAATGTAAACCAGTCTACGGTTTCCCGAGCTTACAGAAGGTTTATGGAGACAGGTTCATTCAAAAGAAGTGGGACCTGCAGAACTCGGGTGACAATATCTCGTGACGACAGGTTTATTGTGACAACTTCCTTGCGAAATCGGTTGTTAACGTCTATAAGCATTAAAAATGAGCTCCACCAGGCACGTAACGGAGCAGTTAGTACACGAACCATAAGAAGAAGGCTAAAAGAGCGTGATATCACACCTTTCAGACCCGCAAATGGACCTAAATTGTCTGCAGCTCATAGGCAAGCTCGCCTAAGATTTGCTCGTGAACACTTAAATTGGACTGAAGAGCAATGGGCTTCCGTATTATTCACTGATGAGTGTAGGACTTGTTTGTACGGTGCTGATGGTCGCAGACTAGTCTACCGTAGACGAGGAGCGCTCTCCTCTCATATTTATTTATTTTATTTATTATACTTTATGCACACAATATGGTACAAAGGCGGGCTTAATGCCTTGTGGCATTTTCTACCAGCCAACCTATGGGTGATGCAGAGACAGTGTGAGGTAGATGCATAGTATTAAAAGGAAACATAGACTTAGACATTTTGTGTATATATACAATATATAATAATAATAAATACTACCATATAAATACCAATATAACTCTTTATTTAAAATTAATCTACTAAATATTTTAATATGTAAACCTAATAATATATAACATAATAAGATATCTAAATAATTTACTTATTTATTCTAGTCTATTTCTAGTCTGCCAATGATTTTAAGTATAGTTCACGAACTCTGCGTTTGAATAAATTTTTTGTCTCAGACATCCTAACGTCTTGGGGTAGTGAATTCCAAAGGAGGATAGACTGAATATGGAAGGATGAATGGACAAGGGAGGAGCTATGAGAAGGACAAAGAAGGAGCAAATTATTTGTAGAACGAAGATTTCTATCATGGCTACTGCACAGATATTTAAAATGAGGAGTTAGGTAGTGAGGAGCAGAGGGGGAGTGAAGAAGGGAATAGAGTGTACACAGAGCTCGTAGAGAACGACGTTGTCGTATTGGCAGCCAATGAAGCTTAGAGCGGAAGGAGGAGATGTGGTCGTACTTACGGAGGCCAAAAACAAATCTTATACAATTATTAAGGAGCCGGTCGAGTTTGTTGAGTAGGTCTGCATTAAGGTCGAAGTAGCAAATATCACAATAATCCAGTGTTGGGAATATAAGGGCTTGAACAAGCATAGTTTTTATATTGGAAGGCAAGAAATTTTTCAGACGGTAGAGAGATCGCAAGCAACTGGTAACACTATTACCAACATTAGCGATTTGGGTACGCCAGTCAAGATTAGCATCAATATATAAACCGATTAATCATATAATATGCTCAAAATTGCATTGAGGAGAGGGTTCCATTTGGAGGCGGGTCTTGTATGGTTTGGGGCGGCATATCGATGGATGCTCGAACTGAACTTGTGTTTATTGACGCAGACACACATGGCAGTGGTAACCGTGGCTTAACATCACATCGCTATATAACGGTATATTGGACCCTCATTTGGTCTAGCGAATTTATAGGCAAAAATTTCATTCTGATGCAGGATAATGCTCGTCCACACGCAGCGAGATAAGTTGAGCAATACTTTACTCAGGTGGAGATTCGTTCCATGGATTGCCCAGCACGTAGCCTGGATCTCAATCCGATAGAACACGTATGGGACCACCTAAAACGAGCTGTATTTACAAGAAATCCGGTCCCAACAACGGTTGCGGAGCTCAGAGTTGCATTGTCACAAGAATGGGACAATACTCCGCAAGATCTTTTAAAAACCCTGATCAGATCGATGCGAAACCGACTTGAATCAGTTATTAGGGCAAGAGGAGGTAATACACCTTATTAAAAATTAAAAAAATGGGAACATAGAAGAGATTATAGTGCTGATAATACAAACAAATTTAAAGAATGCATTTCTTCATAATCTTTTTCAGAGATAAGAGATGAAGAAAGTAATAAAGTAAATAGTAAAGGAAAATAATAAAGGATTCATTCAACAAATTTCACGAATTAATAGTTCTTTTTTATACATTATGTTTCACACTTATAAAAAAGAAGAATTAATAAGAATAAACAAAAAACTTTATGGCTTACATATATGGTATAAGAAAATCATGTTTGGTAAAAAGAAAAATGCATTTAAATTATAGAATATCAGGAATACAAAACTGCGACTTGCAAAATATAATTATTTGTTAAAAATGTATTTTTAAATCAAAGCAAATACAAAACACTAAATATATCAATAATCAAAAAAACAAATGCAAAGCAGGATGGAAAATTATAAATGATAACTTAGGCGATAATAATAAAAATAATGGCATTCCATACATTAAGAAGAATTTTAAAGTATATACCAACTACCAAGCCTAGCGAATTATGCCAAATATTCAATTACTTCTTTACTAATTTAGGAAATACGAGGCCAAAAAAGGACAATAACATAAATAAGATTATGTAATCACACAACATCAATAGAAACACATTATTCTTAAACCCAACAGATCCCATGAAATTTTTAATACAAAAATATAATTAAAGAACACTAATGCGGTAGGATATGATGAGATTCGAACGGATGTTATTAAGAAATGTGCAGTACAAATATGTTATCCACTTGCTAAAATTATTAATCAATCGTTAGAACAGGGAGTGTTTCCTAGCCGATTAAAAATTTCAATTATTAAGCCTTGGTAAAAAATGATGATAGAACAGAATTAAATAATTACCGTCCAATAACCTTAATTCCAATTTTCGCAAAGGTCTTTGAAAAAAGAATGTTAAAACTTATTAAAAGTTTATTTATTTCTGAAAACCTGTTGGTTGATGAACCAAACTGGATTCCGTGACAATAGTTCGACTACAGACACCTGTTTTTATTTGAGCAAAACAGTACATGATAGTTTAAATAATACAGTACCTATCACTGCAATTTTCTTAAACATGACTATTGATCTTGTTAGTCATATCATATTATTGTATAAATTAGAAAGATATGGAGTTAGAGGAAAAGCATACGACTGGATAAAATCTTATTTAAGTAAAAGGAAAGTATGTACAGAAATTACAAAAATTTATGGTAATAAAAAAAACAAATCAAAATACGCATTTATAGACATAGGAGTACCACGAGGGAGTATGATTAGTCCATTTATATTTCTTACAACTTACTTCTATAAATGACGTCACAACAGCAACGAAGAATCCCAGTGTCTTATTTGCAGATGATACAACGATATTATTGAAATACCAAAATATTTTATTATATGAACAAGAAATTAACAATGCACTTAATGACATAATATTCTGGCTCGATAAAAATGATTTACAGGTTAATCTGAGTAAAACAAAACTAATGCAATTTAAATACTGTAACGCAATCCAAATACCTAAAAAAATTACTTATAATAACATAAATATATATGAATTAAACACAATAACATTTCTAGGATTAATGTTTGACCAACACTGTAAATGGAAGGCGCATGTGGTCTATATTTGTAGCAAGCTGGACAAAATCGTTTATGCACTGCGACGTTTAGCAAAGACCGTGTCAATGTCCGCAGCTCTTTGTGCATATCACGGTTACGTATCTTCCGTCATATCATATGGTCTTCTAATCTGGGGCAACTCTGTGGAATTCAATACAGCTGTCAAATTACAAAAGAAATGTATTAGAGCTATATGTAATGTAGGACCTCTTGATAGTTGCAAACTGTTATTTAAAAAGCTGGGTCTACTTACGTTGCCATGCATGTATGTTTGTTAAAAAGAACCCCAAATGTTTTGTACAAAAGATATTAACAAGACTAACAGATCACAACGCTATCCCAATAAATTAGTAATGCCTAAATATAACAGCACAGCGTGTCAAAAGGGTCCCTATTTTATGGCTATTAAATTATTTAATAAATTGCTATAAGGTTATACGTTAATAAATAATATACATTTCTGGAAGATGTCACTCTAAATTAATAGTATATCTAAATCAATAATATAATTTCTAAATAAAAATTATTGCTCCTGAAATGTATATTATTTATTATCTAAGACCAAATTGTACATTCACTCTGGCAAATAAACGATTATTAATTATTTATTTATATTCTAGAATTTACGTAGTCGGATGTTATTTTTTATAAAAAAATATAGTTATTGTTACATTTAATTAGCAGAATCGACCTACTGGCCCGTTCGTTTGAACGTCGATATTGTAGCCACTATCATAGTTACATGCCGCTGTCAAGTCACATAGGTACATGCCGCAATCTGGGTTCGAACCTGCACCCTCTTGAGTGTTCTAGCCAAAGACTTCAAAAGTAAGGATAGGCAATGACGTACATTTGATAGAAAAAATCTTCATGAAAGAAAAAGTTACGCCATCTTGATTTCCGAAGACTCATTATTGAATTTACTACGGAAAACACAACATCATTCTGACGTTGGCAACTCCTATTACAGGGGAGGCTATGCCAAAAGAAGAAGAAGAAAGCAAATGTCAAAATGTTAAGATGACAAATATCAAGCCTAGCGGCCACAAAACCCCCATTTAGGTGTAGACACTTTTTGCGTCGACATGCCTCGTCTATAATATTATAATACGTCTATGGCTCTAGCTCTGTATTTAAAAAGCCGCATAATAATAACTATGTGTGAATATCATCCAATTATGTTTTCATATATGATATGATATAACTCTAACGAGTTATATCTCATATCAGACTTATATCTTGACGCGCGCCGGACCGAGGCCATAAAGACGGACCCAAAAGTGCCCCAGGGACGCAGTTGAAGCGGAGTTATTACTTCACAAAACATATAACATATAACATCACGGAAGGGACCAATTCTTTTTTAGGGTTTCGTACGCAAATGGTAAAAACGGGACCCTATTACTCCTGTACATTGTCCGTCATTCTGTCCTTTCGTCTGTCTCTCACCAGACTCTATCATGAACTCATGAGCGGTTCATGCTGGACAATTGAAATTTTCAAAGATCATGTTTTTCTGTTGACGGTAAAACAACAAACACTAAAAACATAATATAATAAACTAGACGTTGCCTGCGACTTGTACGCGCAAAAAGAAACCCCGCAGGAACCGTACATTTTGCTGCATAAAAAGTAACCTATGTGTCAATCCAGAGCCTAACTACTACCATACCAAATTTCACCAAAATCCATTCAGCATTTATCGAGTGAAAGAGTAACAAACATCCACACATACAAACTTTCGCGTTTAAAATATTAGTAGGTAAGGATATTTAAAAGTGGGGCTCCCGTACAACAAACATGATTTTGCTGTTTTGTACAGAAACCTTCGTATGCGAGCCCGACTCGCACTTTAATCTTTATGGCACGGCTTATATCTTATGGACAAATTCACACTACGTTAAACAGAATATCTATCTAAGAATTTAACATTTTGAACGCAAAGAGAATTAATGTTTGCGCGAATGGGTCGGCTCGACCGGATGAATACCAAAGTCTCACAAAAAATCAGCGTGAAATAACTTTTGTATCTTGTTTTACCGAGTGAGTGAGGCCTGAGTGGGGGTTGACTGTTTTAAGGACCTGGAACGCACTTGTGACTCTTGGTGTCGCTTACCATTAGGCAATACGTATGCTTGTTTTCAGGTCTTTATCATAGAAAATAGATACGTACTTTTCTTTATTTAGCCTAGGGTCTAGGGGTCTAGCCCAGGCATGAACAACCTGGGGCCCGCGGGGCAGCAGGTTGTCGTTGTTGTTGTTGTTGCCACGCGGCCCCTGAGCTAATTTAAACCTCGAATCATCTAATCGGGATTGTTTATAAAAATACGATCTAACGGTACGCCCGATATTTGACTAGTGGCCGAGCATTATTGACAATATTTAGTAATGTTTGAGAAACATTGATTTTTGGGGTTTTGTGGAGGAATTCTGGATTGTTATAGATCCTTTAGGGTTTAGCTAAAATAATTAAACAAAAATTAAAACCGCCTCCCAAAGTAAAAATACACAATAAAGTATGAAATAAAATTTATTTTCTAAATAATTCCCCTTTTAAATTCGGCTACAATTTTAACTATTTACGAGTATCATACTCAATCTTATTAATTTTGAAGTCGATACCAGCAAATTTGAACGTAAGTTCTATAAAATATTGTAGGATATTATTTGGGCTGGTACCGACTAAAAATTAAGAAGATTGAGTAGAGAAATATTTAAAATTGTAGCCGAATTTAAAAGGGAAATTATTTAGAAAATAAGTTTTATTTCATACTTTTTTGTGTATTTTTACTTTGGGAGGCGGTTTAAATTTTTTGTTTACAAATAACATTTTTTCTCGTTTTAGTTAAATTTATTATCTATTAGGTCGACTTTACATATGAAATTGGCGTTTTGTAAAGGCGGAAAATAAAGTCGATTTTTTTAAAACATAATATATTTATGTAATCAAAGTTATACCATTGCTATTTATGCACTTTTGCCATCTCATAGGTAGTTCATTGATTCCTTTACTAAAAAACCATTCGGACTGGAATCAATAAAATTTTTGAAGGCGCTTTGGACTGCCCTATCGGAGTTGAATTTTTTTCCATACAAGAAGTTATCCAAATTTCGAAAAAAATTGTAATCTGTTGGAGCAAAGTGCGGGTAGTACGGTGGATGTTTTAGACATTCCAATTGAAGCTACTCTAATTTAGTAGCCGTCTGTTGTGCAGTGTGTGGTTTAGCGTTGTCCTGAAGCAGCAGTGGCCTAGAGCGAATGACCAACCTTGATTGTTTAGCAGCTAGCTTTTCCATCATGATTTGCAGTTGCTGCCAATAGACATCTGCCATAATCGTCTGGCTAGATTCAAGAAAGCTGTAGTGACCGACACCAGCACTAGTCCACAAAACGCTCACAAGTAACTTTTTTTGAGTCAATTTTCGCTTGGGGCAGGCTTTGGCTGGTTCGCCAGGGTTCAGCCATTGCGATGAGCGTTTTTGATTATTGTACAGGATCCACTTTTCATCACAGGTAATGATTCGATTTAAAATCCCTTCATTATTGTGCCGGTTGAGTAATGTAACGCAGCAGTCGACGCGCATTTGTCCCGGTGAGGTACCCACCTTTCAAGCTTTTTCACATTCCAAATTTGCTTCAAGTGGATTAAAACAGTTTTATCACTAACACCGCAGCCTGCAGCTAACTCGGCCGTGGTTTGCGATGAATCCGCTTCCACAATAGCCTTCAATTCTTCATTATCAACTTTGGTCTCTGGCCATCCACGGGGCTTGTTCTGCAGGTCAAAATTTCCAGAACGAAAACGTTGGAACCAAAAACGCACTATGTTTTCTTTTGCGACACCGCCGCCATACACATCATTAATCCTTCGAGCCATTTCTGCAGCACTGGTGCTACGGTGGAACTCGTACTCGAAAATAATACGATATTTCAAGTTTTTCGTTTTGTAAACAAAGTGACGCAAAGAAAAAACCAAAAGTGAAAAAATGAATTACGGTGTTTTGGAACACAAATGCATGAGTAAATAGCGGTACTCGTATAAATTTGAAATTGGAATTCCTAACCAAAGAAGATATATTTGAGATCAAAGTGGCCAGTACGATAAAACACCAATTTCATATGTAAGGACCTAATATATTATTATGAACACATTTTAAGAAAGTTATAAAGAAAATTCAAACAAAAATACAAAAAAAATAATACAAGAAAGCCCCCGCAATTCTCACTCTCTCGCAAAAAAACTCAAGCGTTATTTCATGCTAGTTTTCTGAGAGGCCATGGTATTTCCCCAAATAAGCATTACAGATCTGCAGACCTACTAAACAATCACCAGTGATGATAATGATTAGATACCTACTATATTATTAAATAATTATTATTATCTATTGATATAGTCGGCGGCAAAAATGTAGCAGTAAGCAATATTTAATATACCATAGCGATGATAATGATCATGAATATAATTTTGGCAAAAGCAAAATTTCAAAGACATTGATATGGGTGCACAAAACTCTGATGAGTACTTAGTACATATGTCATCATAATAATATGTTGCTGTTTTGTGTGAAGATGGTGGTGACGATGATTATGATTACTGTAAGTGGTATGATGGCATATGCTTTTAGTTCTTTAAATAGCGCTGGAATCCCCAAACATGAAACTATAAGGGCTCAGTAGTTCTGTCCAGTACTTTTGTATCCAGTGTATACCTTGGTGCAAAATCTTACTTTTTGGTAGCATATGCTTGGACTATTTAAAAATAAGTCAAAATCACTATATCTGTCTATATAAATTTCGAGGAGTTCCCTCGATTCCTCATGGATCCCATCATTAAGTCACGACTTTGTTGTCATAAGAACCAATTTGGGATAATATACATCAAAAACATAATACATCATCCCTATCATCATCAACCCTATACATCAAAAAAATAATTTTGAAAATCGGTCCACAGAGAAAAATATATTTACAACCGAACGAAAAAACTCCTCCTTTTGGAAGTCGGTTAAAAAAATGGCGCGCTATCTTTAAAAGCTTGGTCATGCCTGAGCCTCTAATCAAGACGCATTCGATAATTTCGACGGCGAAGTTCGAAAACAAAATGTATATACATATAGGATTTGACATAAGGCTCGCAAGCGACATGTCACTTAGCGATGACTTATGTCAAATCCCATACATTTTGTTTTCGAACTTCGCCGTCGAAATTATCGAATGCATCTTAACTAAAGGCCCTGGTCTAGCCGTTACAATTTGCTCGAGTCTTTTGTTTACTAGATTAACGCTATTACATATTATTATGTGGTATTCCGGCCGAATTCTCAAATGCCACTTAATCATAGGCTTTCGCTGTCTCCTAATCTAAGTAGCGTTTAAGTATTCGGTCACAACTCGCCCAGTATTTTAACCCGCCATTGGTGACGACAATTTGACTAACATCATGGTGACGCCGGTCTCGCGGACCAAGATTTTCATAAATCACAACTCGTTTATAATTGTTAATACTTAAGACACTAAAAATCAACATGAGTTTTTTCATGTTTTATAAAATTTAAATCTAATAACAATCTTAGGTATTTGTGAATTAAATCAGCCTTTGTCAGTCTTATGACAATAGAAACTCTTAAAAAATAAACAAAAATAGGTATTCTTCTAACCAAAAAAAAATCTCCTTGAAGACTACGGTCCAGTCTTCTTGTACGGTCGTACAAGTACTGGAACAAGGCACTACGAGCTCAAGGCGCAAATATTTCTTGCATTTGTGACAGTAATATTCGGTTTTTCTATTTTTTGATGATGTTTGGAACTGATCTTCATCAGATAGCATAGTTTCCTGTAGAAGCGCTTTGAAACAACGTTGTTAATCTTCTTATGATATTCTGTAACAAAATGTAAGCATTTATTACATATTATTGTAAAATATCAATAAAATTATACAAAAAACAGATTTATTTAATGAGTTTATAATACTATGATGAAAGTAACAGTAAATGTAGCACTTACCTACTTTTGTTATTTTTACAAAATTGGGTTTTTGAAAATTTTTTTTTTGTGATAAATAGAAAGATCATATATAAGTTTTATAACAAAACTAGTTTTTTTTTCTCAATAATTCAAAAGTTATTACAAAATAAAAATTAACTTTTTGAATCCAGTACCGAAGACACGCCGACAACTCCCGAGCGCGTGTGACGTCATAATGTTAGTTTTCACTCATTGCATTTGATAGAACAATAATAAATACAGTGTTTTGATATATTTAATTTTGTCGTCATTGTCAAATATTTAAATTTATATTAAAAATATCGAACCTCAAAAGTTATCGTTCTTGTTTTGTACCATTATGTATGTACGAATACTACAAAAAACAACTCCTGACAAAATGTTTTTAAATGTTCCCCAAGATGACAAACGTCGAAATAAATAGTTTCAAACAGTGCACCGTGATAATCCCAAAACAAAATCGATTTTTTTTGTTGTGAAGATCATTTCGATGTAAGTATTTCTTAATACCATTGTTATTAATTATTATTTATGCTGCTGCTGAAGCTGCACACTCATGGCATTTAACATCTTGAATTTTTCTTGACTTTTCATTAATAGTTAAAGTAACTGAATAAGCTTTACTCCGAACTCGGTGTTCTGGACATACCCGTCCTTTTACAATACAAATATTATTTTTACGACTTAGTTTTACATAACCTATAGCTTTGTCGCCGTAACTCTCACGCGATGCTCTACAATTTATGAAATAAGTAATTATATTTAATGTAATGGAGAATTAATACTTAAATATTTTCATTTATTATATTATTTTTTAACAGACTTACCTTGATGCCTTGGCACCTCGAACTTCAGCAGAATTAAACCGAACGTCATTTTAAAAAAAATCGGTTATCATAAATATATCAACATCAGAAATATTATCAGACTTTGCCTTAATAAATCATTTATCATACATAGCTAATCGGAACCAACTAACAACTCGTATTTTAGCAATAAATTTTCAATATTATTGTCTAGTCACTTGTAATAGCCGTAAACGCTGTACTGTTATTAAATAGCTATAACATTATGACGTCACAACTATGGTGACGGATCATGGCACATTTTAATTGTTTATAATTAATTGAATTTTTTTTTTAGTTTTTTGCATTAAATATCAATATTATTAATAATAAAGTTTTAAAACACATAAAAAAAATCAATAACATGTTTTTTTTCAAAAACCCAATTAAAAGAAATATGCGAATTGAACTTTGAAAACTTTAGGGTTGAGGCCAAAACTCTGGAACGTGCATACACGACGCTGTCACGGAAATAACTGACGGTAGGGCACGTAAAATGAGGCAGCTACTCGAAATCGTAACTCGCATTGATGTCGGGTTAAGAAGTTATTCGTATTTTTCTGATCACCCGGTCTCACGGACATATACGTCACCAATGGCGGTTTAAAATATGTTACATACATTTTAAACTAGCTTTCACAACGACTCCGCTCGTAAATACAGTATCTCACGGGAACACTGAATTTTTTCGGGCTATACTTCCGTTTAGCTCACCCCTCCGATTTAATTCAAAATTTGCACAGAGGTTCTTTAGACCATTAGAAAAAAGACCCCATAATATATCTTTTTTGGCGGAAATTAAAAAAAGTCGAAAAAAAAATAAAAGAATAATTGACAAGTTTAAATTTTCCCGCCACAAAAAATTCAAATTTTGAAATTTCCCGTTATGTAGCACCATTGTCGTAATTTCCAAAAACACTTAATTGGCAAATTAACCTAAAATATCTCAAAAAAAAAATAGTTGACGATATAACCGTTTAGCTCACCCCTCCGATTTAATTCAAAATTTGCACAGAGGTTCCTCATGTGATAGAAAACAATTCCCAATGGGTCTTTTTTGGCGGAAATTTAAAAAAAAAAAAAATACAGAAAAGTTCTTTAAGTGTCAGAATATATCTTCTAACCTAACCTTTTTTTTTTAAACAAAAAAAACCTAACCTAACCTAACCTTTTTTTTAAGGTTAGGTTAGATTAGGTTAGGTTAGGTTTTTTTAAAAAAAAAAAAAAGGTTAGGTTAGGTTAGGTTAAGTTAAGTTACCTATAAAAAATAAAAATAAAAAACAAATTGAAATTTTTTTTTTTTTAATTTCCGCCAAAAAAGACCCATTGGGAATTCTTTTCTATCACATGAGGAACCTCTGCAAATTTTGAATTAAATCGGAGGGGTGAGCTAAACGGAAGTATAGCCTTTTTTCGAGATAAAAACTAGTAAATGTGTTAATCCAGAGACCATACTACTAACTACCCAATTTATTCGAAATCCGTTCCGTAGTTTTTGCGTAAAAGAGTAACAAACATCTATCCATACATCCTCACAAACTTTCACATTTATAGTAGTAGTAGGATTTAAATAGCTACTAAACAAACAGATAATTTGCAAAGAAAATAAAATGGAAGCTCTCTTGGGTCAGTAATTTCTACCAACCTCCTCGTTCATTCAGAACTTTGTCGACATAACCATTACAAAGACTGCTTTTTATTTTCCCGCGGGAACCTTAATCTGCCGACGAAATGCAAATAGTGTTCTTGATATGCGAAGTTTATTTGTAAAGATTTTATCTCGCTTCTATATTATGCTGACGACGAATTATTCCAAAAAATGTTTTGAATTTAGCCCCTCTGGTTAGCTTGGTATGAACTTACAGTTTTAGAACTTGCGTTGGCTATAATATGATTTGTACATAAAAATTAGCCAAGTCTAGACATTGTCTTCAATATATTATGCTAAGTTAAATACTTATTACCTTGCCCTAAATAAATGACTATCGGGATTTAAAATTATAGAATAATGCGAATGAATAAAAAATTGCTTATTGTTATTAATTTCAATGGTTACCAATATTATACTTTAAACGATCTTGTATATTATACTTAGTCTGGCCATAAATACTGTTACAATTAAAAATAAACAAAATATTACATTTATATTTGGAATCTGTCATTTTTATATGATTGTTCATTGTGTTTTCTCATTTTGGCGCCAATACATTGTACAACATTTTGCGATATTAAAATGGTGTGGGTGATAAAGAGAACCGAATCGCTGTGATTGCATTACACAAAGTAGGTATGGAGCCAAATGCAATTTTTAAAACTCTTCACACGCTTGGTATTAGTAAAATGTTTGTGTACCGGGCTATTAATAGGTACAATGAGACCTCCTCTGTTTGTGACAGAAAAAGATCTGGCCGTCCACGTAGTGTTCGTACGAAAAAGATGGTCAAAGCAGTAAGGGAAAGAATTCGAAGAAATCCTGTCCGATAGCAAAAGATTTTATCTCGGGAGATGAAGATAGCACCTAGAACCATGGCGCATATGTTAAAAGATGACTTAGGACTTGCAGCCTAAAAGAGACGTACTGGTCATTTCTTAACTGATAATTTAAAAAAGAATATGGTGGTAAAATCGAAACAACTACTGAAGCGGTACGCAAAGGGAGCTCACAGAAAAATTTTGTTTACGGATGAGATTTTTTTTACAATTGAGCAACATTTTAACAAACAAAATGACCGTATTTTTGCTCAAAGCTCTAAGGAAGCTTCCCAACTAGTCGACAGAGTGCAACGTGGGCACTATCCGACTTCAGTGATGGTTTGGTGGGGTATTAGCTATGAAGGAGTGACTGAGCCATACTTTTGTGAAAAAGGTATCAAAACATCGGCACAAGTGTATCAAGATACCTTGAGAAGGTGGTGAAGCCCCTTAACAACACCATGTTCAATAACCAAGAATGGTCCTTCCAGCAAGACTCGGCGCCGGGTCATAAAGCTCTGTCTACGCAGACTTGCTTGGAAACGAACGTTTCGGACTTCATCAGACCTGAAGACTGGCCGTTGTCTAGTCCCAATCTTAATCCGCTGAATTATGATTTATGGTCAGTTTTAGTACGGCTTGCTCTAAGCGCGATGATAATTTGGAGTCCCTAAAACAATCCGTACAATTGGCAGTGAAGAATTTTCCCATGGAAAGAGTGCGTGCTTCTATTGATAACTGGCCACAACGTTTAAAGGACTGTATTGCAGCCAACGGAGACCACTTCGAATAAGCTTTTTATATTTTAAATTGTCTTATATTTATGTATGAAACTAACACTTAATAAAAGTAATAAATGTTATTTGCAATAGAATTTTATTTTTCATTGTTTTAGTATTTATGACAAGACTAGGTATATAATCGGTATCTCGACAACGGCTACAAGTATTACCATGAAATTTAGTTTGCAGGGAGTTTTCGTGGAGTAAAATCGATCTAGCTAGGTCTTATCCCTTAGAAACTGCGCATTTTTAAGCAATATATGTTTTTTTATTTCGTCGTGCAACAATATCTTAATAATTTCGACTCTCTTACACACAGTAACAGACAGTCGGATTGGCAGCTTGGTATGCGTACTGTTATACGGGATTACTATTTTCCCTTTTTAAAAAAAGATTTATTACAATTAACTGAAATAGTACTTCAATAAAACAAAGAAATTAGAATTGAGACAACTGTCCTGGTCAAGAGTCGGAGATGGAATGCACTGAAGGGGTCTGAAAGCTAGGGTGAGCATGATAGGGTACAGATGCGGGATATAACACCTCCCCGGGGTAGACTAAACTTCGGGGTCGAAGTTTATGGAAATCGAAATAAAGGAATTTAAACATGGATTCTAAGGCTGGGAGTAGGAATAGGTTTAGGTTTAGCTTTGTCTTTAGATAGGCCTTGAAGAGGAATGGAAGGAGGAGAGGAGCCAGAAGAAGAAGAAGATTCATCTTGGGTTTCCTGTGTTGGAGATGTATTGACGGAAGGAGGTTGGGAAAATCGTGGAAGGATGTAAGGATGACGACAGTTGTACCCTTTTATTAAAACTAAACATTTAAAAACACAAAATCCAAAAATAATCAAAGAAATAACTACAAGAGTGGAAGAATAATGTGCTTCATTTTTAATGAAACTGTGTTGATTAATGATTTTGTCAGTTTCTTTTGTTAATGATTTGAACTTTAATATATTTCCGTTACTAATCGTGTCTAGATCGAAATTTTGTAAATCTATAGTATGAAACTCACTATTCTCTCCATCATTTATCTTAAAATTACAACATGAATCATTTATTATATTGACATTAGAAAATATCTTATTTACTCTAAATTTCACAGCTTGAGATTTAGGTATTAATTTTGTATGTTTAGAATAACCAATACAATTATTGGGTACATAAACAATTCCTGTACCTATTACATTTAGATCAACATTTGTTTTGTTATGACATTCAATTAACACTTTAGTGTAAATGGATTGTACAAATATCCATTTATTGTTCGAGATAGATTTCCAAATATCGATTTGGCCGTTAACACTTCCGGTTTTGCACTGCACTGGTAGAGCTTTTATAGTATTCACTAGTAATTCACTTTCACAACTCGGATACTCGCTGGTGGAGAAGATTGTGGTCACGTCGCAGATATAGGTTCGGGCATTCATCGCTTTGCATTCCCGTAGCGAGTCTAAGTTACAATATGCACTTTTGTCATTGGTCATTGCAATATATTTACTACTAGGTACAACATAAGTATAATAACTAGGTTTAGATACATCATGTGGTGTCGGAAGAGCAATATTATGATATAGATTATATTCTTTTAAGGATTCAAGAGGAATTCTAAGGATAAACACAACTTTATCGCTAACACTATAACTAAATACACTAGAGACATTAATGAGAGTAAACATTTCATTTAATTCTAGGTTTACAGGTAATTTCGCATCAACAGGTAAGTGACGAAAGTTATCGACAAGCTCCTGGTATAAATGACTAGGCGGTAATATAGCTGGATGTAGTATATTCTGGCTACTAAACATAATTGCATTAACAATATCCTCTATTTGAAATGATAAAGTTATAATACTTGCTTCTAGACTATTTAATATAGTAATCATATTAGTTTTCATTATTAGGCTTTTAGACATCGTAGATATATTATTTATTTTGTTAGAGAGGTTGTCGATAGCTTCATTAAGGTTGTCTTCATTAACTTTTATTTTTCTTAAAGTAACGTTAATATTTGTTAAAATAGTAGTTGTTATGAGAATATTATCTTTGATTAATGAAGCCAACTCTTTTTGATTTGATTCTACATTTCGTATAGCTTCATCGTATTTGATGGCGTCATTTTCATCAAGAGTACCAAAAATGGTTTTAAAAGCAGAACCTACACCACCAAACCATGCAGATCTACGGAATCTGTGATCAATTAAATGTGATATGGAATTATAATCTTCTACCAACTCGTCATTTCTAATGGTAAGTGGTTGTAATACATTATGACATTCTAGGGTATCGTCAAATTCTATTTCTACTTTGTTGCATAAGAATCGTAATGTGCCAAGAATTGAATTTATATTGGTTATATGCGATTGAAAATGCGATATGTCTACTGGAGTGACAACATCTAAATAATCTGAACATATTTTTAACTGTCCTATTGGATCAAAGTAAATTCCCGGACTTGAATTTATTTGTTGAATAGAGTCTTGAGCCACTGAGGCTGAAATGCTGAAATAGAAAGAAATTTACTTAAAATTATTTTACTTTAAATTTTATTTTATTCTTTACTATAAAGATTGAACCGATGCTGGTTTGATTTGATCAACATGATGTTTAACATGTCTACGGTTAATGAGCAGAGAAACAGTATTATAGCCATGAACTTTAACAATTTTGTACGGACCTTTCCATTGAGGGGATAAGGCCTTTCTTAAGCGTAAATGATTTTTTAAATAAACCAAATCTCCAACCTTATAAGACACGGCTCTTGCTTTGTTATCATAATAAGTTTTTGAATTTTGTTTTGACTTAATGATGTTCTCAATCGCTTTCTCCCGAGCATGTTTTAATCGATGTTGTAACATTTTGACATATTCTGGATACGTGGCGTCATTGATGTTTGAATTATAAACTGAATCTGGAAGATATGGCTTATGGCCAAATACGAGTTCGTAAGGTGTGAATTTTGTAGTGGTATGAACAGCCGTATTATAAGATAGCATAGCTGTGTATACATATCGGGACCAATTATCTTGATTTTCATTTACGAAGGATTTGAGATACTCCTTGAGTGTAGAGTGACTACGCTCAAGTGCTCCTTGAGTTTGAGGATGGTAAGGAGTTGACCAAATTTGTTTTATTTTCAGAAAGTTGCAAGTCTTTTTGAATAAATCAGCAGTAAAATTTGTGCCTTGATCGGTAAGTATCGTTTTTGGAATTCCGAATAGTGAAATAAAATGAAGTAAACAGTCGCTGGTCTCTTCAGCTGTTATTGTTCTTATGGGATACGCGACTGAATATTTCGTAAGATCGTCCTGTAGAGTCATAATAAGTAGACTCTGGATCCTCTGTAAGCCTAATAAAAAAATCATGCCTATCCAATTTCCCTAAACTCACTAAAGAATTTATTAACTTAAAAGGAATAGATTCCTCAGTCGATTCCATACAAACTCTGGGACATTTTAATCTTAAAATCAAGTTAGCTAAATCCGGTATTACTCACCAATTCCATGTTATTGAAAATATACACTTACCATACGATGGCATAATAGGGTCGGACATGCTAAATTCTAATAACTGCAAAATCGATTATAATAAAAATTTATTGTTATTCACAAAAATGTCTCTTCCACTATATTTCCGAGATCCAGCCTACATTATTCCTGCTAGAAGTGAAACCGTCGTTGAATGTTCCGTCATAAACCCTGAAATCAAAGAAGGATTAATTTTAGACCAGCACATTTCAAATAATTTATTAGTAGCAAACTGCTTAGTAAGTCAAATCAAATAATCGCATTAATATAACAATAGTTAATACTTCCGAAGAATCAGCTACAATTAACTCAAATTTAAAATTAAAATTGACACCATTTGATACAAGAGACTTTGACAAAAATCCCACTGTTTCTGTAAATAAAATTGATAGAACACAACCTACGGATAATTTAAGACGGACAACCCGAGTTCTTAATCAACTTAGAGTATCACACTTAAATAACGAAGAAAAATCTGCTCTTTTTAATCTCTGTGCTACTTTCTCTGACATTTTTCACTTACCTGACGAAAACTTGACACATACTAATGCCCTGAAACACGAAATCAAAACGACTTCTGACATACCAATACATACTAAGTCTTATCGATTCCCTGAAGTCCACAAAGCTGAAGTTCGTAAACAAATTGAAAAAATGCTAGAACAGAATATCATTGAACCCTCCGATTCACCATGGTCTTCGCCCATATGGGTGGTTCCAAAAAAATTAGATGCATCTAACGAACAAAAATGGAGAGTTGTTATTGACTACCGTAAATTAAATGATGTAACAATAGGAGATACTTACCCGCTTCCTCAAATTGCAGAAATCCTAGATCAACTTGGTAATAGTAAATATTTTTCCACAATGGACTTAGCTTCCGGATTCCACCAAATCCCTTTAAATGAATCAGATAAACCAAAGACCGCTTTCAACGTTCCAGAGGGACACTACCAATTCCTTAGAATGCCTTTCGGGCTGAAAAACGCGCCTGCTACTTTCCAAAGGCTTATGAACACTATTCTATCAGGACTTCAGGGTATTCGCTGCTATGTATTTCTTGATGACATTGTTTCCTATTCATATGACCTTGACTCACACATCGAGAATTTGACTGCTATATTCCAAAGACTACGTAAATTCAATCTGAAACTCCAACCAGACAAATGTGAATTTCTAAGACGAGAAGTAGGCTATCTAGGACATATAATAACTGAAAAGGGAGTAAAACCAAATCCTGACAAGGTCAAAGCTGTTACAAGCTTTCCTGTTCCCAAGTGTCCAAAAGACATAAAATCCTTCCTAGGCTTAGTCTCATATTATCGCCGATTCATCCCTGAATTCTCTACTATTTCCAAACCACTTACAAACTTACTAAAAAAGAATGTCCCTTTTAATTGGGAGAATCAACAACAATTATCCTTTGAGACACTGAAATCCAAACTTACTACTGCTCCTCTTCTAGCCTATCCTAATTTCACACAACCTTTTATACTAACCTGTGATGCGTCAAATTATGCAATAGGTGCTGTCTTGTCCCAAGGACAGATTGGTAAGGACCAACCAATAGCCTTTGCGTCTCGAACCTTGAATAAAAGTGAGTGTAATTACAGTACCACAGAAAAAGAATTGCTCGCCATTCTTTTTGGCTGCAAAACATTTAGACCCTATCTTTTTGGACGTAAATTTCAGATAGTGACTGATCATAGACCATTAAAATGGTTATTCAATCATAAAGATCCTAGCAGTAAACTGCAAAGATGGAGATTAAAATTAGAAGAATTTGAATATGAAATTGTTTATAGAAAAGGTAAATTAAATTCAGCAGCTGACGATACTTTGCAGCTATACGACACATCAACAAAACATATACGTCTGTGCAGCTATACGACACCTCAACATAACATATACATCTTGTGCAGCTATAAGACACATCAACATAACATATACGTCTATGCAACTATACGACACCTCAACATAACATATACATCTGTGCAGCTATACGACACATCAACATAACATATACGTCTATGCAGCTATACAACACCACAACATAACATATACATGTGTGCAGCTATACGACACATCAACATAACATATACGTCTATGCAGCTATACGACACCTCAACATAACATATACATCTGTGCAGCTATACGACACCTCAACATAACATATACGTCTATGCAGCTATACGACACATCAACATAACATATACGTCTATGCAGCTATACGACACCTCAACATAACATATAAATCTGTGCAGCTATACGACACATCAACATAACATATACGTCTATGCAGCTATACGACACCTCAACATTACATATACATCTGTGCAGCTATACGACACATCCACATAACATACGTCTATGCAGCTATACGACACCACAACATAACATATACGTCTATGCAGCTATACAACACCTCAACATAACATATACATCTGTGCAGCTATACGACACCTCAACATAACATATACGTCTATGCAGCTATACGACACATCAACATAACATATACGTCTATGCAGCTATACGACACCTCAACATAACATATAAATCTGTGCAGCTATACGACACATCAACATAACATATACGTCTATGCAGCTATACGACACCTCAACATTACATATACATCTGTGCAGCTATACGACACATCCACATAACATACGTCTATGCAGCTATACGACACCTCAACATAACATATACGTCTATGCAGCTATACAACACCTCAACATAACATATACATGTGTGCAGCTATACGACACATCAACATAACATATACGTCTATGCAGCTATACGACACCTCAACATAACATATACATCTGTGCAGCTATACGACACCTCAACATAACATATACGTCTATGCAGCTATACGACACATCAACATAACATATACGTCTATGCAGCTATACGACACCTCAACATAACATATAAATCTGTGCAGCTATACGACACGTCAACATAACATATACGTCTATGCAGCTATACGACACCTCAACATAACATATACATCTGTGCAGCTATACGACACATCCACATAACATATACGTCTATGCAGCTATACGACACCTTAACATAACATATACATCTGTGCAGCTATACGACACATCAACATAACATATACGTCTATGCAGCTATACGACACATCAACATAACATATACGTCTATGCAGCTATACGACATCTCAACATAACATATACGTCTATGCAGCTATACGACACCTCAACATAACATATAAATCTGTGCGGCTATACGACACATCAACATAACATATACATCTATGCAGCTATACGACACATCAACAAAACATATACGTCTGTGCAGCTATACGACACCTCAACATAACATATACGTCTATGCAGCTATACGACACATCAACATAACATATACGTCTATGCAGCTATACAACACCTCAACATAACATATACATCTGTGCAGCTATACGACACATCAACATAACATATACGTCTATGCAGCTATACGACATAACAACATAACATATACATCTGTGCAGTTATACGACACATCAACATAACATATACGTCTATGCAGCTATACGACACCTCAACATAACATATACATCTGTGCAGCTATACGGCACATCAACATAAGATATACGTCTATGCAGCTATACGACACATCAACATAACATATACATGTGTGCAGCTATACGACACATCAACATAACATATACGTCTATGCAGCTATACGACACCTCAACATAACATATACATCTGTGCAGCTATACGACACATCAACATACCATATACGTCTATGCAGCTATACGACACATCAACATAACATATACATCTGTGCAGCTATACGACACATCCACATAACATACGTCTATGCAGCTATACGACACCTCAACATAACATATACGTCTATGCAGCTATACAACACCTCAACATAACATATACATGTGTGCAGCTATACGACACATCAACATAACATATACGTCTATGCAGCTATACGACACCTCAACATAACATATACATCTGTGCAGCTATACGACACCTCAACATAACATATACGTCTATGCAGCTATACGGCACATCAACATAACATATACGTCTATGCAGCTATACGACACCTCAACATAACATATACATCTGTGCAGCTATACGACACATCAACATAACATATACGTCTATGCAGCTATACGACATAACAACATAACATATACATCTGTGCAGCTATACGACACATCAACATAACATATACGTCTATGCAGCTATACGACACCTCAACATAACATATACATCTGTGCAGCTATACGGCACATCAACATAAGATATACGTCTATGCAGCTATACGACACATCAACATAACATATACATCTGTGCAGCTATACGACACATCAATATAACATAACATATACGTCTGTGCAGCTATACGACACCTCAACATAACATATACATCTATGCAGCTATACGACACCTCAACTTAACATATACATCTATGCAGCTATACGACACATCAACAAAACATATACGTCTGTGCAGCTATACGACACCTCAACATAACATATACATCTTGTGCAGCTATACGATATATCAACATAACATATACGTCTATGCAGCTATACGACACCTCAACATAACATATACATGTGTGCAGCTATACGACACATCAACATAACATATACGTCTATGCAGCTATACGACACCTTAACATAACATATAAATCTTTGCAGCTATACGACACATCAACATAACATATACGTCTATGCAGCTATACGACACCTCAACATAACATATACATCAGTGCAGCTATACGACACCTCAACATAACATATACATCAGTGCAGCTATACGACACATCCACATAACATACGTCTATGCAGCTATACGACACCTCAACATAACATATACATCTGTGCAGCTATACGACACATCAACATAACATATACGTCTAGGCAGCTATACGACACCTCAACATAACATATACGTCTATGCAGCTATACGACACATCAACATAACATATACGTCTATGCAGCTATACGACACCTCAACATAACATATAAATCTGTGCAGCTATACGACACATCAACATAACATATACGTCTATGCAGCTATACGACACCTTAACATAACATATACATCTGTGCAGCTATACGACACATCCACATAACATATACGTCTATGCAGCTATACGACACCTCAACATAACATATACATCTGTGCAGCTATACGACACATCAACATAACATATACGTCTATGCAGCTATACGACACATCAACATAACATATACGTCTATGCAGCTATACGACATCTCAACATAACATATACGTCTATGCAGCTATACGACACCTCAACATAACATATAAATCTGTGCGGCTATACGACACATCAACATAACATATACGTCTATGCAGCTATACGACACCTTAACATAACATATACATCTGTGCAGCTATACGACACATCCACATAACATATACGTCTATGCAGCTATACGACACCTCAACATAACATATACATCTGTGCAGCTATACGACACATCAACATAACATATACGTCTATGCAGCTATACGACATAACAACATAACATATACATCTGTGCAGCTATACGACACATCAACATAACATATACGTCTATGCAGCTATACGACACCTCAACATAACATATACATCTGTGCAGCTATACGGCACATCAACATAAGATATACGTCTATGCAGCTATACGACACATCAACATAACATATACATCTGTGCAGCTATACGACACATCAATATAACATAACATATACGTCTGTGCAGCTATACGACACCTCAACATAACATATACATCTATGCAGCTATACGACACCTCAACTTAACATATACGTCTATGCAGCTATACGACACATCAACAAAACATATACGTCTGTGCAGCTATACGACACCTCAACATAACATATACATCTTGTGCAGCTATACGACATATCAACATAACATATACGTCTATGCAGCTATACGACACCTCAACATAACATATACATGTGTGCATCTATACGACACATCAACATAACATATACGTCTATGCAGCTATACGACACCTTAACATAACATATAAATCTGTGCAGCTATACGACACATCAACATAACATATACGTCTATGCAGCTATACGACACCTCAACATAACATATACATCAGTGCAGCTATACGACACCTCAACATAACATATACATCAGTGCAGCTATACGACACATCCACATAAAATACGTCTATGCAGCTATACGACACCTCAACATAACATATACATCTGTGCAGCTATACGACACATCAACATAACATATACGTCTAGGCAGCTATACGACACCTCAACATAACATATACGTCTATGCAGCTATACGACACATCAACATAACATATACGTCTATGCAGCTATACGACACCTCAACATAACATATAAATCTGTGCAGCTATACGACACATCAACATAACATATACGTCTATGCAGCTATACACCTTAACATAACATATACATCTGTGCAGCTATACGACACATCCACATAACATATACGTCTATGCAGCTATACGACACCTCAACTTAACATATACATCTTTGCAGCTATACGACACATCAACAAAACATATACGTCTGTGCAGCTATACGACACCTCAACATAACATATACATCTTGTGCAGCTATAAGACACATCAACATAACATATACGTCTATGCAGCTATACGACACCTCAACATAACATATACATCTGTGCAGATATACGACACATCAACATAACATATACGTCTATGCAGCTATACAACACCTCAACATAACATATACATGTGTGCAGCTATACGACACATCAACATAACATATACATCTGTGCAGCTATACGACACATCCACATAACATACGTCTATGCAGCTATACGACACCGCAACATAACATATACATCTGTGCAGCTATACGACACATCAACATAACATATACGTCTATGCAGCTATACGACACATCAACATAACATATACGTCTATGCATCTATACGACACCTCAACATAACATATACATCTGTGCAGCTATACGACACATCAACATAACATATACGTCTATGCAGCTATACGACACCTCAACATAACATATACATCTGTGCAGCTATACGACACATCCACATAACATATACGTCTATGCAGCTATACGACACCTCAACATAACATATACATCTGTGCAGCTATACGACACATCAACATAACATATACGTCTATGCAGCTATACGACACATCAACATAACATATACGTCTATGCAGCTATACGACATCTCAACATAACATATACGTCTATGCAGCTATACGACACATCAACATAACATATACGTCTATGCAGCTATACGACACATCAACATAACATATACGTCTATGCAGCTATACGACACCTTAACATAACATATACATCTGTGCAGCTATACGACACATCCACATAACATATACGTCTATGCAGCTATACGACACCTCAACATAACATATACATCTGTGCAGCTATACGACACATCAACATAACATATACGTCTATGCAGCTATACGACATAACAACATAACATATACATCTGTGCAGCTATACGGCACATCAACATAACATATACGTCTATGCAGCTATACGACACCTCAACATAACATATACATCTGTGCAGCTATACGGCACATCAACATAAGATATACGTCTATGCAGCTATACGACACATCAACATAACATATACATCTGTGCAGCTATACGACACATCAATATAACATAACATATACGTCTGTGCAGCTATACGACACCTCAACATAACATATACATCTATGCAGCTATACGACACCTCAACTTAACATATACATCTATGCAGCTATACGACACATCAACAAAACATATACGTCTGTGCAGCTATAAGACACCTCAACATAACATATACATCTTGTGCAGCTATACGACATATCAACATAACATATACGTCTATGCAGCTATACGACACCTCAACATAACATATACATCTGTGCAGCTATACGACACATCAACATAACATATACGTCTATGCAGCTATACGACACCTCAACATAACATATACATGTGTGCAGCTATACGACACATCAACATAACATATACGTCTATGCAGCTATACGACACCTCAACATGACATATACGTCTATGCAGCTATACGACACCTCAACATAACATATACATCTGTGCAGCTATACGACACCTCAACATAACATATACGTCTATGCATCTATACGACACCTCAACATAACATATACATCTGTGCAGCTATACGACACATCAACATAACATATGAGTCTATGCAGCTATACGACACATCAACATAACATATACGTCTATGCAGCTATACGACACCTCAATATAACATATACATCTGTTCAGCTATACGACACATCAACATAACATATACGTCTATGCAGCTATACGACACCTCAACATAACATATACATCTGTGCAGCTATACGACACATCAACATAACATATACGTCTATGCAGCTATACGACACCTCAACATAACATATACATCTGTTCAGCTATACGACACATCAACATAACATATACGTCTATGCAGCTATACGACACATCAACATAACATATACATCTGTGCAGCTATACGACACCTCAACATAACATATACATCTGTGCAGCTATACGACTCATCAACATAACATATACGTCTATGCAGCTATACGACACCTCAACATTACATATACATCTGTGCAGCTATACGACACATCCACATAACATACGTCTATGCAGCTATACGACACCTCAACATAACATATACGTCTATGCAGCTATACAACACCACAACATAACATATACATGTGTGCAGCTATACGACACATCAACATAACATATACGTCTATGCAGCTATACGACACCTCAACATAACATATACATCTGTGCAGCTATACGACACCTCAACATAACATATACGTCTATGCAGCTATACGACACATCAACATAACATATACGTCTATGCAGCTATACGACACCTCAACATAACATATAAATCTGTGCAGCTATACGACACGTCAACATAACATATACATCTTGTGCAGCTATACGACATATCAACATAACATATACGTCTATGCAGCTATACGACACCTCAACATAACATATACATCTGTGCAGCTATACGACACATCAACATAACATATACGTCTATGCAGCTATACGACACATCCACATAACATATACGTCTATGCAGCTATACGACACCTTAACATAACATATACATCTGTGCAGCTATACGACACATCAACATAACATATACGTCTATGCAGCTATACGACACATCAACATAACATATACGTCTATGCAGCTATACGACATCTCAACATAACATATACGTCTATGCAGCTATACGACACCTCAACATAACATATAAATCTGTGCGGCTATACGACACATCAACATAACATATACATCTATGCAGCTATACGACACATCAACAAAACATATACGTCTGTGCAGCTATACGACACCTCAACATAACATATACATCTGTGCAGCTATACGACACCTCAACATAACATATACGTCTATGCAGCTATACGACACATCAACATAACATATACGTCTATGCAGCTATACGACACCTCAACATAACATATACATCTGTGCAGCTATACGACACATCAACATAACATATACGTCTATGCAGCTATACGACATAACAACATAACATATACATCTGTGCAGTTATACGACACATCAACATAACATATACGTCTATGCAGCTATACGACACCTCAACATAACATATACATCTGTGCAGCTATACGGCACATCAACATAAGATATACGTCTATGCAGCTATACGACACCTTAACATAACATATACATCTGTGCAGCTATACGACACATCAACATAACATATACGTCTATGCAGCTATACGACACATCAACATAACATATACGTCTATGCAGCTATACGACATCTCAACATAACATATACGTCTATGCAGCTATACGACACCTCAACATAACATATACATCTGTGCAGCTATACGACACCTCAACATAACATATACATCTGTGCAGCTATACGACACATCAACATAACATATACGTCTAGGCAGCTATACGACACCTCAACATAACATATACGTCTATGCAGCTATACGACACATCAACATAACATATACGTCTATGCAGCTATACGACACATCAACATAACATATACATCTGTGCAGCTATACGACACATCCACATAACATACGTCTATGCAGCTATACGACACCTCAACATAACATATACGTCTATGCAGCTATACAACACCTCAACATAACATATACATGTGTGCAGCTATACGACACATCAACATAACATATACGTCTATGCAGCTATACGACACCTCAACATAACATATACATCTGTGCAGCTATACGACACCTCAACATAACATATACGTCTATGCAGCTATACGGCACATCAACATAACATATACGTCTATGCAGCTATACGACACCTCAACATAACATATACATCTGTGCAGCTATACGACACATCAACATAACATATACGTCTATGCAGCTATACGACATAACAACATAACATATACATCTGTGCAGCTATACGACACATCAACATAACATATACGTCTATGCAGCTATACGACACCTCAACATAACATATACATCTGTGCAGCTATACGGCACATCAACATAAGATATACGTCTATGCAGCTATACGACACATCAACATAACATATACATCTGTGCAGCTATACGACACATCAATATAACATAACATATACGTCTGTGCAGCTATACGACACCTCAACATAACATATACATCTATGCAGCTATACGACACCTCAACTTAACATATACATCTATGCAGCTATACGACACATCAACAAAACATATACGTCTGTGCAGCTATACGACACCTCAACATAACATATACATCTTGTGCAGCTATACGATATATCAACATAACATATACGTCTATGCAGCTATACGACACCTCAACATAACATATACATGTGTGCAGCTATACGACACATCAACATAACATATACGTCTATGCAGCTATACGACACCTTAACATAACATATAAATCTTTGCAGCTATACGACACATCAACATAACATATACGTCTATGCAGCTATACGACACCTCAACATAACATATACATCAGTGCAGCTATACGACACCTCAACATAACATATACATCAGTGCAGCTATACGACACATCCACATAACATACGTCTATGCAGCTATACGACACCTCAACATAACATATACATCTGTGCAGCTATACGACACATCAACATAACATATACGTCTAGGCAGCTATACGACACCTCAACATAACATATACGTCTATGCAGCTATACGACACATCAACATAACATATACGTCTATGCAGCTATACGACACCTCAACATAACATATAAATCTGTGCAGCTATACGACACATCAACATAACATATACGTCTATGCAGCTATACGACACCTTAACATAACATATACATCTGTGCAGCTATACGACACATCCACATAACATATACGTCTATGCAGCTATACGACACCTCAACATAACATATACATCTGTGCAGCTATACGACACATCAACATAACATATACGTCTATGCAGCTATACGACACATCAACATAACATATACGTCTATGCAGCTATACGACATCTCAACATAACATATACGTCTATGCAGCTATACGACACCTCAACATAACATATAAATCTGTGCGGCTATACGACACATCAACATAACATATACGTCTATGCAGCTATACGACACCTTAACATAACATATACATCTGTGCAGCTATACGACACATCCACATAACATATACGTCTATGCAGCTATACGACACCTCAACATAACATATACATCTGTGCAGCTATACGACACATCAACATAACATATACGTCTATGCAGCTATACGACATAACAACATAACATATACATCTGTGCAGCTATACGACACATCAACATAACATATACGTCTATGCAGCTATACGACACCTCAACATAACATATACATCTGTGCAGCTATACGGCACATCAACATAAGATATACGTCTATGCAGCTATACGACACATCAACATAACATATACATCTGTGCAGCTATACGACACATCAATATAACATAACATATACGTCTGTGCAGCTATACGACACCTCAACATAACATATACATCTATGCAGCTATACGACACCTCAACTTAACATATACGTCTATGCAGCTATACGACACATCAACAAAACATATACGTCTGTGCAGCTATACGACACCTCAACATAACATATACATCTTGTGCAGCTATACGACATATCAACATAACATATACGTCTATGCAGCTATACGACACCTCAACATAACATATACATGTGTGCATCTATACGACACATCAACATAACATATACGTCTATGCAGCTATACGACACCTTAACATAACATATAAATCTGTGCAGCTATACGACACATCAACATAACATATACGTCTATGCAGCTATACGACACCTCAACATAACATATACATCAGTGCAGCTATACGACACCTCAACATAACATATACATCAGTGCAGCTATACGACACATCCACATAAAATACGTCTATGCAGCTATACGACACCTCAACATAACATATACATCTGTGCAGCTATACGACACATCAACATAACATATACGTCTAGGCAGCTATACGACACCTCAACATAACATATACGTCTATGCAGCTATACGACACATCAACATAACATATACGTCTATGCAGCTATACGACACCTCAACATAACATATAAATCTGTGCAGCTATACGACACATCAACATAACATATACGTCTATGCAGCTATACACCTTAACATAACATATACATCTGTGCAGCTATACGACACATCCACATAACAAATACGTCTATGCAGCTATACGACACCTCAACTTAACATATACATCTTTGCAGCTATACGACACATCAACAAAACATATACGTCTGTGCAGCTATACGACACCTCAACATAACATATACATCTTGTGCAGCTATAAGACACATCAACATAACATATACGTCTATGCAGCTATACGACACCTCAACATAACATATACATCTGTGCAGATATACGACACATCAACATAACATATACGTCTATGCAGCTATACAACACCTCAACATAACATATACATGTGTGCAGCTATACGACACATCAACATAACATATACATCTGTGCAGCTATACGACACATCCACATAACATACGTCTATGCAGCTATACGACACCGCAACATAACATATACATCTGTGCAGCTATACGACACATCAACATAACATATACGTCTATGCAGCTATACGACACATCAACATAACATATACGTCTATGCATCTATACGACACCTCAACATAACATATACATCTGTGCAGCTATACGACACATCAACATAACATATACGTCTATGCAGCTATACGACACCTCAACATAACATATACATCTGTGCAGCTATACGACACATCCACATAACATATACGTCTATGCAGCTATACGACACCTCAACATAACATATACATCTGTGCAGCTATACGACACATCAACATAACATATACGTCTATGCAGCTATACGACACATCAACATAACATATACGTCTATGCAGCTATACGACATCTCAACATAACATATACGTCTATGCAGCTATACGACACATCAACATAACATATACGTCTATGCAGCTATACGACACATCAACATAACATATACGTCTATGCAGCTATACGACACCTTAACATAACATATACATCTGTGCAGCTATACGACACATCCACATAACATATACGTCTATGCAGCTATACGACACCTCAACATAACATATACATCTGTGCAGCTATACGACACATCAACATAACATATACGTCTATGCAGCTATACGACATAACAACATAACATATACATCTGTGCAGCTATACGGCACATCAACATAACATATACGTCTATGCAGCTATACGACACCTCAACATAACATATACATCTGTGCAGCTATACGGCACATCAACATAAGATATACGTCTATGCAGCTATACGACACATCAACATAACATATACATCTGTGCAGCTATACGACACATCAATATAACATAACATATACGTCTGTGCAGCTATACGACACCTCAACATAACATATACATCTATGCAGCTATACGACACCTCAACTTAACATATACATCTATGCAGCTATACGACACATCAACAAAACATATACGTCTGTGCAGCTATAAGACACCTCAACATAACATATACATCTTGTGCAGCTATACGACATATCAACATAACATATACGTCTATGCAGCTATACGACACCTCAACATAACATATACATCTGTGCAGCTATACGACACATCAACATAACATATACGTCTATGCAGCTATACGACACCTCAACATAACATATACATGTGTGCAGCTATACGACACATCAACATAACATATACGTCTATGCAGCTATACGACACCTCAACATGACATATACGTCTATGCAGCTATACGACACCTCAACATAACATATACATCTGTGCAGCTATACGACACCTCAACATAACATATACGTCTATGCATCTATACGACACCTCAACATAACATATACATCTGTGCAGCTATACGACACATCAACATAACATATGAGTCTATGCAGCTATACGACACATCAACATAACATATACGTCTATGCAGCTATACGACACCTCAATATAACATATACATCTGTTCAGCTATACGACACATCAACATAACATATACGTCTATGCAGCTATACGACACCTCAACATAACATATACATCTGTGCAGCTATACGACACATCAACATAACATATACGTCTATGCAGCTATACGACACCTCAACATAACATATACATCTGTTCAGCTATACGACACATCAACATAACATATACGTCTATGCAGCTATACGACACATCAACATAACATATACATCTGTGCAGCTATACGACACCTCAACATAACATATACATCTGTGCAGCTATACGACTCATCAACATAACATATACGTCTATGCAGCTATACGACACCTCAACATTACATATACATCTGTGCAGCTATACGACACATCCACATAACATACGTCTATGCAGCTATACGACACCTCAACATAACATATACGTCTATGCAGCTATACAACACCACAACATAACATATACATGTGTGCAGCTATACGACACATCAACATAACATATACGTCTATGCAGCTATACGACACCTCAACATAACATATACATCTGTGCAGCTATACGACACCTCAACATAACATATACGTCTATGCAGCTATACGACACATCAACATAACATATACGTCTATGCAGCTATACGACACCTCAACATAACATATAAATCTGTGCAGCTATACGACACGTCAACATAACATATACGTCTATGCAGCTATACGACACCTCAACATAACATATACATCTGTGCAGCTATACGACACATCCACATAACATATACGTCTATGCAGCTATACGACACCTTAACATAACATATACATCTGTGCAGCTATACGACACATCAACATAACATATACGTCTATGCAGCTATACGACACATCAACATAACATATACGTCTATGCAGCTATACGACATCTCAACATAACATATACGTCTATGCAGCTATACGACACCTCAACATAACATATAAATCTGTGCGGCTATACGACACATCAACATAACATATACATCTATGCAGCTATACGACACATCAACAAAACATATACGTCTGTGCAGCTATACGACACCTCAACATAACATATACATCTGTGCAGCTATACGACACCTCAACATAACATATACGTCTATGCAGCTATACGACACATCAACATAACATATACGTCTATGCAGCTATACGACACCTCAACATAACATATACATCTGTGCAGCTATACGACACATCAACATAACATATACGTCTATGCAGCTATACGACATAACAACATAACATATACATCTGTGCAGTTATACGACACATCAACATAACATATACGTCTATGCAGCTATACGACACCTCAACATAACATATACATCTGTGCAGCTATACGGCACATCAACATAAGATATACGTCTATGCAGCTATACGACACCTTAACATAACATATACATCTGTGCAGCTATACGACACATCAACATAACATATACGTCTATGCAGCTATACGACACATCAACATAACATATACGTCTATGCAGCTATACGACATCTCAACATAACATATACGTCTATGCAGCTATACGACACCTCAACATAACATATAAATCTGTGCGGCTATACGACACATCAACATAACATATACATCTATGCAGCTATACGACACATCAACAAAACATATACGTCTGTGCAGCTATACGACACCTCAACATAACATATACATCTGTGCAGCTATACGACACCTCAACATAACATATACGTCTATGCAGCTATACGACACATCAACATAACATATACGTCTATGCAGCTATACGACACCTCAACATAACATATACATCTGTGCAGCTATACGACACATCAACATAACATATACGTCTATGCAGCTATACGACATAACAACATAACATATACATCTGTGCAGTTATACGACACATCAACATAACATATACGTCTATGCAGCTATACGACACCTCAACATAACATATACATCTGTGCAGCTATACGGCACATCAACATAAGATATACGTCTATGCAGCTATACGACACATCAACATAACATATACATGTGTGCAGCTATACGACACATCAACATAACATATACGTCTATGCAGCTATACGACACCTCAACATAACATATACATCTGTGCAGCTATACGACACATCAACATACCATATACGTCTATGCAGCTATACGACACATCAACATAACATATACATCTGTGCAGCTATACGACACATCCACATAACATACGTCTATGCAGCTATACGACACCTCAACATAACATATACGTCTATGCAGCTATACAACACCTCAACATAACATATACATGTGTGCAGCTATACGACACATCAACATAACATATACGTCTATGCAGCTATACGACACCTCAACATAACATATACATCTGTGCAGCTATACGACACCTCAACATAACATATACGTCTATGCAGCTATACGGCACATCAACATAACATATACGTCTATGCAGCTATACGACACCTCAACATAACATATACATCTGTGCAGCTATACGACACATCAACATAACATATACGTCTATGCAGCTATACGACATAACAACATAACATATACATCTGTGCAGCTATACGACACATCAACATAACATATACGTCTATGCAGCTATACGACACCTCAACATAACATATACATCTGTGCAGCTATACGGCACATCAACATAAGATATACGTCTATGCAGCTATACGACACATCAACATAACATATACATCTGTGCAGCTATACGACACATCAATATAACATAACATATACGTCTGTGCAGCTATACGACACCTCAACATAACATATACATCTATGCAGCTATACGACACCTCAACTTAACATATACATCTATGCAGCTATACGACACATCAACAAAACATATACGTCTGTGCAGCTATACGACACCTCAACATAACATATACATCTTGTGCAGCTATACGATATATCAACATAACATATACGTCTATGCAGCTATACGACACCTCAACATAACATATACATGTGTGCAGCTATACGACACATCAACATAACATATACGTCTATGCAGCTATACGACACCTTAACATAACATATAAATCTGTGCAGCTATACGACACATCAACATAACATATACGTCTATGCAGCTATACGACTCCTCAACATAACATATACATCAGTGCAGCTATACGACACCTCAACATAACATATACATCAGTGCAGCTATACGACACATCCACATAACATACGTCTATGCAGCTATACGACACCTCAACATAACATATACATCTGTGCAGCTATACGACACATCAACATAACATATACGTCTAGGCAGCTATACGACACCTCAACATAACATATACGTCTATGCAGCTATACGACACATCAACATAACATATACGTCTATGCAGCTATACGACACCTCAACATAACATATAAATCTGTGCAGCTATACGACACATCAACATAACATATACGTCTATGCAGCTATACGACACCTTAACATAACATATACATCTGTGCAGCTATACGACACATCCACATAACATATACGTCTATGCAGCTATACGACACCTCAACATAACATATACATCTGTGCAGCTATACGACACATCAACATAACATATACGTCTATGCAGCTATACGACACATCAACATAACATATACGTCTATGCAGCTATACGACATCTCAACATAACATATACGTCTATGCAGCTATACGACACCTCAACATAACATATAAATCTGTGCGGCTATACGACACATCAACATAACATATACGTCTATGCAGCTATACGACACCTTAACATAACATATACATCTGTGCAGCTATACGACACATCCACATAACATATACGTCTATGCAGCTATACGACACCTCAACATAACATATACATCTGTGCAGCTATACGACACATCAACATAACATATACGTCTATGCAGCTATACGACATAACAACATAACATATACATCTGTGCAGCTTTACGACACATCAACATAACATATACGTCTATGCAGCTATACGACACCTCAACATAACATATACATCTGTGCAGCTATACGGCACATCAACATAAGATATACGTCTATGCAGCTATACGACACATCAACATAACATATACATCTGTGCAGCTATACGACACATCAATATAACATAACATATACGTCTGTGCAGCTATACGACACCTCAACATAACATATACATCTATGCAGCTATACGACACCTCAACTTAACATATACGTCTATGCAGCTATACGACACATCAACAAAACATATACGTCTGTGCAGCTATACGACACCTCAACATAACATATACATCTTGTGCAGCTATACGACATATCAACATAACATATACGTCTATGCAGCTATACGACACCTCAACATAACATATACATGTGTGCAGCTATACGACACATCAACATAACATATACGTCTATGCAGCTATACGACACCTTAACATAACATATAAATCTGTGCAGCTATACGACACATCAACATAACATATACGTCTATGCAGCTATACGACACCTCAACATAACATATACATCAGTGCAGCTATACGACACCTCAACATAACATATACATCAGTGCAGCTATACGACACATCCACATAACATACGTCTATGCAGCTATACGACACCTCAACATAACATATACATCTGTGCAGCTATACGACACATCAACATAACATATACGTCTAGGCAGCTATACGACACCTCAACATAACATATACGTCTATGCAGCTATACGACACATCAACATAACATATACGTCTATGCAGCTATACGACACCTCAACATAACATATAAATCTGTGCAGCTATACGACACATCAACATAACATATACGTCTATGCAGCTATACGACACCTTAACATAACATATACATCTGTGCAGCTATACGACACATCCACATAACATATACGTCTATGCAGCTATACGACACCTCAACTTAACATATACATCTTTGCAGCTATACGACACATCAACAAAACATATACGTCTGTGCAGCTATACGACACCTCAACATAACATATACATCTTGTGCAGCTATAAGACACATCAACATAACATATACGTCTATGCAGCTATACGACACCTCAACATAACATATACATCTGTGCAGATATACGACACATCAACATAACATATACGTCTATGCAGCTATACAACACCTCAACATAACATATACATGTGTGCAGCTATACGACACATCAACATAACATATACATCTGTGCAGCTATACGACACATCCACATAACATACGTCTATGCAGCTATACGACACCGCAACATAACATATACATCTGTGCAGCTATACGACACATCAACATAACATATACGTCTATGCAGCTATACGACACATCAACATAACATATACGTCTATGCATCTATACGACACCTCAACATAACATATACATCTGTGCAGCTATACGACACATCAACATAACATATACGTCTATGCAGCTATACGACACCTCAACATAACATATACATCTGTGCAGCTATACGACACATCCACATAACATATACGTCTATGCAGCTATACGACACCTCAACATAACATATACATCTGTGCAGCTATACGACACATCAACATAACATATACGTCTATGCAGCTATACGACACATCAACATAACATATACGTCTATGCAGCTATACGACATCTCAACATAACATATACGTCTATGCAGCTATACGACACCTCAACATAACATATAAATCTGTGCGGCTATACGACACATCAACATAACATATACTTCTATGCAGCTATACGACACCTTAACATAACATATACATCTGTGCAGCTATACGACACATCCACATAACATATACGTCTATGCAGCTATACGACACCTCAACATAACATATACATCTGTGCAGCTATACGACACATCAACATAACATATACGTCTATGCAGCTATACGACATAACAACATAACATATACATCTGTGCAGCTATACGACACATCAACATAACATATACGTCTATGCAGCTATACGACACCTCAACATAACATATACATCTGTGCAGCTATACGGCACATCAACATAAGATATACCTCTATGCAGCTATACGACACATCAACATAACATATACATCTGTGCAGCTATACGACACATCAATATAACATAACATATACGTCTGTGCAGCTATACGACACCTCAACATAACATATACATCTATGCAGCTATACGACACCTCAACTTAACATATACATCTATGCAGCTATACGACACATCAACAAAACATATACGTCTGTGCAGCTATACGACACCTCAACATAACATATACATCTTGTGCAGCTATACGACATATCAACATAACATATACGTCTATGCAGCTATACGACACCTCAACATAACATATACATCTGTGCAGCTATACGACACATCAACATAACATATACGTCTATGCAACTATACGACACCTCAACATAACATATACATGTGTGCAGCTATACGACACATCAACATAACATATACGTCTATGCAGCTATACGACACCTCAACATGACATATACGTCTATGCAGCTATACGACACCTCAACATAACATATACATCTGTGCAGCTATACGACACCTCAACATAACATATACGTCTATGCATCTATACGACACCTCAACATAACATATACATCTGTGCAGCTATACGACACATCAACATAACATATGAGTCTATGCAGCTATACGACACATCAACATAACATATACGTCTATGCAGCTATACGACACCTCAACATAACATATACATCTGTTCAGCTATACGACACATCAACATAACATATACGTCTATGCAGCTATACGACACCTCAACATAACATATACATCTGTGCAGCTATACGACACATCAACATAACATATACGTCTATGCAGCTATACGACACCTCAACATAACATATACATCTGTTCAGCTATACGACACATCAACATAACATATACGTCTATGCAGCTATACGACACATCAACATAACATATACATCTGTGCAGCTATACGACACCTCAACATAACATATACATTTGTGCAGCTATACGACACATCAACATAACATATACGTCTATGCAGCTATACGACACCTCAACATAACATATACATCTGTGCAGCTATACGACACATCAACATAACATATACGTCTATGCAGCTATACGACACCTCAACATAACTTATACATCTGTTCAGCTATACGACACATCAACTTAACATATACGTCTATGCAGCTATATGACACATCAACATAACATATACGTCTATGCAGCTATACGACACATCAACATAACATATACGTCTATGCAGCTATACGACACCTCAACATAACATATACATGTGTGCAGCTATACGACACATCAACATAACATATACGTCTATGCAGCTATACGACACCTTAACATAACATATAAATCTGTGCAGCTATACGACACATCAACATAACATATACGTCTATGCAGCTATACGACACCTCAACATAACATATACATCAGTGCAGCTATACGACACCTCAACATAACATATACATCAGTGCAGCTATACGACACATCCACATAACATACGTCTATGCAGCTATACGACACCTCAACATAACATATACATCTGTGCAGCTATACGACACATCAACATAACATATACGTCTAGGCAGCTATACGACACCTCAACATAACATATACGTCTATGCAGCTATACGACACATCAACATAACATATACGTCTATGCAGCTATACGACACCTCAACATAACATATAAATCTGTGCAGCTATACGACACATCAACATAACATATACGTCTATGCAGCTATACGACACCTTAACATAACATATACATCTGTGCAGCTATACGACACATCCACATAACATATACGTCTATGCAGCTATACGACACCTCAACATAACATATACATCTGTGCAGCTATACGACACATCAACATAACATATACGTCTATGCAGCTATACGACACATCAACATAACATATACGTCTATGCAGCTATACGACATCTCAACATAACATATACGTCTATGCAGCTATACGACACCTCAACATAACATATAAATCTGTGCGGCTATACGACACATCAACATAACATATACGTCTATGCAGCTATACGACACCTTAACATAACATATACATCTGTGCAGCTATACGACACATCCACATAACATATACGTCTATGCAGCTATACGACACCTCAACATAACATATACATCTGTGCAGCTATACGACACATCAACATAACATATACGTCTATGCAGCTATACGACATAACAACATAACATATACATCTGTGCAGCTTTACGACACATCAACATAACATATACGTCTATGCAGCTATACGACACCTCAACATAACATATACATCTGTGCAGCTATACGGCACATCAACATAAGATATACGTCTATGCAGCTATACGACACATCAACATAACATATACATCTGTGCAGCTATACGACACATCAATATAACATAACATATACGTCTGTGCAGCTATACGACACCTCAACATAACATATACATCTATGCAGCTATACGACACCTCAACTTAACATATACGTCTATGCAGCTATACGACACATCAACAAAACATATACGTCTGTGCAGCTATACGACACCTCAACATAACATATACATCTTGTGCAGCTATACGACATATCAACATAACATATACGTCTATGCAGCTATACGACACCTCAACATAACATATACATGTGTGCAGCTATACGACACATCAACATAACATATACGTCTATGCAGCTATACGACACCTTAACATAACATATAAATCTGTGCAGCTATACGACACATCAACATAACATATACGTCTATGCAGCTATACGACACCTCAACATAACATATACATCAGTGCAGCTATACGACACCTCAACATAACATATACATCAGTGCAGCTATACGACACATCCACATAACATACGTCTATGCAGCTATACGACACCTCAACATAACATATACATCTGTGCAGCTATACGACACATCAACATAACATATACGTCTAGGCAGCTATACGACACCTCAACATAACATATACGTCTATGCAGCTATACGACACATCAACATAACATATACGTCTATGCAGCTATACGACACCTCAACATAACATATAAATCTGTGCAGCTATACGACACATCAACATAACATATACGTCTATGCAGCTATACGACACCTTAACATAACATATACATCTGTGCAGCTATACGACACATCCACATAACATATACGTCTATGCAGCTATACGACACCTCAACTTAACATATACATCTTTGCAGCTATACGACACATCAACAAAACATATACGTCTGTGCAGCTATACGACACCTCAACATAACATATACATCTTGTGCAGCTATAAGACACATCAACATAACATATACGTCTATGCAGCTATACGACACCTCAACATAACATATACATCTGTGCAGATATACGACACATCAACATAACATATACGTCTATGCAGCTATACAACACCTCAACATAACATATACATGTGTGCAGCTATACGACACATCAACATAACATATACATCTGTGCAGCTATACGACACATCCACATAACATACGTCTATGCAGCTATACGACACCGCAACATAACATATACATCTGTGCAGCTATACGACACATCAACATAACATATACGTCTATGCAGCTATACGACACATCAACATAACATATACGTCTATGCATCTATACGACACCTCAACATAACATATACATCTGTGCAGCTATACGACACATCAACATAACATATACGTCTATGCAGCTATACGACACCTCAACATAACATATACATCTGTGCAGCTATACGACACATCCACATAACATATACGTCTATGCAGCTATACGACACCTCAACATAACATATACATCTGTGCAGCTATACGACACATCAACATAACATATACGTCTATGCAGCTATACGACACATCAACATAACATATACGTCTATGCAGCTATACGACATCTCAACATAACATATACGTCTATGCAGCTATACGACACCTCAACATAACATATAAATCTGTGCGGCTATACGACACATCAACATAACATATACTTCTATGCAGCTATACGACACCTTAACATAACATATACATCTGTGCAGCTATACGACACATCCACATAACATATACGTCTATGCAGCTATACGACACCTCAACATAACATATACATCTGTGCAGCTATACGACACATCAACATAACATATACGTCTATGCAGCTATACGACATAACAACATATCATATACATCTGTGCAGCTATACGACACATCAACATAACATATACGTCTATGCAGCTATACGACACCTCAACATAACATATACATCTGTGCAGCTATACGGCACATCAACATAAGATATACCTCTATGCAGCTATACGACACATCAACATAACATATACATCTGTGCAGCTATACGACACATCAATATAACATAACATATACGTCTGTGCAGCTATACGACACCTCAACATAACATATACATCTATGCAGCTATACGACACCTCAACTTAACATATACATCTATGCAGCTATACGACACATCAACAAAACATATACGTCTGTGCAGCTATACGACACCTCAACATAACATATACATCTTGTGCAGCTATACGACATATCAACATAACATATACGTCTATGCAGCTATACGACACCTCAACATAACATATACATCTGTGCAGCTATACGACACATCAACATAACATATACGTCTATGCAACTATACGACACCTCAACATAACATATACATGTGTGCAGCTATACGACACATCAACATAACATATACGTCTATGCAGCTATACGACACCTCAACATGACATATACGTCTATGCAGCTATACGACACCTCAACATAACATATACATCTGTGCAGCTATACGACACCTCAACATAACATATACGTCTATGCATCTATACGACACCTCAACATAACATATACATCTGTGCAGCTATACGACACATCAACATAACATATGAGTCTATGCAGCTATACGACACATCAACATAACATATACGTCTATGCAGCTATACGACACCTCAACATAACATATACATCTGTTCAGCTATACGACACATCAACATAACATATACGTCTATGCAGCTATACGACACCTCAACATAACATATACATCTGTGCAGCTATACGACACATCAACATAACATATACGTCTATGCAGCTATACGACACCTCAACATAACATATACATCTGTTCAGCTATACGACACATCAACATAACATATACGTCTATGCAGCTATACGACACATCAACATAACATATACATCTGTGCAGCTATACGACACCTCAACATAACATATACATTTGTGCAGCTATACGACACATCAACATAACATATACGTCTATGCAGCTATACGACACCTCAACATAACATATACATCTGTGCAGCTATACGACACATCAACATAACATATACGTCTATGCAGCTATACGACACCTCAACATAACTTATACATCTGTTCAGCTATACGACACATCAACTTAACATATACGTCTATGCAGCTATATGACACATCAACATAACATATACGTCTATGCAGCTATACGACACATCAACATAACATATACGTCTATGCAGCTATAAGACAACCACTAGAAATCTATTATTTCTGTACTGTGTAATGTGTATGTTTTAGGGCCTGTTTCACAATCTTCTAATAAGTATCAGATAACTTATTTGGAAGTTTTGTCGCTGCTTACTTTATATCGAGCGACAGAGACAAAACATGCAAATAAGATGTCTGACACTTATCCTGACATTGCGAAACATGCCCTTAATGAAGTATCTTTAAACTAGACAGTGGACAACGGGACAATCCATCTCAACACATCTGTTGAACAAAGAAACAATTCATGAACAGCAGTAACTACACAAGCCAGAGGGTAAATTCTGCTAAATAAAACCTGCAATAATACAATTACAATTAAGTCCCGATAAGCTAAAACTGCCAAACCGGTATTCTCGTAAACGTTAAACCAGCATGAAACGCTTTCTGATTGGTCCAAACTTCCTAAAATCAGTTTATGATAACAAGTCGCTTCACTTATAAGACAATAATGTAAAATGAAAGTCTACTTTAAAAACGTAACTACGAGAAATAAGGCTCAGATTGCACAATGCTGGATTATTATGTAGGTAATGCCTAATTAAAAATTTAACCAAATTCAGAATCATACTGAAATAACCCAAAATATAGTTTTATATATAATTATGTCACTTGCGTTCGAATCGCATTTATTATTATTTCATTTTAAAACATTTGGGTTTTAAAATGACATCATAATTTTCTAAATTTCATTAGATTATCTATTAATAAAATCCGATTTTCAGTTTAATGAAATATTAGGTCATTACATATGAAATTGGCGTTTTGTAAAGGAGGAACATAAAGTCGTTTTTTTTTTTAAACATAATATATTTATTTAATCAAAGTATTTACCATTGCTATCTATGCACTTTTGCCATCTCTTGAATTTTTTCCCTTGCAAGAAGTTATCCAAATTTCGAAAAAAATGGTAAGCTTTTGGAGCAAGGTCCGGGGAGTACGGTGGATGTTTTAGACATTCCAATTGAAGCTCCTCTAATTTGGTAGCCGTGTTTTGTGCAGTGTGTGGTCTAGCGTTGTCCTGAAGCAGCAGTGGCCTAGAGCAAATGACCAACCTCGGTTGTTTAGCAGCTAGCTTTTCCATCATGATTTGCAGTTGCTGGCAATAGACATCTGACGAAATCGGTTGGCCAGATTTAAGAAAGCTGTAGTTAACGACACCGGCGCTAGTCCACCAAACGCTCACAAGTAACTTTTTTTGAGTATATTATCGCTTGGGGCAGACTTTGGCTGGTTCGCCAGGGTTCAGCCATTGATAAGCATTTCCGATTAACGTAAAGGATCCACTTTGCATCACAGGTAATGATTCGATTTAAAATCCCGGAAATATTGTGCTGGTTGAGTAATATAACGCAGCAGTCGCCGCTCGTTTGTCGGTTTGCTGCACTCAATTCATGAGGTACCCACCATTCAATCTTTTTCACCTTTCCAATTTGCTTTAAGTGGATTAAAACAGTTTTATAACTAACACGGCAACCTGCAGCTAACTCGGACGTGGTTTGTGATGGATCCGCTTCCACAATAGCTTTCAATTCTTCATAATCAACTTTGGTCTCCGGCCATCCACGGGGCTTGTCCTGCAGGTCGACATTTCTAGAACGAAAACGTTGGAACTAAAAACGAACTGTATTTTCTTTTACGATACCGCCGCCATATAAAGTCTTGCCATAAATATTGAAACAATGAAAAAAAATTCTATTGCATATAACATTTATTACTGTGTGTTTAAAAGGCTTATTCGAAGTGGTCTCCATTGGCTGCAATACAGTTCTTTAAACGTTGAGGCCAATTATCAATAGAAGCACGCACTCTTTCCATGGGAAAATTCTTCACTGCCAATTGTACGGATTGTTTTAGGGACTCCAAATTATCATCGCGCTTAGAGCAAGCCGTACAGCCGTACTAAAACTGACCATAAATCATAATTCAGCGGATTAAGATTGGGACTAGACGACGGCCAGTCTTCAGGTCTGATGAAGTCCGAAACGTTCGTTTCCAAGCAAGTCTGCGTAGACAGAGCTTTATGACCCGGCGCCGAGTCTTGCTGGAAGGACCATTCTTGGTTATTGAACATGGTGTTGTTAAGGGGCTTCACCACCTTCTCAAGGTATCTTGATACACTTGTGCCGATGTATACCATACCATACCTTTTTCACAAAAGTATGGCTCAGTCACTCCCTCATAGCTAATACCCCACCAAACCATCACTGAAGTCGGATAGTGCCCACGTTGCACTCTGTCGACTAATTGGGAAGCTTCCTTAGAGCTTTGAGCATAAATACGATCATTTTGTTTGTTAAAATGTTGCTCATTTGTAAAAAAAATCTCATCCGTGAACAAAACTTTTCTGTGACCTCCCTTTGCGTACTATACCGCTTCAGTAGTTGTTTCGATTCTACCACCTTATTCTTTTTAAAATATCAGTTAAGAAATTACCAGTATGTCTCTTATAGGTTGCACGTCCTTGTCGCGTATTATAAAAGATGTCTAAGGACGTGCAACCAATAAGAGACATGGTTCTAGGTATCTACATCTCCCAAAATAAAAAATTTTGCTTTCGGACAGGATTTCTTCGCATTCTTTCCCTTACTGCTTTGACCACCTTTACGAAGACTACGTGGACGGCCAGATCTTTTTCTGTCACAAGCAGAGGAGGTCTCATTGTACCTATTAATAGCCCGGTACACAAACATTTTACTAATACGAAGCGTATAGAGAGTTTTAAAAATTGCATTTGGCTCCTTACCTACTTCGTGTAATGCAATCACAACGATTCGGTTCTCTTTATCACCCTACTTTATTTTAATATCGCAAAATGTTTTACAATGTATTGGCGCCAAAATGAGAAAACACAATGAACAATCATATAAAAATGACAGATTCCAAATTCAAATGTAATATTTTGTTTATTTTTAATTGTAACAGTATTTATGGTCAGACTAAGTACATCATTAATCCTTCGAGCCGTTTCTGCAGCACTGGTGCCGCGGTGGAACTCGTACTCGAAAATAATACGATATTTCAAGTTTTCTATTTTGTAAACAGAGTGACGCAAAGAAAAAACAGATGAATTACGGTTTTCGAAACACAAATGCATGAGTAAATAGCGGTATAAATTTGAAATTGGAATTTCTAACCAAAGGAGATATATTTGAGATCAAAGTGGCCAGTACGACAAAACGCCAATTTCATATGTAAGGACCTAATATTTGCGGTGGTGTTTGCCCTTTGACATGATTTAAATTAATTACTAATATTATGATTATTAGCCGCTTATTATACAATATACACAAAGCAAATCGAGTATGTTCTACGTACAGCTACCCCAATATGCATAACCCAAGATTATTAATAATTACGAAGACAATATGGGCATTGGTATGTTCGGTTATTCTCATTATATTAGTACCTGGGTAACCGAGCTTCGCTCAGCATTTTATGAATGTTATTGCTTTTACTAAGGAAGTCGGTTTCACTTTTTATTTTTTTCTTTTCAGTAATATTATATTATTATTAATTAGTATCTGGGAGAGCTTTGTTCGGAGTTATAGTAGGACGATAAAATATTTAAATATATAAGAGAAAGGCAATAAAAAGAATCACGAAAATATTTATCTGACCGGTTTTAAACCCGAGACCAATTCGTAAATCACACACAAGTTACCATTCTACCATCCAGCTGAAGCTACATTTTATTGCAGCGAAATGTACGGTTCCCGCGACATTTCCTTTTGCGCGCACGAAGTTAAGCACTTATGCACAAAACACCACCATGAAGTTAGTTGGAGCAAGAGGTCCAAAAAACATACACACGAGTTGATAACCTCCTCCTGTGTGTTGGAAGTCGGTTGAAAAGAGGCAAGAAGCCGATTATATACATTCAAGATTGTCTCCTTTAAAGAATAAGATAATATTATACCTGGGCCGAATAACATATTTTGTTACCTGTAAAATTTAATTTCATATAGGCATGTTTTATCTTGTGTACATTAATCTGTGGTATAGCTCATACTTAAGACATAGAAAAGTGTAACACCTGACTAATCAAATTTTAGAGTTTTCTGAAAAAATTTGACTTCCAATAAATAATAAGGATTTTTATTATTATGCATAATTGTTACATCATTAAATAATTAATTTTAAGTTTACAATTTGTATTTAAATTATGGTTGATTTAATATGCTTGATATATTTTTTTCATAAACAAACGATAAGACACGCGGTGAATACCTTTTGCGACTTCTCGTCCAGAAAATTGGGTCGAAATGGAAATTCCGAATTAACATATTAATGAGCCTTCAATAATTTTGTACAAACAAGAATACTGACAGAGACGAATTAAATGGTATATTTTTCTATTGAAGAGGGCTGTAAGTAGCGCCTCCCTTGTTTGCTCTATATATCTGTTATATCTTCGCATTCTCAGAATACATTAATTGAACCTCATCAATCTTTCTCGTAGAGTAATTTTTGTTCTTGTTTGCTGATATAAAGGTGCGTTCATTGTTTTTCCTTCAAGGACGTGTGTGTAAACACCTATGTATATTGTATACAAGATAACCGCTTTTGTAATTATTAACACTTGGGTTCTTAATTCGCTTTATAAAATCCTATCAGGAACGCCTTTCAATATTTCAATGTTTCCACATCTTTAAAATTATTTTTATTTTCATTATTTTCTAACTGTCAATATTATAATCAGCTAAAGAAACTTCTAGTGTCCTTTACTAATATTAAATAAATAAATATAAATTTATAGATAAGCTTTTCTTCGGCTTGTCAATCTGAAGGTTAATTATGCGAACTACATAGATCCTTTTTTTTACATAAAATTAGGGGGCAAATGAGCAAACGGATCAACTGATCATAACTCGAATGAGTCTGGATGAATGAATTTATATTTTTGTACGAACTTTTTCAGAGAACTTGTAGTTACAAATACGGGGTTATATGTATTATGTAGGGTGTACAAAGAAGACACTTGACCTTTTCCCAGGGAGACACTCCCAACTCACTTTCAACCTAACGACACCCGCCCGTCCTGAACAATTCTATAACATTAACGTCAAAATCACTTTAAATAATATTAAGGTTAGATTAGGTTAGCATAAACTTGAAATAGTTCGATCTATACTATACGAGGTATCGATCGCTACAGCCATCTACCGAAAAAAATAATGGTTTTCTTTTTCCCCGACCTATTTTATAATAGCTCCCGCCCGCGTAAAAATACTATCGAGTATCCCGCGGGAATACTGTACTTTTCCGGAATAAAAAGTAGCCTATGTTTCAATCCAGAGTCTAAACTACTTACCATACCAAATTTCATCAAAATCCGTTTAGTAGTTTTTGCGTGAAAGAATAACAGACATCCATCCATCCATCTATCCTCACAAACTTTCACATATATAATAGATATTATTAGGATTCGAGGTTAGAAAGTCCTTATTTAAGGACTGAGAGCCCAGCCCTGCCTGACTACACTTACATTACTGATTAAATATATGCAAAGTCGCATATCAGGTGTTCCACTTTTCGACCTTAATACTTGGCAATTAGGTTCAGAAGTGGTACACCAGATCTTTCGACTGTACAATGGGTGTCTTCTCGAGGCTAAAAGACTTTAACTGCAGTAGGTTTATTTTTATTAGCAAAACACCTTTTGGGGGTCTCAATCCTCCCTGGACCTACAATGATTTGTATGTAATTTGTATACCTACTCTTATAATACTTACATTCAACAGCTGATGGTCAGTAGAAGGAATAAACTTTTGGTGTTGTGTTTTACGTCAAATTTTAGGCAATATACAATATCGTCAAAGTTCCTGCTCGACCAGTTTCTAAACATTTTTCTTAGCAATTAGACGCCTCAAAATTAAACTACATAGGAAGGAAGGAAATCTAAATGTCATTAATCAAAAATTAGACTAGATTTTGGAAAAAGGTGCTTTTACTATATGGGGCCTTTTATATATAGTATTGTCAAAGATAATATTAATTTACTGTCAAGCAAGAGATCTAAATGCAAATATTTGATCAAAAGCTTTCTTAAGAATCTCGATTACGATGACACTAAAAATCTATTGCTTAGCAGATTGTAAACACACTTATTGTCATTGATTCACTCACCATTCTTGGAGTTGTAAGTATTTTATTTATTCCTTCTCTCTCATATCTGTGTAATAAGACAGTACCGGCTTAGGCCTCTTGCTATGGAGATGTATGTCATTTTTTCCGCTTTTTTCTGCTCAAAAATCATTTGAATTTATTTTTGAAAGACCGTTCAAAGTTATTTTACGTCCAACTTGACCTTTATGCAGACGACATAAGGATCTTAGATTATCATGTTTTTTCTTGTACTAAATAAGATATGAGTAATTTCGCCATTTAGGTCAGATACCCGATAGTGCGGCTACGTAGGCCATTGGCTTTTTGCGTTGTAGACCAATTGGTCACAGGTTCGAATCCCGGTCAGACTATTTTTTTTTATTCTTTTTCTTTTATAATTTTAATTTTTTTTCTCGCACTAACTAAGAGCAATGCAAATATGAAAACTCTTAGGTATAGTATAGTATATTGTTGAAAGCGGTGTACCCTGATATACCTAAACATTTATTTTATTATTAGTTTCTCTAAATACAGATAAAAATATGAATTGATTGTATATTCGATGAAAGTACAAAAACCCTCTTTTTAAAATATGTACCCGGGAGACCGAGCTTTGCTCGGAGTTTTAGTACAACGCTAAAATATATAAAATATATATATATATATATATATATATATATATATATATATATATATATATATATATATATATATATATATATATATATATATATATATATATATATATATAAAGAAAAAGAAATAATAAGAATTACAAAAATATTTATCTTTCCGGGATTCGAACCCACCACTTACCGAATTTCCAAACGATGCAAAAATCAAACGTAGATACGCATACCAAGCTGTCAATCAGACTGACGTAAGTGAGTCGAAATTATTGATATATTGTTGCACGACGAAAGAAGGAAACATAAGATTCTGAATATAAGATTGACAACAGAATGAATAATATATGTTTGTTTTTTTTTTGTAAAGTGTATTTAATTATATCAATGATTATAATCAAAACGAGTATTAGGAACATGTGTTCAGCAAATTACGTTTATAATTCTCGCGTTGAATCGATTTATTTTTATTAAATAATACAATATTTACAATAAATATGATGTAGCCGAAGAGACTAATCGATTTAAACCACTAATGTCAGAAACTAAAACTAGGTATTTGAAATTGTAATTTTTTTTTGGTGCTAGATAACCGAAGTTCATGTGGAAGGCTATTGGGTATCAAATTTTATTGATGAATTTATGTATTGTATAAAATCAGGCGACAAAATTTAACTTTGTGCTACGCTGCTACGCGAACGAAGTTGCGGGCTGAGATTTTGTAACCGCTGTAAAATTATGTGAAATATAAAATTTTGAAATGTCGGCTTAAAATGAAACGTCAGTGTGTGTAATGTGTATTGTGTAATGTGTGTGTTGTAGTACGTATATTCCGCAGTCCCTTCGACCGCATATTATCATAATATTATTTTTGCATTTTATTATCTAAACCATCCATGAAAAAGGCACAAGTTGTATTTTTATCGTAAATATTAGTGCAGATTATAAAAAATGGGTAACAAAAAATACGGAGAGCAATAAAGCAAAAATTAGAAAATATGTACAGATATATTAGGTCCTTACATATGAAATTGGCGTTTTGTCGTACTGGCCACTTTAGGAATTAAAAATAGGAATTTCAAATTTATACCGCTATTTACTCATGCATTTGTGTTTCGAAAACCATAATCCATTTGTTTTTTCCTCTTTTGGCTTTTTCTTTGCGTCACTCTGTTTAAAAACTTAAAATTGGAAAACTTGAAATATCGTATTATTTTCGAGCACGAGTTCCACCGTGGCACCAGTGCTGCAGAAACGGCTCGAAGGATTAATGATGTGTATGGCGGCGGTGTCGCAAAAGAAAACAGAGTGCGTTTTTGGTTCCAACGATTTCGTTCTGGAAATTTCGACCTGCAGAACAAGCCCCGTGGACGGCCGGAGACCAAAGTTGATAATCGCAAACCACGTCCGAGTTAGCTGCAGGCTGCGGTGTTAGTGATAAAACTGTTTTAATGAAAGCAAATTGGGAAGGTGAGAAAGCTTGTAAGGTGGGTACCTCATGAATTGAGTGAAGTAAACCGACAATCGCGCGTAGACTGCTGCGTGACATTACTCAAATGGCACAATAATGAAGGGATTTTAAATCAAATCATTACCTGTGATAAAAAGTGGATCCTGTACGATAATCGGAAATGCTTATCGCAGTGGCTGAACCCTGGCGAACCAGCCAAAGCCTGCCAAGCAAACATTGACTAAGAAAAGTTACTTGTGAGCGTTTGGTGGACTAGTGCCGGTGTCGTTCACTACAGCTTTATTGAATCTGGCTAGACGATTACGGCAGATGTCTATTGCCAGCAACTGGGAATCATGATGGATAAGCTAGCTGCTAAACAACCGAGGTTAGTCATTCGCTCTAGGCCACTGCGGCCACAACGTTAGACCACACACTGCACAACAGACGGCTATCAAATTAGAGAAGCATCAATTGGAATGTCTAAGACATCCACCGTAAACCCCGGACCTTGCTCCAACAGCTTACCATTTTTTTCAAAATTTGGAGAACTTCTTCTAGCAAGGGACAAAATTCAACTCCGATTGGGCAGTCCAAAGCGCCTACAAAGATTTTATTGATTCCTGTTCGAATGTTTTTTTTAGTAAAGGAATCAATTAACTACCTATGAGATGGCAAAAGTGCATAGATAGCAATGGTATATAATTTGATTAAATAAATATATTATGTTTAAAAAAATCGACTTTATGTTCCTCCTTTACAAAACGCCAATTTCATATGTAATGACCTATAAAAAACAAAAACAAGCCTATTTTTAAACAAGAAAGAAGAAATATATTTAGTTGCAATGAGATTTGAACCTAGACGCAACGCTTTGCCCGGGCGGGCAAAAATCGCTAGGCTATCAATTACGAATGCGTCAAAATTACGCTTTTGTATGGACACATCACTTTGACGTAATTCTTGCGAAGCACCCCGCAGTTACGGAGGCGGCACGTCCCCCACTCATCTCCTGCACCCCCTCGAACACTTCATAGCTGTCGACTCACCGAGCCTTAAGCGCTTTTCATCTTATGCCTGGTCGAGCGGCAACTTCTTCGATATTACCTAGGATACTATAAAATCGTCAGATTAGGAAAATTGACACTTGTTAGTAAGTAATTAGCCCTCCTTATGTTATAGATCCCCACCCCACATCATCAGGTGTCCAATTTGGTGACTAAGGGACAAATTTAAAATTATAGCCTTTACAACAATAAAACAATTTTGCCAATAGGTTCACATACGGCAAAGCAATGACTAATGTTCAAAGATATCCGTGTCGGTGTAAAATACTATGAGAAGTACCTATTATATCATCATAATGTGATGATGTATGGTGGGATGATGGTGTTAATGATGATTATTACCGTAATTGACATAGTGGCATATGCTTGCAGTTCCTTAAACAACGCCGAAATCCCCAAACATGTATATATGAGGAGTCAGGAGATCTGTTCAGTACTTTTGGATTCAGGGTATACCTTGGTACAAAATCTTACTTTTTGGTAGCATATTCTTAGACTACTTTAGAAAAAGTCGAAATCACCATATGTGTACATGTGAAATCACAATATGAATTTCGAGGAGTTCCCTCGATTGCTCATGGATTCCATCATCAGATCACCACCACATTGGTAAAAACGGGAGCAACTTGAGAATCAAAAGAAATATTTTGAAAATCGGTTCTCAGACGGCGGAATTATCGTTGAACAAACAAAAAATATATACAGCCGAATGCATAACCGCCTCCTTTTTTTTGGAAGTCGGTTAAAATTGCATTATCGAATGCATCTTGACTAAAGGCCCTGTTGTTGTTGTTGTTTCGAACCGAACAATAACAAACAAAAGATGAACATAGTGTGTTGTCTTCAATGTCCACTCAGCCGAATTAAACGATGAATGTAGCCAAGTGGCGTTAGGCTTTAAAAAAGGAGATCTGCGATTTACTTCGTAAAAAATAATAATTGTATGTGTGTGGTGTAAATGTTAAAAAAATATTCTTGTCAAATCAATAGGTAACAATCCTTTTAACCTAATTACAAAAAAAAAAATACAGATTTCGTGCCTCACACTACACTATCGAGCACATTGGAAATTAATCTACGAAATTCGAAAAAACTTGACTTTTTCAAAAAGGTTAGGCTACAGGGGCAAACCCTTAACCCGTCTTTGTTTTAGCCTCAAATTGTATCTGGCTAAATTGTCTAGAGGATTTTTTGATCTCATTCTTCATTTCAAAAAAATCGAGCGTCAAAATCGAAAATGTCTCGAATTGTTCTTTTTGCACCGTCAATTAGCGTCTTTTGAGCTTTTTTTTAATATCATATCTTCACAACTCTCCGATATATAAGGGGATCGCACTTTTTGATGAAATCGGCCCCTATACTGGAGCGAACGAAAAGACATTTCCAATGTCAAAACCACAACGACATACATATGCAGATAATACCACGGAACAGAAAACAAGTGGAAGTGCGAAGTAGGCGGGATTCTTACGCGTACTTATTTTCATTCATGATACATCAAATTTCATTTCACTCGAAACAACGTGAGTACTTTTTTCAGTATACAACAAAATATAAACAACCAATCAAACGAATTCTTCGTGTGTAGTTCGATATAATATGACTATTGTTGTATTTGTGTAACTTTGGCTACAACGACTTCCATACTTATTATCATATAACACTTCCACTTGTGTTCTGTTCCGTGCCTAAAATACCCTTCGCAGATGCGAATAACTAGCTTTTTCCCGCGCTCCACTCGCATAAATAAAGTATCCCACGGGAACACGGTACTTTTTCGGGATAAAATGTAGCGTATGTTTTAAAACTGGGCCTAAACTACTTACTACCGTACCAAATTTCATCGAAATCTGTTCAGTAGTTTTTGCGTGAAAGAATAACAAACTTTCATCCATGGATCCATACATACATATTCACTAACTTTCTCAATTATAACAGTAGTTGGATTTCACTATGATTTTTCATTCAGATAATTATTATCAAATATAATGAAAAGTTATAATACTAGGATTTGTTCTCTCTAACACTCTCTATAGATTTATTAACTCATCGTAAAATCTAATTCAATTTGTTTGAACGAGATTCAACCCGTGAATATCTTCTTCGTCTCTGATTGAACGATGGATTGGACTATTGAAATGGGGATCTACTAATTCGTATATTTATTCAGTGTTGAATTACATTACCTTTTTACCTTAAATTAAATAACGTAACGTTAGGTTAGGTAATCAGGGGTCCTAACAGGAACAATAAATAGCAATGTAATCGTAACGTTTGTATTATACATGACAGCGTCTGTCATGATTTTAATACAATTCTCATTCGATAACATTAATATTACGTTGCTGTCAATTGTTCCTGCTAGGTTACCTAACTTAAAACCTAAAACCACCATTATGCGTGACTGTTAAAAGATACACATATATTGTAGGTACACGTCCAACACAGAAAACTTTTTGTACCTTGGGCGGGATTCGAACCCGCGACCGCTGACACACTAAACACTGAGCCGCAGAGCTCGTCAATATACTTCTATCTTCCAGCGCTACATGGATAAAAGTTACACAGTAAACCACATGGAGATTCTCAAACCAAAAAAAATAAGTTAGACGACTGATTTTTTTTATTACTTATATAAACAGTACTCTTAATTATGAGTAACTTCTCAAAAGAAACGGTATACCTACTAAAAATGAATATTTTACAGGTTTATTGGGTACAGCGATTTGTTTACAACTGGCTGGCTGGTACCGACTTCAAAATGATGAAGATTGAGTAGAGTTATGAGTATTGAGTAATAGTTAAAATTTAAGCCGAATTGAAAATGAGAATTATTTAAAAAATATAATTTTTCCTCTTTTATTTATATTTTTATTTTGAATTACCGATCTGTGGACCTAATAAACAATCACCAGCTATGATAATTATAATGATTAGATTAGATAGAGATTAGACATATAGATTTAGAGGAGTTTTTTCATGGATCCTTCATTCTTCATGGATCCCATCATTAGGTCACCACTTTGGTAACACCTATTATCATCATAATGAGATGATGTATGGTGTGATGATGGTTGTGATGATGATCACTGTAATTGACATAGTGGCATATGCTTGCAGTTCTTAAAACAACGCCGAAATCCCCAAACATGTATATAACATAATAAGGACTGTTCAGTACTTTTAGATCCAGGATGTACCTTGGTGTAAAACTTTACTTTTGGTGAAATATGCTTGAACTACAGAACTCAGAAAAAGTTGAAATTACCATAATATGAGTCCACATAAATTTTGAAGAGTTCCTTCGATTACTCATGGATACGATCATCAGGGCACCACTTTGGTGACAACGCAACGAGACCAACTTCGGAATATACCCTTTACATCAAAAAAGAATTACGAAAATCGCTCCACAAACGGCGGTGTTATCGTTGAGTATACAAAAAAATATACACCCGAACGTATAACCGCCTCCTTTTCTGGAAGTCGGTTAAAAAGTGTGTGAATAAGGCTGTAAGAACATATAATGTTATATTTTTAAATGTATAAAAAAGTTAGTAGTAATACCTCAATATTTCTGAGTAGGTATATAAATTAAACTAAATATTTTAAGTGTAGTCGTCAGTTGTATCAGGTCAAGAAATCGCACTTATTTCTGCATGCCTGAAATTTTTCCACAATGAATTTGTTCTTGTGCACCTAGAGTTAAATCAATTACAATCAATCTTATCAAAAAATCTTAAACGTGAATTTACAACAGAAAATTATAAGGAACACATACACTACTCAAAAATACACAGTGTATTGTATCTTGTATTCTTATTTCGTTTGTACATTGACGAGATAAACGCATGCTAAAAGCACCTTCCTGAATACACAATAGCACTCAGAGTCACAGAGTGCTGACCCGTTTATACGGGAGAATACTAAACGACACTACCTAGAAACCTAGAAATAGGTTAAGTCTAGAATAACCAAGTACAACATATTGTATCGACCAAGCTGTTATGTAAAATTATTGATCACTCTACAGTATATACTTATATGTAAAAAGAGAGAGAGATAGATAGATCAAATGAATATTTTATATTTTGGGTACTACCTTACGTTGAATGAAACTAAGTAATCAATTTTATTTACGACCTTACACACATAAAAATGGTCTAATTTTATTCCTAAGAATATTTTTGTTATATTATTAAATTTCAAATTCATGTCATTTGTCATGTTCCATGAAGAACTTAGTTGTACTGTACTTCTGTTTGATTTTATGTAAGTACTCTTTCAAACAAAAACTACTGAACAGATTTTGATGAAATTTGGGATGGTAGTACTAACTACATACTTTTATCCCGAAAAAGAACAGAGTTCCCGTGGAATAATGGATTTACGCGGGCCGAGCCTCGGGAATAAGCCAGTTTGTTATACGTTTAAACGTGTGTATATCGGCCATCGGGTATAAGGAAACTACCTACAGTCACTCGGTCGACTTCAAACACACGAATTTTAAGTTGATTAAGTAATGCAATTACCTACATTACTCAAAATACTTATTACCGGTTCGTATTCGTCACAACCAAACACAAAATGTAAACTTTATACTTGCTACATATTTACTAAATTTTTAGTGTTCCGTACCCAAATGGTAAAAACGGGACCCTATTACTGAAACTTCACTGTCCGTCTGTCGGTCCGTCCGTTACCAGGCTGTAACTCCATAACCGAGATGGGCAGACTTGAAACTTACACAGGTGATATATTTCTGTTGCCGCTATAACAAAAAATACTAAAAACAGAATAAAATATGTTGATACATCAAAAGTTATTTTATTGCCGCTTTGTAGGGAATCGCTCGTGCGCGAGTCCGACTCGCACTTGACCGGTTTCAATTATTCAGCACAGTCGTTTGAGACTCAGCGAGTTTGTTTCAGTTTCATCTGAATGTCGGTATATCTGCGATTATTACTAGTTTACATCTTATATTTTAAACGACACTATCGTGTTTTAACGGCTGCAAGTATTTACATGAAATTTAGTATATAAAATCGGTCTAGCTACGTTTTATCCCTGCGAAACTGCGCATTTTAAGTTATAATATATGTTTTTTCTTTCGTCGCGCAACAATAAAATATATCAATAATTACGACTCTAATAACGTCGGTTCTATTGGCAGTTTGGATAATTTTTGCGATCGAAAATTCTGAATGAATGAAAAGAACCCACCATGTAACCCACGGAAACGGTATATTCCCACGATAAAAAGTAGCCTATGTCCTTCCCCATGGTCTACTTTATATCTGTGCCAAATTACATGATGATCGGCTTATTTTTATTTTATACTTTAAACGAGTCAATCTTGTATAATATAATCGTAATCTCGGAAACGACTACAAGTATTAACATGAAATTTAGTATGCAGGAAGTTTTGGGGGAGAAAAATCGATATATCTAGGTATTATCCTTGAGAAACTGAGCATTTTTAAGTTATATACAGGGTCTGTCGTAAATAATGGATAACCCGTAAACTGGAGTTGGTCCGGATGTAAAACTGTAAGAAAATCGTATTTTCTTGCCAGGGTTTCTAACCATATGAAAATGGCGTAGCATTTTATACTTTTTTATAAATTTCGCTACTTTTTTCGTTCATTCCGTTGCCATTTCATCAAATTTAGGTATTTCTGTGTGATTTTTTCAGTATTATACTCCTGAAGACGTGTATTATTTAATTTTAATACAATTTTGTATCGGTGTTTTTAACGTAAACAATTTTCAAAATCATCTTTTTATGCTTTTTATTAAACTATTTTTTTCTTAATGTCAACTTTGATCATTTACTGTGAAAAAAAAAGTATGGCGCTATAGCTGCCCATTATCTTAATAAATTATCTAGTATGGGTAGTTTCTAAAAAGGTATTATAATGTGTACTTAATTCATTATTTATTATTATATTGATATTTCCTATAGGTAGTTTTTCCTGCAATTTCCTTCGTTATTTTATAAATAAAATCTTTTATACTACATAATAATATAATTTAACCATAAAAGTAGGTAAGTACTAAAAAAATAATAACTACTCCAAAACTTAAAATGCTACAAAAAAAAGAAATCTCCCAGGTCATCCCCACCAGGCAGAGTACCTAGAAGGCTCAAAGAGTTTCCTCGCTGGATTGCGATACTTATTCTCTGGGCCAGGTAGGTGCCGGCTCTGGGGTCTCGGGTGGCCTCAATGAGTTTTTTGGAGATTTCTCCGAAAAGTTTGTGCGCACCCAGACCCCATGTACCTAAGGTTTCAACCCCAAACGGTTCAAATATGAGATCCCCACTAAGGTTCTCATATTTGCGCCGCTTGAGGTTTTCCGCCTGATTAGCGGCCGCACCTGCAGAACTCGAGGTGCCCTGGACATGGGACGGAGCAAGTGTATCGACGCAAGTAGCGTCCCATACAAGAGCCCGTCCCACTCTCCAAGGGACCAGGGTCATACCGTCTGGTCTCCTGCCATCGTCGCGCGCCAAACCAGAGGGTTCCAGCACAGCTGGCACTCCGGCGGTGACAAGAGCCCGACGGATGAGATCGTTCAGACAGTGATGTCGGGAGATGCGGCCGGCGCTTCGTTGACAGGACAGCCCGTGGTGTCCGAGGCTTTCCACATTTGCACCACAAACACAGCGATGGGGGACGACGTGGGGGATGCCAAGACGCAGGGAAGTAGCTAACCGGAAAGCTTTTCGATCCAGCAATGTGCCCGTATTGGGTGACGGTAATGCTTGTAGCCAAAGGCCCGACTCCCACTTCTCCGCAGCTAAGAGGCGAGCCTGCTCCACAGGACTGGAGGACGTATTAAGAAGATTATTCCGTACCAGTCTGCAGAGTGGCTCGTCCCAGAGCCTTTGGGAAAAAGTATTGTCAGGCAATTCGCCACAAGCACTAGTTACGCTCCAGGCGTCCTTGGCCTCGTCCAGAAAGGTAACTGTATTGGAGTAGGATGGGTGATGTAGTATTTTGGAGATAAGACTATGGTTCGCGTGGACTGAGGACAAGAAGGCCGGAAGCGATATGTCAGAGGGCTTTCGAACACCCAGGCCACCGAACCTAACTGGAAGCGTTGCCTGAGTCCATGCGCGGTCATCGAAATTTGTATTCAAAATAGTGGAGAGCGTTTGTCTTATGGTATCATCCAACTGTTTGAGAAGTTGAGGGAACTTCCACAGTTGACAACACCGTAAGACATATGTCAATTTAGGTACGAAAATGCAAAAACGGATTAGGGTAAAGGCCATGTGACAGTTAATTTGGAGGAGGCGGTCTAAAGTTTCATTAAAATTTTGTAATTTGTTATCTAAGAAGTCCGGGAGAGATTCGTCTAAAATAGGTGAGCCCAAAAGGAAGAGCGAATCCTTGTCAATGACAGACAGTTGTGGAGCTATTTCTTTAAAGCTGGATATAATCGCGTTTCTATCCCCACAACTGTCTGGCACAAAAAGTTCGCACTTACCTAGGTTCAGCTGCAGACCTATTTTTTGGAACTCGCGGATCAGAGTGCGGAAGTCTGATAGTACAGTGGGTGCATCGCTTCCAAGGGTCCCATCATCCAAATACCAAACATTAAATTTTGAATCTAGAAGCTCGATGACCGGGTGTATAGCAAGGAAATGTGTACTTTACTAGCAATATTAAGTTACAGGAGCGAGATCAATATCAAGGTCAGAATTCAAAATTTTTAAGTATTGTTATAAAAGGTTATAAAACTTCGTCATAATGATCTTATTCTACCAAAATTCTTTACACAAATGTTATTGGGCCACTAATAAGGATTTTTAGAAGAAAAACAGGTTGTTTTTAGTAAAAAAAAATATTTATTTTATCAATAACTTAAACTAAATGCTCGAAATGCCCTCCGCCGGCAGCAATACAAGCTCTACATCGCCTAATAAAAGATCTTTTAATCCGACGCGCATAGCCGGCTTCTGCGATTTTACTTGCTGCTACTTGAATGCGCGTACGCAACTCTTCCACAGAACTTATTGCTTCCTTGTACACTACTTCCTTAATAAAAAACTCCCCAGTAAAAAAAAGTCCAACGGGTTAAGGTCTGGCGAACGTGGAGGCCATAAAATTGGACCCAATCGCCCTATCCATCTATCTGAATATGTATTATTTAAATGTTCCCTTACACGAAGTTACAGCGTAATGTGCTGGACACCCATCATTTTAAAGCCACATCTCGTTTCTTATCTTCTGTGGAACGTCTTGCAGTAATCCAGGTGAAGTATTTATTAGATAATCCAAATACATATCCGCATTTAATATTGCCGGCAACTCAAATGGACCAATGATTCGTCCGTTAATAATGCCATTCCATAAATTTATTTTAAACTGATACTGCGATCTGTCTTCACGTATCAATCTTGGGTTTTCAAGTTGCCAGCTGTGTAAATTGTTGAGGTTCAAAAAATCATCTTTTCGACACGTTGACTCGTCACTCCATAAAATTTTATTAAAATAACTTGGGTCTTCTCTCATCTTTCACTTGATTGTGCGACAAAATGTTACTCTCGCAGGAGCGTCCCTTGGCATTAGTGTTTGAACCTTTGATAATGAAAGGGATATAATTAATGCCTTTTTAAAAGTCTGTGCACGGATTTTTTATGTATCCCGGTACGCCGTGAAATAACACTTATGGACGTACCAGGGTCTTCAGCGACTATTTCCAGTACTTCGCGGCTGCATTGTGTCGTTGAGGTCGTCCTTCACTGGCCCCGCCTATGCCGGTCCCAGGAAATCATCCTTCCATAAATGCATTGTGCACTCTAATGAAGACACGGTAATCAGGATGTCGAGCATTTGGATATTTTTCACGGTAAACACTTGCTGCTCTGGTAGCGTTGCCATTACATAAACCATAAATGTAATGCATGTTTGTGTATTCAGCCGACGTGTATTGCTGAGGCATGATGCAAAAACTTCCAAACAACAAATCCAATCGATAGCACAAAACAATGTCCGTAAATGAGAGCTAAGTCGTCAGTATCACCAGGTTCACAAGTCCAAATCACAAGGCAAATCAAGTCCCCAGTCCGGGAAAGTCCAGCTTGCCTTCCTTGCCAGTCCAGGCAAGTCCGATATTAGAAAGCAGTAACAAATTGACGAAAGTAACGAAAACAAGAGCACATGGGATAATCAAAATCATACTGAGATGTGTACACTCTACAATCAGGAGCGCGCCCTAAAGGCAAAAACATGCTAACCTTTTCACACAGTGAGTTCGTGAGTTTGAAAGGACCAGTGTGCATCTGCCTAGTAACAATGACCATCAATCGTCCTTTTCACGCATAGAGGCCCATTGTATTGCTGTCTTTGTTAGTTTTTTACCTGATGATCCTTTTTTCGAATAAACTTGTCGCAACATGTTTATCGCATGAAACATTTAGAGCACATCAATTTTAAATTTGAACACTTTTATTACATTATTACCATGGAGTTATGATATTTTTTTACTAAAAACAACCGGTTGTTCTTCTGATAATCCTAATTAGTGGCCCAATAACGTTTGTGTAAAGAATTTTGGTAGAATAAGTTCATTATGACGAAGTTTTATAACCTTTTATAACAATACTTAAAAATTTTGAATTCTGACCTTGATATTGATCTCGCTCCTGTAACTTAATATTGCTAGTAAAGTACACATTGTAATACCTTTTTAGAAACTACACATACTAGTCAATTTATTAAGATAATGGGCAGCTATAGCGCCATACTTTTTTTTTTCACAGTAAATGATCAAAATTGACATTAAGAAAAAAATAGTTTAATAAAAAGCATAAAAAGATGATTTTGGAAATTGTTTACGTTAAAAACACCAATACAAAATTGTATTAAAATTAAATAATACACGTCTTCAGGAATATAATACTACAAAAAACACACAGAAATATCTAAATTTGATGAAATGGCAACGGAATGAACGAAAAAAGTAGCGAAATTTATAAAAAAGTATGAACTAACTAACCATATGAAAATGGCGTAGCAATTTGCTACGCCATTTTCATATGGTTAGAAACCCTGGCAAGAAAATACGATTTTCTTACAGATTCACATCCGGACCAACTCCAGTTTACGGGTTATCCATTATTTACGATAGACCCTGTATGTTTTTTCTTTCGTCGTGCAACAATATATCATTAATTTATATTCCAATAATGTCAGGTCGATTGGCAGTTTGGTTAATTTTGCGTTGTTTGGAAATTCGGAGTATTTTTTTATCTAAAAGAGCTCCGAGCTTTACTACCCAGATACTAACATGTTTTATGCGAATAAAGATGTATTGTATTTTAATCTTTATATTTCTCTTGATTATAAAAAGATAACTAAATAAAAGTACTTTTTAGGATTACGTCGTACTTAAGGAACCCTTATAGTTTCACTCTGTCCGTCTGTCGGTCTGTCCGTCCACTCTACTAGCTTCTGTAATTATGAATATAAATTTATAAAATTTGGTTTGGTTATATAATGTGGCTATACCACATCTCGGTTTTCGCTGGCTTTCCATACATGTGAAATTGGTATGAAAAATATTTTTTCATTCTACCCCGTCATGTGGGGTATAAATAGGTATTTTAAAATAAAGGCTTACACGGCTTACATACGATACTTTATAACAAAGTAAACCATTTTCGACTTTTCGGCCTCCAAAGTTGTTTATAATTTGGTTTCCCCCCTTTTTTCCTTTTTTTTTACTTGGGGTAATCCTTTGTGGATCCCCGGCGGATTGGGGACATCGGCCGGGGTATGTGGGACTCTCCCGGATGCGTGATTAACGCATCCCGAGATACCGCACTAAAACCCCGAGGTGCCTCCACCTCCGCTTGTTGCTGGATCGCCGGACCCGCCTATGCGATAACAGCAGCTACCGAGTAAGCGGCATCTGCTTTCATCAGAAGAACCATCGCAGCAGCCTGTCGAAGATAGCTGCTATTGCCTCCGGAGCACCGGACGCTCTTCTACCGGATGGGACTCGTGCAATGGGCGACGGATTCCCCAATCCATCACCCGAGTCCGTTTTAGGGCGGGAGCTGGCGCTCATGGTTAGTGCGCCTGCGCCCTCCTTGCATCCTGCGAAAGGGATCCGCGGCTACGTCCGCCTCTCTCTCCCATTCTGCGGCCTCCTTCTGCAAGTTTACGGCCTTACAGAAGGTAACCATTGTCTCCCAAGCATATCTTGACCGAACCATACCTTCAAAAATGGCCGGGGAGAAGTTGGTCCGCCCTTGGCATTTCTAAAATAAGAGACTTAGAAACTTCCAAATTTCCATGCTGATAGATCATGCTTAATATTCTTTAGGAACATTATTATAAACGAAATCGGACAGTACCTAACTTTTGAAGTAATTAGAAAAAACCCGTTTAAGTATCGGAACCCTCCTTAGACATGTCCTGACATGCTCTAGGTTCGGTTTTATTAATATCCTACTAGTGTTATTAATTAGATATTATTATGGCGAAACAAAGTTTTGATTGCAGAATACGCGATTCGTGCACCGGCTTCAAACTTATAACTATCTTTTGACGTGATAACGTCTTATAAAACGATGAAGGCCGGCTGCACGCACGAAAAATTGCCACGTTCCGCCTGAGCCGAGCGTGCAAGCGAGAGCGCTGTACAAGCGATAGAGAGGCACGATCGGCCTAAGCATTCGGCTTGTGATGACGTTATCAGGTAAAATTATCGTCCGTAAACCGACTTAACAGACAACCATTTCTTTTTTTCATCGGGTAAAATACCACGAGAGATAAAATAGTATACGTAAAAGAAGTCGGCAGCGAGTCCTCGATCGCTTCATGAATAGAATAGGCCTGAGATTTTACGCATTCTGGGTACCAGTTCAATGTGTCACTGCTTTTATGACGACTTATGCAATTATACAGTTTTATTGTCAATAAAAGTTATACTAAGCGTTTTACTGGCTAATACGTGAGTCGTGACTCAGTAATACATAGTTAAGGTTCAAATTATACTAACTAAATGTGATATTACGTAGTCATAAAAAGATTTCTAGCTCATTTACGAAGACTTTTTCTTAGGACTTTTAAAAAAGGCACTCTGAGCAATTAGCCAAGATGCCTTCGCTAATTAGGGCGACGAATTTCGAAATCGAAAATCACGCGCTATGTCACTAAGCGAACGTTATCTCAATCACGCATATTTTCAACTAGCATTTCCTCGCGGCTTTTCCCGCGTGAAATTGGGATTTAAACGATATCTTTATACCTAATAATTATAACTTTTACCCCCAATTTTACTCTCTTAGGGGCTGAATTTTAGAAAACGATGAAATATGTGACTTATTATTTTTTCCGTACTCAATTCATATGCAAATATGTCCAAGGAATAAAAAGTTTCATACAAACTTTTCAATCCTTTTATCTACAAAATTCAACCCACAAGGTGGTGAACACCTTGGGGGTTGAATTTTGAAAAATCCTACCTTAGTGGATGCCTTCGTTCGGTTTGTCCTGTTCGTGAATACATCAGTCAAACAGCCTTGCCTTTTATTTAAATTGCTTTATTACGTTGCCATAAAAAGGTTCCTAACTCGGTTACGAAGATAAGAGGTTTCTTGGCACTTTGCAAAAAAAAGTAACATTTAACCAATGCAGTTACAAAATGATAACCAATATTGTTACCTATATTTCACTTGTGTACCTAGTACAACTACGTTCCTTATGTGTTTCGGGAATCGTCGGTTCCCATACATAGTCTGTCATTTTTATTGAGAAACGATGATTGCAGATGGACATTCAGAACTTGGTTGTACGGCAAAATGTTAATAAGCGTACTTAGTATCTTAGAAAGCAAAAATCCAATTTCTCTTATTATAGACTAATATTAGTATATAAAAAGTAAAATATCATAGCTTCGTGTCATTATCTGGGCAAACCTTCTGGAACCTTCGCGAGGTCATTCCAGAATAACGACCGCTATGCATGCACTTCCATTAGTGCAAGGTCACTATAAACAGGACTATATTTAGTGTCAATATAGATAGTTGATATTTGCTAATATTCTCCTAATATCTCCTTAATGACATTATCCCCTTCTTAATAAAAATATTTACACCTCGAATACGCTAATCCATGTTGCATCTATGTCTGTCAAGTGGCTTTTCCAACGTATCAGACAAAGACAGCAACTTGGATTGGCGTATCCGTGGTGTAAATATTTTTATTAATAAGGGTGTTAGTTTTTGGTTTCCCGATACTTCATAGAAATGATTTTTAGAATATTTTGGAGGGAAACATTTCTATGAAGTTATATTGTAAAATTAAAAAAAAAACATAACGTGTGCAGAGTACACGTGGCAGAAGTGAAATTTCATTCAAAATTTGAAATCCAAAAATACTCTCATCGTGCCTAAAGTAGTCCCTTAGTCACCAAAGTGGTCACCTGATGATGTGGGGTGGAGATCCATGATAAATCGAGGGAACTCTTCGAAATTTATATGGACACATATACACATTCGACTTATTTTGAAGTATTCCAAGCATATGCTACCAAAAAGTAAGCTTTTGTACCAAGGTATACCCTGGATCCAAAAGTACTGAACGGAACTCCTGAGTCCTTATACATGCTAGATACATGTTTGAGGATTCCGGCGTTGTTTAAAGAACTGTAAGTATATGCCATCATACCACTTACAGTAATCATCATCATCATCACCGCCATCTTCACAAGAAACACGAACATATTATTATGATGACATAGGTACTCACTACTCATTAGTTTTGTGCACCGATATCAATGTGTTCATAATAATAATATAGATAATAAATTTAACCAAAAAGAGAAAAATTATTATTTTTAAACAAAAAATTAAAACCGACTGCCAAAGTAAAAAAGCACAAAAAGTATGAAATTAAACTTATTTTCTAAATAATTCCCCTTTTAAATTCGGCTAAAATTTAAACTATTTCTCTACTCAATCTGCCTAATTCGGAAGTCGGTACCAGCCCAAACAATATCACATAATATTTTATATAACTCACATTAAAATTTTCTGGTACAGACTTCAAAATTAGTGTGTAGTGTATAGTGCCGATCATAGAAAACTTCGATAGCGCGATTGAGGATTGTGGCGCATATTGGTCCGCCACATTAGGAAGATTGAGTAGAGAAATAGTTTAAATTTTAGCCGAATTTAAAGGGGGAATAATATAGCATTTTTACTTTGGTAGTCTGTTTTAATGTTTTGTTTATAATTGGACGCGTTTATTATTAACTAGTTTGTTAATTGAATTTGTTATATTTGTTGCTGATAATATTGCTTCCCACAGGGGAACAAATACTAGTCTATATTTTATTAACCTTTGAAATGCTGTGCAGTGTTTATGTTGTTGTCCTTAAAAGTTTTACTTTCAGGGCCACTTGCGCGGATCTGGGTTAAACTCAGGATTAACTCCTGGGTTGAATATCATGTTATCTCTCTCGTTCTTCGTATTTATGAAAGAGAAGACATGATTTTTTAACTCAGTGTTAACTTTAACCCAGATCTGCGTAAGTGGGCCTAAGGGTAAAAACAGTAAACACAGTAGGTAGGTACGGCGCGGTGGCGCGTTGTCTATGTGAGAGTGTCCTTCATTTCGGATCCAGCCAAGAGGGTATTTTGTGATTTACTCGAGCACGTCAAATTAATATATGGAGAGCTAATTACTTACTAACAAGTGTCAATTTTGCTAATCTGACGATTTTAAAGTATCCTAGGTAATATCGAAGAAGTTGCCGCTCGACCAGGCATAAGATGAAAAACGCTTAAGGCTCGGTGAGTCGACAGCTTCATAGCTGCACTTCAACTAGCACTTCATAGTGTTCGAGGGGGTGCAGGAGATGAGTGGGGTGCTTCGCGCGAATTACGTCAAAGTGATGTGTCCATAATGTAGAAAAGCGTAATTTCGACAGATTCGTAATGTGATTGATAGCCTAGTCACTAGGCCCTAGTGGGTTTTTACCCGCCCGGGCAAAGCGTTGCGTCTAGGTTCAAATCTCATTACAACTAAATATAATTCTTATCTTTCTTGTTTATATTAAATAGGTTTTTATTGTTTATAATAATATTAGGTCATTACATACGAAATTAGCGTTTTGTAAAGAAGGAACATAAAGCCGATTTTATTAAACATAATATATTTATTTAATCAAAGTATATATAATAAATATAATAAAAATAAATATACCATTGCTATCTATGCACTTTTCCATCTCATAGGTAGTTCAGTGATTCCTTTACTAAAAAAATGTTATCTGTTGGAGCAAGGTCCGGGGATTACGGTGGATGTCGTAGACATTCCAATTGAAGCTTCTCTAATTTGGTAGCCGTCTGTTGTGCAGTGTGTGGTCTAGCGTTGTCCTGAAGCAGCAGTGGCCTAGAGCGAATGACCAACCTCGGTTGTTTAGCAGCCAGATTTTCCATCAAGATTTTCAGTTGCTAGCAATAGACATCTGCCGTAATCGTCTGGCCAGATTTAAGAAAGCTGTAGTGAACGACACCGGCACTAGTCCACCAAATCCTCACAAGTATTTTTTTTAAAAAAAGTACATGTTTCCAGCGGCTTCGTGCGCACAAAAAGATATCGTACATTAATTTTCTGCGATAAAAAGTATGTGTAAGAAGTGTACATCCAGAGTTTAAACTGCTACCATAACATTACAGTATTTTTAAATAACATAGTAAATTAAGTGTGAATGGGCCGATATAATAAAGATACCCAAGTGAAAAGTACAATCTAAAATAAATGAAAAACGATCGAGCCTTACAGTAGTCTCGCATACGATGTGTAACATTTTATGAAAATATTAAAAAAAAAAACTACGGAAAATTTTCCACTAAGAAGTGACAGAAATCAACGTCAAAATTTAAAAAAGTTAAATACTGAAATATTTTATTCCAATCTGATGGCCAACTCTAATACGCACTCATGCGTCAATTCAAATTAGCTCGCAACTTCGTTTGAGTATAACTAACGGACACTGAACTCTATCTTTTTAAACAGAACCCTAAGATGAAAGTTGCAAATGATACTCCTTGTAATATTAGCTATCTGCCGGTGAAAGTCTGGTCAAAATCGGTCCGGCCGTTTCAGAGATTAGCCGGAACAAACAGACTGGCAGCCAGAAAAAAAAGTTATTTTTGGTGTAAATACCGTATATACTAAGGTATCATAATATGCTAATGCACAAAAAATGCGAACAGACACTTCAATTACATTTATTTGTATGGAAAATATTTTTGACATTATTTAATAATTTATTTTATAACATTTTTAGACAAAAGTCCAAAAAAATACTCTTTTCCTATTGTATAAATATATTTTAATCTTGACCATTTACCCCAAAAACTATTTACTGTTCTGAATTCCTGGTGATACTGCCTACAAATTTACGTAAAACACAACACCATAAGTTTATTTCTTCTATAGTTGTCTGTTGAAAGTATAAGAAACTCAAATTGCATACAAATAACCAAACTTTTCATAAAAAAAAGTATAACCCGACTACGTAAATACTAAATAGTATAGCCTATGTTATCCGGGCTATTGTTACAAATCTATTGACATCCCATTTATTAAAATCGGCCCAGTAGGTTAGGCGCTACGGAAATAACATACATACATACATAGACTGCCAAAATGATTACCCTTCCTTTTGGCTTCGCCGTAGCCGGCCCCGAACGTGTTTAGTAAAAATACAAAACACGTTTTGGTTTGCAACCGGTGAGGGTTGCGACCCCCAAAAGGGGGGGTTGATTTGTCGACAGAATCAAACAGTTTTTATAATAAGCTGTTAAAAGACTCGAGACGACGAACACTGCATAAGTCTAATAAAACATAATGTAAAACCTGTAATGTCATATTAATATTTTTAATGTGCGTAACTAATACGTAATTTAAATTTTTCTAAAAGTTAAAATGGCTAAAATAAAACAGTATATATAAAAATACTGCCTAAAAAGTGACAACATAATTGACTTCGAATAAACGTTCCTAGTCTGCGAGCGAAAAAGCTGCATGTGAATTCAGGAATCTGCAAATAGATGCAAAAGATGTCAATGAGAAGAATTAAAGTTGGCCAGATCGTATTGTCTAAATCCGGACCGAATCCGGACCAAGTCCGGAGCGGACGCCGGACGGATATTAAAAATAAAAATAAGCTAGGATATCGGACTTGGCATATTTAAAGTACAATCGTAAACGTACAAAGCAAATAATGTATAGGCTTAAGCAAAGTACAGCCAAGGATAATTTATAAATTACAAACATTATATTTTATATTATGTATTCGCATACCTCATACTTTAAACCAGCTAATCTTTTATATATATAATCGGAATCTCGGCAACGGCTGCAAGTATTACCATGAAAAACACAGGGAGTTTTGGGGGAGAAAAATCGATCTAGCTTAGTCTCATCCCTTGGAAAATGTAATCTTTAAGCTATATATTTTTTTTTCTTTCATCGTGCACAAATAATTTCTACTTTATATTATGACAGTCTGATTGGCATTTTTGTATGCGTATGTATAATTTTTGCGTTGTTCGGAAATTTTGAAAGTGATGGGTTCGAATCCCGGTTAGATAAATGTTTTTGTTTTTATTATTATTTTTTTTTATTTACTAGAACTCCGGGCAAAGCTCGGCTTATCCAGGTATTAAAAAGTTTAAATGCAGTTAGATCGTTCTCAACATTTTTTCCTGCTAAGATATGTCATCTAACTGTCAAAAACTACAATCAGAACGAACTTCGAAAAAATCAGTCTTTATATGAGGGCTAATCAAATATTAATCGATCGACCTCACTAATGCAATTAATCTCTGTCATTCCGAGATTCTGGCCTCGTACGAGCTCTAAAGCCACTCTACGCTTCTGACCTAATACTTGTGTTGCATGATGATGATCTATACTAGTCTATACTAATCTTATACTTTAAACGAGACGATCTTGTATATATACAATCGGTACCTCGGCAACGGCTACAAGTATTACCATGAAATTTAGTATGCAGGCAGTTTTGGGGGAGAAGAATCAATCTAGCTAGGTCTTATTTCTTAGAAAGTGTCCATTTTCAAGCAACATATGTTTTTTTCTTTCGTCGTGCAACAATATATCAATAATTTCGACTCTCTTACGTCAGTCAATCTGCCAAAAAGCTGCCAATCAGGGCAGCTAGCTTGGTACCTATACCTACGTATAACTTTTGCATTGTTTGGAAATTCGGAATGTGGTGGGTTTGAATCCCGGTAAGATAAATATTTTTGTGATAATATGGTAGTGTCATAGTATGCAAAATCCGAAACTATCAGTAATAGTGAAAAATGCTAATAGGAGTTGCGAGCCCGATTTCGATTCAAACTGAAACTGCGTCATTAGATTTTTGATAAATCAATTTCTTTGACCAGCAATCGAACCGACTGATTTAGAAAAATAGTACAACCTTTATTATTACGTACATATTTTTACTCTGTGGTATTTTACACCATTCGATAGTATTGCTAATAAGAAACAAAACTTGGAAAGTAATGACGTACCTAAGCAAAGTTAAGAAAAATATTTAATTTATTAGATTGGTTCATATTTTAAAACCTCACAAACTTTACCTCTTTCATAATATTAGTACCCGGGAGACCGAGCTTTGTTCGGAGTTTTAGTGTAACGATAAAATAATTAAAATAAAAAGAAAAAGGAATAATAAACCACTTGGTAAATTCAACCTGTTTACTGTATAGGTATTATATCTAATATTTATACTTTCTTTTTCTTGGCAAATTGGCGTCTCGGGTTCGAGTCCCGGTCAGCCAGTATTAATTTTGTGATGAATTTTTTTGAATACCGATCCCCATCTGTTATTTTTTTCCATACTAGGTAGGCACTGGCATTCCGAGCAAAGCTCGGTCTCGCAGGTACTTTATTATTATAAATGTAAATGTTTGTAAGAATCTAAACAATATTACTAAAGATTTTATATTTTATTATTTATTTCCAATTAATTATATTATAATTTGTTCAATATATTGCACCAGCGCGAATTATTTGAACATAAATTTCATTACAAGGACTATAAAGAAGTAATGTGTGCACATATAAATTTGCCTTAGATTCTTAGGGCCGATTCACACCAGGAGATAACGGAACGGCCAGAAGCTAAATTCACGTAATTATTAAATTCGGATACGGTTCCAGTGTCAACGTATACTGTCGCACTCACACATGCATAAAATCGAACACACAAGTGTCAAGTCAAATGACAATATCATATATGACAGTTCCACACTCGGCACGAAGTGTCAATTGGAAACAACTCTATTGTAGTGGCGAAGAGTTATATTTTCAATATTCTGAATTTTCCGCGGCCTCCCGGATTCCGGATCATATAGTACCTACCAGGCTGCGCTAGTGGCTTTGTGAATTGTGAGGGCTCAGGGCACATGACCTTTTAATTTTATAAATTTAAAATCGACGTGTACAGAGTGGCAATGAAGTTTTACTTCTCAGATTAGATGTCGCTCGTATCGTGAAATTTCACACTCAACATGCCTAAAGAGTTGCCTCCTGTGTGATTCAGCCCTTAGGTTCTTAAGGGGTCTTACCGGTGTTTATTATTTTATTTACGATCGCTGGAGCCTACGCGGCATAATTAATTTATCATAAATAATCCGATGAAAAATTTACTGTATCCATTAAATCGTAGAGCCTGTTATAAATTGTATTTAAATGAATTGTAAAAATTCTATTCGAAATAAAAATTAAATTAGGATTCCAAAAAATGGAACAATACCAAAACGGGCGTGTTTTCTTCTGCATTCATGTATTGTCTAATACTTAATGGTTATTCTAATTCAATAAACTAACGGCCGAATACTGAAACGCCAATCAAAATTAAGAGCCCTCCTTTTCACTGTCGCTGTCTCTGCTAGCCGAAATGACAAGGACAGCATGTGACTTGAGCGTCACTTAATTTGACTATCGTTCCATTATTCGGCCAGGTCAGCAATGTAAAACCTCATTTATATTCACGTTCTCGTTCTTCAGAGTTTTAATTCCGTTAATTTATTGTTTATTGAAAAAAGTTTATTATTCGTTTGATGTAGACCAAACAACCTATATTAAAATATTTTCAATATTCCAGCAAAAAAAACAGAAGTCTGTATAATGCATTGCCTAACTGTCAGCTCACCTCAGGCAACAGAATATAATTATTTCTTATCAGAAAGTAATAAACGTAAAAAATTAAATTTGTTTCACAAAATCAAAATTACATTTGTTACATTAAAATGAAACAACTGTAATTTTTATTTTGTTGTTAGAATAGAAAAAAAAATTGCGGTGTGAACAATTCGGGCTGAAAAATTTGTGGTCATATTGGTCCTTCGGATCCTACCCTACAATTTTTTAAAATTTCGTGATTATTTTTATTACATGTATTAAACGCTAATTTAAGTATTCCAGTTCTATTTAGATGTTTAAGTCTGTCTTCGTAGTAGAAAAAATTAAATAAAGTAGATATTTCAATGTTTATTGAACTGGTCAGAGTTACGTTACAGCTGCCTGCTACATGGATGCAGCATGCGTCTATTTAGGTTTAAATATACTATAATTAATAATATTTATTAGATTTTAATATAGCTTCAAAATACTTTATATTTTCATATTATATTCGTATCAAGTATCTTATATATTTTTAATAATGAATGTAATGTAATAAATTAAATGAACAAATGATGTGACCACGAGTTCCCCATTCCTGAAACATTGTCACGTAGACAAAAAGGTGTCGCCACCCATACTTATTTGAGTGGATTTCTTTATTTACAGTCATTTATGTAAAAAATATACAATTAGCTTAGTTTCAGTACCGTGTAGCACGGTTCTTTGGGTAGATTTCTTTTTATGACATAAACCTTTTTTTTCTTTCTGTATCATGGCAAACGATCGTCGTATCAGCTTATTTTACACAAAAAAACTTTTTTTTATTTTACACTTTTTACCTGACTGCGCCAGCAGGAGCGTTATATTTTTCAAGTGTATGTGTGTATGTATTTCTTTGGCACGGTCTAGAGCCTAAACGGCTTGTCGCATTTGAGCTTGAGAGATATCATTAGATTCGCCTTAGTTCTGAGAGTGACACTGGGTACATTACAATTACGCAGTCGAGTTTTTTTGTCATAGTTTCACTTATTATGTTATCACTTTTGATAAATCAGGCATTCAAAATATTGTATTGAGCTATGGATATTAAATAGCATATATCTATATGCTATTTAATATTAATTTTGATACCCTATTAGCAGGCTTTATTAGCAGGAGCAAAAGACATAATATATTATCGTTCCTTATTCTCCTTACGGCACATGCAAATGGGGAAGAAAGAGATATCTAATAATTAGTCATCCAACCACATCCTACTTTTGTTGAAGCTTTCCGTACAAAAATGACATTTATACTCTATCAATTTAAGATGTTACTTATTTACATTGAAATAAAGTCCTAATTCGTACGTCGTACTAGAAAAACTGGCCAAGTGCGATCCGGACTCGTGCATGAAGGGTCCCCTACATTATCTATGCAACTATTAGTACCAATATCGAGCACTTATTAGGTATTGATTGATATTATATTATATGCGTGCATTCCATCTATATATGTATATTGTATATGTATTCTCAATTTTTTTTAACAATAAGTTTTTTATAATATAAAATTCAAAGCTTCCATAAAAACAATGCGTATCAGGAAATCAATTTTAATTATGAAAAACACTGTGAAGTGTACACGCTATTATATCTATGTAAATTGAAAGTTCATTGGAATAATAGAATTAATGAGAGTTTTTGAATTCGTGACATCTGACAGCTTTTTGACACGACAAAGACCGTCGTGCTACCAAGCGCCGCCTGGTGACAGAAAAATAATCAAAAATTGCGCTTTGTGTGTGTTTGGACGCTTTGTGTGTGTTGGGTCCACCCCCAAACGACTGAAAAAAATATCATAAACCCTCATTCTACTGAACAAATATCAAGAAACATATTTTTATTATTATTTATAGTAGTAGTTTTATTATGTTAATATCTATTTATTTAAGCGAGCTAGTACTGTTGATACTCAAGTCAATGACAAACACTTTTATTTTTCAAATCTAAATCATAAATGAAAGCGTTTCGTAGGGCGATCCTGGCCGGATAAACAAACAATATTTCGTTAGATAATTTTTTTAACTTACATTTAATTCTACATCGTACTATATAAATTTCATTCATAATTTTATAAAAGCTCAGAATTTGTCGTTTTCAACTTTTGAAACTTTTAAAAGATCGGAATTCGGAATCCAATAAGCAGTAAAGCTTCGTTGGGCGGGCGGTACCAAATACAAAGGAACAAATTCAGTCGAGCCAACGGCGCCGTCGTAGACGCCCGTAAACTTACTCTCGTTCTCCCCACTGTCGTTGTACCCCTTATTATCGTTGTACCCCTTACTGTGGCTGTGTACCCCTTACTGTGGTTGTGAACTACTTACTGTCGGCCGTGTATCTTACCGTCGTCTAAATGTAATTGGCTGCGTACAAAATGTTAATGACCAACCGGTGTAGACGTGTCGTTATCATTTAATAATGTATCCGTTAGTAACTTTTGTTTATTTCACGTGCGACATACCTCAAACACATAGATATATTGAATTTGGGAATATAATGTAAACTATGAAAATTGGGTGAAAATTTTTAAAATTACACACTGAAAATAAACTAACATTCAATTGGATTTCATTGACATATTCAAAATTTATACATTAGGTCTAATTTCACTTTTATACTGTGCCAATAACACGTAATTAAAACTCTTTTTACAAACTTACTCGTAAATACTTTATATCAATTATTTAAAAAGGTAAATAAATGTTAATAGTATGACAATATTATATTATGAGCATAAAATAATAGTGATTTCGTTCCTTCGAACATTCAAATACATTATTGGTGATATAGACATCAGTCACAACGAGTTTGGACGCGCTGTAATTACGGTTGTTAATTTAGATCACACCAATTCAGACGATACGATATCATAGCTTTCAAATTAATAGGTACGCTTTCTGTTATATGAACCAGCTTCATTTGTAAATGCAATTTGTCTGTGTTCCGCTACTTCACGTTTGTATCTTTACAATATTATTTACCAACTAAAGGTAAAATTTGTTAGCGCATAAAAATAATTAATCATTCTATCACACGGAAAACAAGTTTCAAAACAAATATACACTTTTTTTTTACTAGGTTTACTAGGTTTAAATTATTCAATAACATTCTTTGTTGTCTACGTTTCGAAACATTAGTGGCTTTAGTTAGTTTATGTTAAAGCTTGTGTTTTCATCAGAAATGGCAACGTATCACTAGCCATGGGTTCGCTAAGTCGCTACAGCTCATACAACTGCCTCACCGGATGGGACAGCTATGACAAGATACCAAGGTAATGTGCTATATTTTTTTAATCCTTACTATGATATGTTTTTTGAAGTGAAACTCCTTTAGGCGCGTTGAGGATGAAATTTAAGATCAATTCACGCGGCCAACGTGACGAGATCGTTTTTGGGTTTTAAACGAATTGAGTTACACTTCTGCCACATGTGCACATCGTGTTTTATTTAATCTAACGTAAATATTAAATCTTATCTAAAATACAGTTGGTGACGAATGGTCTGAAGCAAAAGTTTAAAAATATTATGTAGAAGTTAATATTCACATGGTGATTTTAAATTTATAAAGTGACAAATATTTGTTGGAAAAATGTAAGCACCTTATAGAGTTGAACGTTACTTCTTTGAAAATGTATATGTTGCGCAAAGGCTATTTATATGTGGACACCAACTGTACATTTGCATCTATGTAAGACATCCCTCAGTTCTGTAAAATCTCACAACATCCCCCGACTTGATGTATACTATGTCAGCAGATATTAACTCGACGCTAAACATACTATTACAATATTCACTTTTCTAAGACTTCGTAATCTTGGTAAAGTTATTTATTTGTCTATCATGTTCAGCTGTGTGCTTGTTTCGTTGAATAAACTTTTAATTTATTTCATGTGGAAATTTTCAGAAGTAACGACGAATTTAATTACTATTCTGTTATAGTTTAATCTAAATTTATCTACTATAATTAACATGGGCATATACTATATTTGAAAAAAGTACCAGATATGTCTAAATCAAGTGTACTTGCAATGAAGGCAAAATATATTGGCCAAGGGACCATAGAATACGTATTACAATGTCGTTCCTTTCCAAAATAGCGAATAGTGACTATAGCTATAGACCGATATTTACTAGGTTGCCAGAACTGAGTGCATAATTGGATAGGTGATATTCAATTGTAACGAGGAAATATGAGAGATGAAGACAATTAAATTATGGTTTGAATTAGGTATTAATTAGTAGGGAGTTGCCCTTCGCAAAATACTAGGGTGACGTCACAAAATGCGTTCCCTCTTCAATCCCAAAATTCTGCCGATTATTATAAGTACCTGGGTAACCGAGCTTTGCTTTGCACAAAAATATTTATGTGACCGGCATTTGAACCCACCACACTCCGAATTTTCGAACAAAGCAAAAATTATACATAAGCATACCAAACTGCCAATCGGACTGACATAGTGGAGTCGAAATTATTGATATATTGTTTCACGACGAAAGAAAAAAATACGTAAGACCTAGCTTGATCGATTTTTCACCCCCAAAACTCCCTGCATATACATACAATACAATATATTATATATACAAGATTGTCTCGTTTGAAGTATTTAAGATAGTACAGTTAAGACATTTTATTCACCAGACTGCCTTTTCAAGTAACAGGTTTCGTTGTACTAAAATAATTAAGTTGATCTCTCCTATTCCCCCGTAGCAGTATATAGTTCTGGATTTTTGCTATTTAACTATATGCTATCAGATCATATCTATGTATTTTACAATAATTAGATTGAAAATGTTAAAAGTAAAATATAGTCTATGTTCCAAAGCCACAATTTCAAGGTTGTTTCTGAATATTGATCTACTTTGTATCTATACATCTATACAAACAAATAAAATTGAAGTATCTATTTGTAATTTTAATTTAAATAAACGGCTTTTCACTTAGTGCATATGAAAGTATATACGGTACCTACTTACAATAAAAAAGCAATTATTAAATATAATTTTAAAAATAGACAGACGTCCATCGTCTGTCTGTTTGTTCCGGCTAATCTTTGAAACGGCTATGCCGATTTTCACGAGACTTTCACTTGCAGATAGCTGATGTTATAAGGTAACATAGGCTTTATTTTACGGTTCCGTTTAAAAAATAGGGTTATGTTTCCGTTAGACGAAGTTGCGGGCACCAGCTAGTTAAAAATATATAAAATAATGACAAGCGATCTTCTGTCCATTTCGTAGGGACCACAGGAAATTTTCGCATTGTTTTTCCGTTCCTGGTCTGGTACCTCCGCGATGAACAAAGAGTTCACTGTCCGAGGTGGACAGTGAACCAAAATAATTCCATTTGAACCTTATGAACCCTTTATTAACAAACAAATACTCACTTAAAATAGACACCGCCGTAAGAAATTAGGTTTTTGTTCAATCGTCGAAATGAAGGCAATCCCTAAGAGGATAGGCTCGATCCTGGCTACACGCGACTGACATAAACATATATACTATGATGTATATGTAGTCCTTCATCACCTATAAAGAGAACACGGTTTACGATTATTTAAAATTTATATTCCTTTGATTTTTTTGTGAAAGGTCTTATAAAGGTAATGTATTACGTGTATACGAGTATTGAATATGTTTTAAGCCACTATATAACTGGCATAAAAATATTGATTGGTTCATGCAAATGACTCTATGTTAACGTTTTCACATATTCGGTACCTAAAATGTAAATACTTATTAGCATAGCATGCGAAAAGTTTTATTGAATGAGTGCCGCATTTCTTTTGATAGTTTTTACCTGACTGTCCAAAAACGGTTTTGTGTTTGGAGCGAATATTTCTTTGCCACTGCAGCCTAAAAGACTTGACGGATAGAGCTCGAGAGGTATTGTTAGATACGTCTTGATTGGAGAGAGAAGATCAGCAGGTCTAAGATGGCCACATTATGTGAATCGTAATAATATGAAACATCATCTATTTAATTTCAATAGGTGACGTTTCTTATTACGATTCACTTAATGTGGTCATTTTAGACCTGCTGATGAGGCAAGAGATACAGGGTTTTTATTTTATCAGAGCTGAGAGGAATATACTAATACTACATCTGTTTGTGGGGTTCCGTAATACTCATGAAACCCTCATAGTTTCGCTCTATCCGTCCGTCTGTCTGTCTGTCTGACCGTCCTTCTAGCTTCTGTAATTATGAATATGGTATAGTTATATAATGTGTATAGATCTCAATTTTAGCATCATAAAATAATAAAAATTTAATATCTTAGTAGTGGCTCTCAATACATGTAAAGTGGGGATGAAAAATATTTTATCATTCTACCCCATCATGTGGGATATCGTTGAATAGGTCTTTTATTGCTCGTTGGTGGTTATAAGTTACGGAACCCTCCTTAGACATGTCCTGACATGCTCTTGGTTAAGTTATTGAATTTTCTGACTTAATGATACTTGTTTATTGACACTACTTCGCTTTTAATTTCGTTTAACGTTGATGTGTAAATTAATTATGCATGTGCAGACCGAATGCTTTCAATCCGAACTCAATTTCCGTTGGATTTCCAGAGGGAGTATGACAAAGTAGTACAGTATGACTTAACTAACAAACTGTAATTATTTACCAAATGCTTAATTTAAGAGTTAACTGTTGTTTAAATTTGTTTTTGTCACTGTGATAAGTAAAACGTAGATTTTGTGGAAAATTTCTCATGATAAGTGGTACTCATTCGCTGAAACACTTGCATTATTTTACGCCGGTTTTCTGTGAGCCAACCCATTCGTGCCAAATCATGGCTGGTGAAGCCATGCTTTGGCACAAAAGTGTCGGAGTACGGTTAAAATAAAGCAAGAACGTCGCAGTATTGTAGAGCTCACTGTCTGGATCAGTCGACCGGAACAAATCGTGTCCAATGTGATACTGTCAAATCAAATGATATTTATAGTTATCACATATAGTCTTATAATCGATATTATATTGAAAGCTTTTGATACGTTAACTCAAAATTAGTAAAATAATAGTTATTGAGTCCAAAATCTAGAGTAAACCGTACAGTTGTTTTTAGGATTACTTATTAATTAGAACATCTATATTGTAATATGGCGTAAGTGGGACATACTTATTGTTTGACACTAACCCTCTTACCCAGCAGGCCATCTTACCCCATCTGACTATATTATTTGACAATAACCCTCTTTTCCCACAGGCCATCTTACCCCATCTGACTATATTGTTTGACACCAACCCTCTTTCCCCACAGGCCATCTTACCCCATCTGACAATTATTTTTTTAATTATCGATATCTGTTAAGTATAATAAAATGCCAAACGAACATAGTTTTACGAGTCGTGCACAAATCTTCGGTTACAAATGTCGGTTACAAATGTCAAGTTTATGTCACACGATAATGCATTAACAAAAAATTAAACCCCTGAAAAAACTAAAAAGCAAAAAAAAAAGAAACCTTTTCTATTTAACCATTATAACAAAGTTCCGAAACTGTGTAAGTTAACTTAAGTAAATTGAGTCGGCGCCAAACAAGCAAATTAAATAATAACGTAACGTAAGTAAAGTACGTTTGGCGCCGACTCAATTATCCTACTGTCCTACTAATATTATAAATGTGAAATTTTGTGAGGATAGATGGATGGATGTTTGTTGCTCTGTCACGCAAAAACTACTAAACGGATTTCTATGAAATTTGGTATCGTAGTAGTTTAGACTCTGGATTAAATCTTTCTATCCCGAAAAAGTACAGTGTTCCTGAGGGATACTATATTTACGCGGGTGAAGCCGCGGGCAACAGCTAGTGGTTAATTATTTTATCTTGTTGTAATTAACAACTCAGCAATAAAAGAGTGAGCGAATGGAGATGATGATGAATATAAATTTGGGACTAGTAAATGTTCAAAGATATCGATATCTTTATTATTATTATTTTTATTATTATTATTATTAATAATAATAATAATATATGAAGATATATTGTATGATGATGTTGATGATTACTGTACTGGCATAATAGCATATACTTGCTGTTCTACAAACGAAGCTGATATTCCCAAATGTATCTTCATAGGAGTTCTGTTCAGTAGTTTTGGATCCAAGGTGTACCAAGGTACACCTTGGTACCAAAAATTTAGATTTTATGCCAAGGCATAAAATCTAAATTTTTGGTAGCATATGTCTGGGTTACTTCAAAAAAAGTAGAAATCACAATAGATGTTTTATTTTATTTCACAACATTATAAATTACGAGGAGTTCCCTCGATTTCTCATGGAATCCATCACCAGGTCAACCGTTTTGTGACAATGGGACCAACTTAGAAGTAAACCTATTAGGACAAAAAAAGAATTATCAAAATCAGACTATACTGTAAGAAGTTATGCGTGGTCATACATAAAAAATATATACGCCGGACTAAAGTATGAAACCAAATCGCGCGACCGAAAATACGCAACTCACAACTGACAATATTACGCTCGTTTGGCCTCAAACTTAATGCATAGAGCTGATTTTACGTGGTTTTAATGTTTTTTCATCAAAATAATGACACTCACGTTTTCACTCGTAAACTGGAAGCACACGAATACATAAAACTGAGGAACTAGTAGTCTATTCTTATATCTAATACATACTAAGAACACAGGATAGAAAATATATTATATACTTACGTACAGAGAAACAGCATTCATAGAACGATCTAACACAATCCAAATTTTAAAAAATTGACGTCCCCTCTACGGCCCACAATTTATCCACGCAATAGTGCATACAAGGTATACTTGTAGTAGTGCAATAAAATCGAAAGCTAACTATGTAGCTGTTTATCTGTTCGTCTTTCTTTAATCTGTGCTACCAAACTATAAAAAGTTACGTCCGATAGGTATTCATGATTCTTAAAGTTACTTCATTTACCTAACAAAACCCTTCGATTTGATCTCAGGGCTGATCGTGAGACAGGTTAAGTGCTGATTTCACCAACACTTGTTTAAAGTTAATCGTTAATTAAATATCATGTCATCTCTCTCGTTCTTCGTATATTAGTCTCTCATCTCGTTTTTCAAAGAGAAGGCATGATATTTAGACATCGCTAAGTGACGTAGCGATGCGTATGTCAAATCCCAACCATTTTTGTTTTCGAACTTTATCGTCGTAATTAGCGATGGCGACTTGGCTAAAGGCTCTATTACTTCAAGAACTCCGCACTTTAGCAATTAACATTTAAAAATATGCGGTGGATTATGCAACTCGTAAGGCCAAATGCTGAAAGGAAAAATGGAAATCCTAAATAAACTTAGTACCTAAATCTGAGCTTCAAAATGGAAAATTCAAATGTCAGCAGGATCAGACCATTGAATTTAATCCCTTGAAGTAGTATAGAATCTTCGAGAACATCCATTGGAAATCAGACGGGCATAAGCAATGAATGTGACATTTTATATGTCGTGAGTTTTCCACCCGAGTAATTCTATCCCCGGCCGAATTTTGGAGCACTTCGTACGCTTGGCCTATTCTATTGATCCAAAAACCTAATTTCTATTGAGATTGATTTTGGAATTGGCATTATTAAGGCATTATAATGTTACTTTATCATAAGTCCTAACTTAAGTAGGTGAGTTCCGCTGCCTTTATACATCGTAATGAAATCGTGACTTTGATATATTCTTATCTATTCAAATGTCAAGAAATATAAAACTTAAAAGCTTATGACTGCATTAAATAGATTAAAGTTTACTGTAATATTTATTTATATTTTTAAATTTCAACTGTATAGGATTATTTTGCGACGTACATGGAATGTGAAAGAAAGATATATTATTTAAAAAAAATCTGTGAAACCAACACCTAATGTGAATAAGTACGATAATCGGAAACGGTAATCGCAATGGCTGATTCCTGTCGAACCAGCCAAAGTCTGCCCCAAGCGAAAATAGACTAAAAAAAAGTTACTTCTGAGCGTTTGGTGGACTAGTGCCGGCGTCGTTCACTACAGCTTTCTTAAATCTGGCCAGACGATTACGGCAGATATCTATTGTCAGCAACTGCAAATCATGATGGAAAAGCTAGCTGCTAAACAACCGAGGTTGGTCATTCGCTCTAGGCCACTGCTGTTTCAGAACAACGCTAGACCATACACCGCACAACAGACGGCTACCAAATTAGAGAAGCTTCAATTGGAATGTGTACGGCATCCACCGTAATCCCCGGACCTTGCTCCATCAGAATAACATTTTTTTCGAAATTTGAATAACTTCTTGCAAGGGCAGTCCAAAGCGCCAACAAAGATTTTATTGATTCCTGTGCGAATAGTTTTTTTAGTAAAGGAATCAATGAACTACCTATGAGATGGCAAAAGTGCATAGATAGCAATGGTATATACTTTGATTAAATAAATATATTATGTTTTAAAAAAATCGACTTTATGTTCCTCCTTTACAAAACGCCAATTTCAAATGTAATGAAATTGGCGTTTTGTACACCTATTATAATGCAATATTCCAAAAAAAAATTTTTTTTTTTCACGCGGATGAAATCGCGCGCAAAATACTAGTCCCCTTATAAATGGAACATACACATCGTTATGATTCCAAAGGTATACGAGATGAAACAAGAGACCGGATCAGATTTGATATATTAAGCTTTGCAATTCCCTAACCCATTCAGCGTGTCTATCCCTCTCTATGAATGTCAACACTGAATTTCCATTCCGTTGTATATTTCTCTCAAAATCTTTTTGTTAATAGTTTTTGGGGTAAGTATTGTATTGTATTTTGGGTGTAAGTATTGTATTGTTGTCGCGCGCTTTAGTGTAAATTAACCTATTATGACTATCCGAATTCGTACAGCCGTTCGTTCAGCCCGTCTGTCTGTCACCAGTCAGTATCTCATGAATCGTGATAACTACATATTTAAGTGGGGCTCCCTAAGCAGCACATGTGTCTTTTTTTGCCATTTTGTACGAAAACCATCGTGCGCTCGCGCTTGGCGAGATTTTTCATAATATACCGTCTGTCATATCTATAGAAAAATGAACATTGCCGAGGGCCATTAGCAACATTTTTTATTATTAGGTTTTATTGTAAGTTGTATTTACAGTTTTGTATCGTCTACATTCTAGATTAGTACAGTTAGTTCCACAATAGTCGTAAGTTAAAAAATTGACTTTTTGTGAATTACGTAGTCATGACAGATTTATCGTATTTTTACTTAGATCATTAAACCAATATTTTTAGAAAAGCTGAAACGGAATTTCATACTACATAATAATATTAATTTAAAACCAATATGGCGATTTAAAATACGAAGCCTGGTATATTTTTGTATTTAAATCAGTGTTTTCATGTCAAATTGATATTCCTTACATTAATATAATTTATTTAGATAGTCCAATATTTCTTATATATAATATTTAACTTCTATTGAAGACGTTTATCTAAACGTTTATGTGCCAAATATATAGTTTAATACAAAAAATTGGTTGTCTTTAAAGTCGGTTTACTGACGACAGTTTAACGTGACAACACCTCAGAGCGAGGTAACGCCGCATGAGTCATGTTTAGCGAGGTAACGCCGCATGAGTCACGTTTTTTCGTGCGTGCAGCCGGCTCCATCGAATTATAAGACGTTGTCACGTCAAAACTGTATTTTATATTAAAAACTTGCTTCTGCCCGCGACTTCGGAAATAGTCGTAGCGGAATGTTACATCGTAGTTTCCCTTCCTCAAGAAACAGACTATGTAACACAGAAATATCTTCCAAATTCAACTTATTAGTGCGTTTAATAAAACAAACTTTTATACTTTTTAATAGTAGCATACAAGTGTATACAACATGTCAAATTTTGAGTTCGACTCCGTAGAAGCCATTTTGAACTGTTTGAACACTTGTGAAATCATTCTTTAAAGCCATGCTTATATCCCTAAATAAATACTCTTTTAGTCTCACCAGTGACGTCAATAATATTTTATGAAAGTTCAATATTTTACTTACGACATTTCTGCATCTGGTTTCAGAAACACAATTTAAATCTTTATTTATGGAGTTTACCCACAAATATCCTGAAAGAAAATACAATCCTGTTGTGGCGTAAAAATATACAATCTAAAAATCATATAGATATTCCTTTTTTTCACCCGTCTTTGAAGTCTTTGAATGTGAAAATGTTTTATCTCTCGTACCTATTATGAAATATCCTACTACTATTATAAATGTGAATGTTTCTGAGAGTGAATGGATGTTTGTTACACTTTCACACAAAACTACTGAACAGATTCCGATTAAATTTGGTATGGTAGTAGTTTAAGCTCTGGACTAACACAGGCTTTATACCGAAAACATACAGTGTTCCGTCGGGATACAGTATGTATGTACTATATCGGGATATAGTAGTATCATAGCATTAGTTACAATCCGAATAACAACACATTGTGTTACTAAGTTTGAGTTTGTATACTAATCACGAAATTGACACATACAGACCAACTATGTTAGTGTAAGGGCCTAAATAAATAGCTAATTTGCATGTTTTATCTCTGTCGCTCGATATTAAGTAAGCAGAAAGAACATTTTCGAATAAGCTATTCGACAGTACAGTTTTACGAGAATTGTGCGAACGGTGTTTTATGATATTTGGCACAGTTAAATTTTATGTGGATGAAGGTGTGCAGAAAGCTAATATTTTTTAAATATGGCGTAGAAATGTATAAAATTAATAAAACTAACAATAACACGCACTACCCCAGATTATTAACACATACTATCGTGCCTTTGATATATACAATTTTTTTACACGTTGCCATAACTCACAACATTTTCTATCTATGAGGAAAAAGAACCCTTATAAAGTTCAAACTTAAAAAATATATGAATTATGATGGGCGAATATCGACCACAAGGCGATAGTTTAAACTGAATACGCCAAAAATATACGCACAAACGGACATAAAGTCAGTTCAAAGTATCCAATTGTAACGCTTATCGACACACATTCGGGCACAATGTAGTTATTACAGCGCCTTGTTAGACGATAAAGGCTCGAAAATATTTCTATTCCCCTGGCAATGGAAGGACAAATTGTTACGTGATCGATAACAAACATGGCTGACAAAGGATTTTACATTGTTTTTATGTATCACTGAATTTGGCGAGATGCTCTAGCCTCGCTCGCGTTGCTTACAAAAAACACTGCAACGCTCGTAGTGACCGAGTAAGGTCATATGGGATAAGAGGAACAAACTTTTATGTTACTGGTTCTCTGTCCCATCATCTTACCCCATCTGACTAAAATGTAAATGTCAAGAAACAACATGTCATCATCGGGTACTTTCAGTGTTTTATCTGTACATGGGATACATACAATGGGATACTTGCATTCAATTTTAAGCCTCTGCGCAGTACGACGGAGTCGCCTTAAATGGGTTTCCTGATTCAACCCCTCGGGGGTGAATTTTCAAACTTTCATGGTAGAAAGTTTAACCTCTGTAAAAACTGAGTCCCTTAACCAGAAACTTAAACTCGCCTCGTTTGAACATGAACTTTGATAGGATTCTTAACTTAGACAAAAACTTATTTTACTTACTTCGTTCTTACTTATTCAAATCTCAAACTTATTCAAACAATTATTAATTATTATATTTTATTGTTGTTTTCTACTTTAAATGAAACTTGGGAAAGGCATGAAATGGAATCATCTTTCAAATAGTCTGATATGTATGACGGAATAGTACCCTAATGCAGGGCGCGAAGGCCTCGGCTTATTCGCGCGAATTAGATTCTACGATTGCGAATAGGCAAGCCGCTAGACGACAGAATTTTTTATTACATAAATGAATAGTTCTCTCAAATATGAGTGAGTTTGCAGAGAAAATAGTATATAAAAATCAATATTTTCAAAGGTACATCGGATTATTTACAGAATTTCGTAAGTCATGTGAAAACGCACCGTACAAAAGTCGTAACTGAGACTGTTACTCGTACTTAACTGAGTCAAAAGTGTATGAAATATGAGGCCTCAGGAAGATACTTGTTAATTTGTGCGCTTAAGTTCATACTTAGCATAATTAATATTATTGTGTATGATGTAAGTAAACTAGTGATGCTTTTCTACATATTTAGTAAAAAAAACTTTTTTTTTTTACTTTTATCAAGTAGCAATGTATATAAATTAAACTAGATATTTTATTACAGTTGCCTCCCCCTCGCGTACAATCCTGTATCTAATCACAATATTTTTACTGGTACAATTTATTACCGCTACTTTACTTTTAGTTACATAACATTTATTATATTAATGATAATTTATAAACTTTAAGGAATAGCGAAAAATACTGAAAGGAGTTGCAAGCTCGATTTTGATAAAAACTGAAACCGAATCATTAGATTCATGATAAATCATTTGTTCTAGCCAAGAATTGAACCGACTGATTTTCGCATTAACTTATTTAAATGATTTGCGAAATTAAACCGCGCGCTGATAAAGAGGTGTGCGGACTGCGGACAGGCTCATAAAGATAAAATATAAATCTATTCAGTAGGCTGTAGTGTTTTTTTTTTTTTTTTTTTTTATTCCAAGTTCCCCTAACATTATCAGGGATTGTTTTTTGCTTTTTTATTAATTTTTTTTTTATCCTTTCATCTTTTTCTTTTCCTTATTTGTTCTTATAACTATTTATTACAATTTTTTCTTTTTACTTTAATTAGTTTATACAATATTTTCCTTACATCTATTACATTTTTTATATATTTCTTACAATAGTAATTTGGTCATCGGTGTATGAGTACTCTTTGTACATGTCATTTTTAATAGTTATTATAAATTAGATGTCAAACATTTTTATATTTACATTTGGGAACATCAATGATGATTTTATACTCCTTTTATACTCCTAGGCTGTAGTGTTGGTTTAATGCCCTAAGGCTGCAGTAGGTACTTAGAGAATGAAATAAAAATACTCCGTAATATTTCTGCGACTATTTGAAGGCCTATAAAAGCTTTGTCAAATTAAATTGACGAATTATAAAACATAAAAAGTTTTTCATTTATCTAATTTATATTGGACGGTCAATCTAGAGATGTGCCGAGTCAGGCTGACCCGAATACTGACTCAAATACCTAGCAGGTACTCACATACTCGAGTACTCGAAATATTGTATTCGGATCCACAGTACTCGAGTACAGGTTTCGAGTACTTAAGGTGTTCGAATACTCAGTCGTAATACTCGTATGCTGTGTTATGCCGTCAGCTATAATATGCCGTGCCATAATTTTTAATTACCAAAGATGATTATAATATTAATAAATGACTGATTATACATTGAATCTATTATTATTATATAATCTATATATATCATATTTTCCTATCATTCATATAATATGATCTCGTACCCACGAGAGTTTTTTTTTTTTGTAGTCTCGACAGAAGAAACTGCACTGCGTATTATACGTTAGAGCTCAAAATCAAAGTGTCAAGAATCAAATGTCAGATTTGACAACTCTACACGCTATTTAGCTCTATTGTATTAGCACACAGTTCTAGTTATTGTGCTGTTTTTGCTGTCGCGACTACAAAAAAACGCTCGTGGGAACGCACCCTAAAGCTTCTGTTTCCTAGGAGAGCGTTGCCGTCATATAGAGGCCGTAATCGCGCTTATAAGTATCGTATTCTGTTAGTAGGTAACATAGGGAATTGGTACACAATATAAGGAATAATATCAAAAAACGAGGCAGTAGGTATTATTTAAAGTTAAAAGGCAAAAGAAGGTAACGCTCGTAATTATGTAGTAGTATGTAGTAGATAAGTGGATGTTGTGGTCTGCAACGTCTTGGGTCTTACATATCCTTCTTATGCTTGAGTAGTGATAATAATGATACAGCAACAATTGTGACATTATTTTTTACTGGTACATGTGAGGGAGATGCTTAACACAAATACGTCTGCACTATACATAGCCTTTTGACGAACTAAAATAAACTTACTAGATAGGATGTGCTTGTGACATCTGTCAATATGACATTGACATTACTACTTTTCATTACTACTATATTATGCAACAGTAGATACCTTCAAGTACTAACCGAAGATCTTCATTGTTTCGAATGCAACCGTCATATTATTTGAACTGGTAATGATCGACAGATTACCTTTATATTTATTAGACTTTAGACCTTTACCCTGCGGTCATACTAAAGTGCGGGCGCGGAGCACGTAACGACAAGTCAAAGTATGAAATTCTACGTGCACCGCGTGCTCTTCGCGCGCTTTACTGAAAAACGCCAACTGTAGCGAATTTGTACGTCGAACGCTAATCTTGTTTCATCTGATGTCTGTGCCGATAGTACGAAATGACCACAATAAAAATCATTTATTGTCGCAAACGAAGATTTCTAAACTAAAGATAGGCTATGACGTATATTTTCCAGAACAAATCTTCATTCAAGAAAAAATTACGCCATTTTGGTTTTCACAATACTTCAAATTTCAGCCATCTTGATTTCACCATACCTCAAATGTCAAAATGGCCCCAAAAAACTTCAAAAGTGGGTCCATTTAAGTGGAGACAGTTTTCGCCTCAACATATACGTCTATGGTCGCAATGACATCAAGCGGTGTTTCCCATTAGTGTGGTCCCAGTATAGCCTAGTTGCAGTTTGTAAATATACTTAGCTCTGTTTAATGAAGCCGAATGAGAACGATCAACGAAGCAATTTAGTGTTTGAGATAACTTGTTAATATTTATCTAATTGTTACGTAAAAAACAGTAGGTACTATGTTTGTTTGTGTGACAGCAATGTTTTATTACATTAACAGAAAAACAAAATTAAATATTTTAAGTAGCCCCATAATTGTCAAATAGAGAGTGAGATGATGGTGAACGATATATGCTTTAGAACACTCTCGATCATGTCAGCTTTCAAGCTTAAAAATCTAGATCAAAACATAGATAAATGATTGTTCTTGCTCGACGCTGTACCGAGCGGTCCAAAATCGGTTCATCCGTTTTGGACCTACGATGCCATGGACACAGACAGACACGTAACTTATAACTCCACATGTTTTAATCGGGGGGTCAAAAAAGCAACTTTTAGTTATAAAAGTTAAAAGCTCGTTGCATACCTTCAATGCAAAAGTATGTAACAACTTTATATGAATTATGAAAGTATCTTTTTGAAGCTGTGCGAATGCTTTAATGTCATTATTTTCATTGTTACAGAGTTCGCGTGGAATACTACGTCAACGAGAACACATTCAAGGAACGACTACAGCTATACTTCATTAAGAACCAACGCTCAAGTAAGTCAATTAAAGTTTTAAATATGCAGGTTAAGATTTTGAAAAGCTCTCCTGGTTATCGATAACCAGGAGGCTAGACACAGTAAAATATCAAAAACTATGAAAAGGTTAGAATCGACCAAATGGTTAAAAAAATAATCACGTGGTTTGACGACGAAATGTGTCAATCACATACATTTTGTCCCAAACCTACTAACCAGTAAGCCTTAGAAGTATTCTGTTATACAGTACATACAGTTAATGATACTGTGGATGGATGGATATTTGTTTTCTGAAAAGTAGATCACTTGATTTTGCAAGTTGCAGTTGAAAATTGAACTTTATTTAGTACACAAAAAGATACACGTTCATATGACATCAGTCATAAACTGCACGTCATGCGCTGTGCAGTGCGGTGCAACCTGACATGCAAAGTGAAACGAAACAATGAAACGTGTTACGTCTTCTTGTGTAATGAATAAAGTTCAATTTTTAATAGATATCTAAAAATGCAACGCCATGTCGCGTATCGTTTCGTTTCAGTGTGAATTGACCCTTATAGATACAGTTGGACATGAAACTGGAGTCTTTAACTCACGATTTATCACCGTAATACTCGATTCCACGACCCTTAATGATAATTATTAGTTACTCAGGAAAAACATTGTAATCGTACTACTCAATTACATGTTA